>VXBJ01007265.1:64912-200874 GCA_013400055.1 Nycticryphes semicollaris
GGGGGGGGGGAGGGGGTCTACAGCCTTTGTCAAATGGGACCGATGTGCGTGCAGGACACATCTGGAACCATACCCATTTTGCAGCCTGCCCTTGGCTGCCCGAGCCCAGAGACAGCTGGCTGCTGTGCTGACTCAGGGCTGACTCGGAGGAAGAGTGCCCATGTACTGCATCGCCTCTGCCACACCTAGGATTTTCTCTGGGAGTCACCCAACTGATATTACCCAGCTTTTAAGCTTTCACTGGAAATGGAATACAATATGGAGTGGCTACCGGCCAACAGTGAGCTTTTAAAAGGTTTCTGACAGAAAATTGAGAGAGTGTGAGAGAGGCAAAAAAGAAATTCAACTGAGTGCTAGCTGAAACCCAAAAGCATCTGCCTCGAGACCAAAGACGACACAAGCAAACTCGGTAAGAAGCAAATGCAACTACATAGATGAGGCAGTGAGCTGAACTCAATAACCAGACTTTTAAGTGCTATTTGCCTTTGGGGAAAAATCCTCTCCATCCACACTCCATGAAGGCCACATGTACTGCAGCTACCTGTTTATTCTCTTCCTAGTCATCATAAACTCATGCTCCCAGCCACTATTAATTTCAAACTGACTAGAGTTCATAAATTAGGGGCAAAATCCACAAGGGCTGCTATTTTAAAAGTAGGGGAGGTAATTTTTTTTTTCTTTTTTAATAGTGGAAGTCTGAGTGAGAAGTACTAACAAAATGAACATTCAAACATGGAGCATGAGTGCCCTGTGTTATTATCTGGGTTGGTGACCACAACTAGCACCCCAATGACCATGTACCATCAGGTGATGCTCAAACAAACCCCTCTTCCCTGTTCACCTTGAGGACCAACGTGGGCTCACGGACCAGAGCAGAGAGTAGGTNGCAGGCAGGCGCACGTTCTCACCTGAGGCCGCTGTAGCGTTTGTAGGGGTTGAAGCAGCTGCTTGGTTCCGGGCATGAGCAGGGATGAGGATCGAAGCCAGAGATGGGTTACTTGACAGTTCTGGAGGGGAGGTGGAACAAACAGAGTTAGCTCATCACCCACGAACAGGCCCGCGTGCAGGCTCAGCTCCACAGGTTTACATCCTGTAACAGCAACCTCGGGTGAAAACATGCCCTTACAGCCAAAGGTCACGTTACAGTTTTTTCTTTGCCAACCAGCGAGAGGAAACCAGGGCCATATTCGGCTAGGCAGTCTCCAGAGCAAGGCTGTCACAACTACAAATAAGTGGTGCAAAGGAATTATTTCTTACAGAAAGGCAGCTGCTTGGGAGTTAGCAAAGAACCAGCCAAGCCTGTTCTTTATCAAGGCCTTGATAATCACGTATCCTTCTGAGCACTGGAAGGATTCCCTTCACAAACCCACTTGCAATCAGTCTCAAGGAGAAGGCTGATAACAGTGGTGAGGCTTTGGGCACCAGTTCAGCAAGCAGGCAGCTGCTACAGTCGCTCCAAGAGCTTCAGGGATTCAGTTCTTTGGCTTGCTCAAGCATCACTTTCTCAAGGACCCAGGAACCCAAGACCATTATCTCACTGCAGTCTCCTTGAGCGAGGCCAAGAAGAGGTGACATCTTTAAAAGCACAGGGAAAGGCAAAAGGAATTGGTCTCCTGGGCAATTTAAATGGACAACAAAATGAGGCAAGCATTCTTTATGAATACATTACCAAAGAAAAAACAGTCTCATCTTTTAGGCCCCCAATCTAATATAGCTTCAACGTGTATCAGAATGAGGAATAGGCATCTTACAGCCACAACTGTGGGAGGATTAAGGGCAACACATCGCCAACAAATGACAATCTTCTGGCACCCTTTCAAGAGAATCTAGTGCCTCACAGAAGGTGGGACCAAGCTGAGACAAGACAGGTCCTGTTTGTTTCAGAAACAGGAGTGACTGTCTCTTGAGAAAGCAACATCCGGTTAAAAGGATGTGAACAGTCACCTCACGGAAGGAGACTGATGACTTTTGGAGCTCCAGGAGGTCATCTGGAGGAGAAATGAGAATAGACAGCTATTTACATAAGACCTCCTGTACAGAAACCAGTCCAAATCACACGTTGGGTTCAGTAAGATGGTTTTGTACACAGCCTTAAATTATTTGGACTCATTTATAAGAGCCTATTGCTTCACTTTAACACAGATTTTAAACTTTGGGCCTAAAGGGATCAGTAATCTACTTGGTGACTTTTTTTTTTTCTCCATTAAGTTACATTAAGTTTCTTTACTGCTGGGAGGGCAAGATGCAGAATACTCTCACCTGCTTATAAGCCTCTTATTGCTACATATTTTGAGACTGCCTTTCAGTACTTAGGAACACAATCTCCAGTCTGGAACCAAACACAAGCCGCCACATTACTTGCAACAAATCCAATCTATCCTGTAATGCTCCATTCAGGCCTAAGCAGACTTAGCTAGTCCTTCTAGAAAGCCTCAATACTCACAGCATTTGTGCAAATACTAATCCTCAAATTCACATGGGAATAGTTCAGAATTCATATATTCATAATGTAATTCAGAATTTGCAAGTCCCCATTTTAAATGGAAAAGTAAACTGAAGAAACATGAACCCTCAAGCGTCAAAGCCAAACACCAGTGCTAAACCTATACTTCAATACTACCTTGGCTATTAGCTGCTCTGTGCTAGAAAATGCTGCTCTTTTAATACTTTTTCCAAAGCTATTTCTCAAATCTGTTATTACTGGGAGCCTGCTGTTTACCTCGCTCTTTCTATCATCCCTGCATTATTTTCTGCTCATCACTGGCAGGGTTATAACGGGGTTATAACCCAAACAAAAGCAGAGCTAATGCCTCAAGGAAACCAAAGGACGTTTGCCGCCTTCCAGCGCTAAGGGGTGCAGCTATACACTGCCGGTAGGGCTGTAGCCAAAGAACCAGCTGATCCAACAGAACGACACTGTTGCAACAGCACTTGGACCCCATTCTCATTCCTCCCGTACGTTCACCGAATGCCAGCAGAACACCTCCTTCTGACAGCACCGATTACGGCAAGTTCTTTGTTGCTTTCAAGGCAAATGCAACCATTTATCTGAAGCTGCCTTGAAGAACTTGCACGTAGATTACAAGGCTGATCTTGTTCTCTTCTTCTCAAACCCCACTTTATCTTTCTTGGTATGAAGTTTCTTAAATTCAGCATGCTCTGAACGTCTTGATGCTTCACTTAGAGGAGCAGGTCAATTCAGACAAGAAATAACCACAGTAAATGGAACTCTTTTGGCTGAAGTTTAACAGAAGTTTTGCTTGAGGACTTGTCTGAAATTTTGTTCTACCATATTTTTGCACCTATCCTGCCTGTAAGGATGAGACGTGTTCATACTGAGGAAAAAACTTGACCTGTGGTATCTACAAAGTATTGAGAACCTCTGTTCTCAGTGATTTCCAACACAGTATTTGGACAAGCTGCTGAACTGTAACTTGCTTATCTAAACGAAACCCGCAATTCAAGGTTGGGCTAATTATAACCAACACAGGTTCAGGAAGGTATGGTGATTAAGGCAATCCAAAATTTTCAATAGCTCGACGTGAACAGAGCAGTTACCCCAATTTGAACATGAGACACAACTCCCATTCACATCGGCCAGGAGAACACCTTTGGCTTTCTCCTGATCAAATCATGCCATTTGCAGTCAGTTTACAGCTGCAATAAGGAGCAGCAAAGAAAAAGTCCAGTTTTACTAGAACACCAGATCATCTTCATTCCCCAAACACAGAAATACGCTTGGTGTTGTGAAACAGCACAGAACTCTTTTGCCGTATTCTTGGGTTTGGTATATCAACACTCAAAGAATGCACTGGAAATATCAGTCTTGTATTACGTTTTCTTTGTCACAATAACAAGCTTTCCTTGTAACAAAAAGTTATTCCAGCATTTTCTCCTCAACTGGAGGAAACAAAAGAGTGGTGGAAACACCACAACTTTAATTGTTTTCCTTTCTTCCCCTCACATGCCTTGAGCAGAAATACTGTCTAAAAAAAAAAAAAAGCTAGCATTCAAATGGTCACCCTGAAACAGTTTGGTTAGAAATTAATGGGTTTTACATATAAAAAATATTATTAATGTATACATATATATTAAAAAAATAAACCATAAAAATCTTTTTTAAAAGTTCACAAGTCAGGCTCATTTAAAAAACAAAACACACTTTAGCAAAAAAAGTAATTTGTCATCAAGAATCATCATAACCATTCCTAGGTGCAGTCACAGAAGACTTTTACAGTCTTTAAATGACCAACACAGAGTGACAGTAACATTTGTGACCCAGCACAGCCACCAACATGTTATAAGTAGTTTAGGAAATTGTAGCAATTTCACAGATTGTTTGAAAATTCAATGTCTAAGAGAAAAATTGCTTTCTGTGCTTTCTGTCTTGCAGGTCTAACAACCACTGAGCTGCAGCTCTGTGGCTGGTGAAGATACCTACTTGGCCAAAATAATGTTTTCAAACCCCAACCAGCATACAAAATTAGTTTAAATACTACAAGAAATTTACAGGCAAGACATGAAGAATGACCAGGTAAGGCTCTCTGGCAGATCTCATTGCTACAATAAAGTAAGCACCTGTATGACCCACAACTACTGCTGGCAGACAAAGACTATGATCTGCATCTTCCATAAACTCTCAATGCTTTTTTTGTTTTTTTCTGGACTATCTGAGCAGCATCAGCACCCAGATCAGCAGATTTGGTGTAATGCTTAGGTTCTTTCCAAAAAATCAATCCAACACGTTAATGGTCAGATTTATGTCATCATTTCTAACAATTTTTTGCCTTCAGGCCTTCTGAAGATACCTCCTACTTCTTGGGTTTTAGTCAACTGGATACAGCCAAATAAAACATATTAAACATAATATTTAGATAATTCTAAAACTTAATATTGCCCATTGAAACAAACGTCATTGAAAACAAAAGGCTGTCTTTCATTACTTTTAAAATTACTACAGAGACTTAGCCTGACTCATCCTTTGAGTTCCAATGACCTGATCTATTTCCCAATTGGGATTTCTGCTCTGGAATAGCCAATTTGACAGGGCCTTGCACAGTCTGGCTAAAGCAAGATTGAGGACTGCACAGTGGTCACAAGAGAAGCAAAAACTTGTTGTGTATCTTGAGATTGTAATTAGGATTGCCGTTACATGAGACTCACTGCTGCACTTTTATTAATTACAAAGGCCTTAAAATCACTGAGTTAAGCAATGTATTAACTTATTTTTTTTAAAACTCTTGTTATTTTTGTGAGTTTGGCCGGTCACCTGCAACACAGCTTATTTGAAAATGCATTAATGAACAGCCTCTGCCCTGCCTCCCGTTTTTAGATGGTAAAACTGGCAGCTACCAATGACAGAAACCAGCTTTTTTGAATTTTAAGAAAAATGCTCCATTGGAACTTACTTCTCCTGCCATTCCCATGAGTCACTGTGCAAGGGGAGAGCACATCATCTCCTTAAGATGGCAAAAAAGGAGCTTTAAATTTGCTTGAGCATTAGGGTAGCATACCCAGCAGCTCCCACGCTGCCTACGGGGAAACAAGGAACACATTCCCAATACATGCATTTGGTTTTCCCCTAAGAATTTTTAAAAAGACTTACTATTGAGCTTTCCAACCCTTTTAAAAATGCCTGTTTTCACGCAGTAGATAGGCCCAGTCTTAACATAATTAAGAAACAATACGAAATTAAAAAAGAATAGGAGTGAAGCTGTATTAAGATACTGGGATCATAACTATTTTAGCTACTGACCTTAGAATATGAAAAAAGACAATGAATACTGCAATAAGGAAGGACCTCTAACATAAGCACTAAATTTGTAACAACAGATGCAGGAATCAGCGCAGAGGACAGTGACCTGGAAGCAAAAGCTATTTTCTTGAACGCTTTTAGGTGTTCATGCTTTGGAAATGTTTTAGTATATTCAATATATTTGTCTCCTGCAAGACAGTCACTCAAAGCAAGTTAAAACTTTACTTCCAGCAGCTTAAAATCATTACTTTGTACAGACACAAAGCTTGCCCCCTCCCCCTGCCCCTTTTTATTTTTGTAAATAAAAGGGCTCCACATGTTCAGGGAGAGGGGGCTCTGGTTCACATTTTGGCAGATGGGCATTGCATGCACTGAAGAGTTTGAAAAGTTACATTGATGCTAACTAAGCCAAGAGGTGTTTTAAACTTTCAACAGAAAACACACACAGATCTATTCTAGCTCAAAGGGTGAGAATTGGCAGCTAATGACTTAAAAAAAATGCGCTGCAAAATTAATTACTAGCATATTTGTATGCCATACTTCTCACATTCTCTGTCTTGGCAGGCAAAACTGTTCTAGGGGGGATATCAGTTTTACATTTCTGATTTCTGGGGGAAAAAAAATACATGAATGTTTTAAAATTTGATACCAGTCTGGCTTCAAATAAAAAAAAGGTAGTTGTCCATCATTTTTACAGTTTCCAAGTGACTGAGCCGATGTAACACCAGATGAACTGTATAGCATATAAAGTCTGGACACTAGAGCCTCTCTATTTATTTCACATTCAGAACCAAAATGCGTAGCAACAGTACAAACCCCCCTGCCAAACCTAATATGCTTTACTCCTAAGCTGTGGTGTCTCAGGTATGAAGGAGCAGGATCGTCTCCAAGACGATAATCTCATCTCTCACGGTCCACTGACTGTGATATTTCACACAAAACCATCAACTAGGTTGCAGACATTGAACTGCAAATGTAAGCCTTCTTAATGCAATCCAGTAACCACCTCTCAGTCCCCTGCACTGAATTTGAATTGAAGGCACCAAACATCTGAAAATCTTGCAGCCTGTTCCTCCAAGTCCCTTTCTCCTCTTTTTGAAACGGACAGCTGGTTACACAATCACCTAATAACCTTAGTCCTGGCTCAGAATTTTCTTTACACTTTTGAGGGAGTGAGACCTGCATTACGGTGAACATTTAGAAGAAGAGATCCTTCACCGCTCGCACACTACCTTGAGTGGTGAAATTGAAGAGTGCAGGTTTCTCTCGCCCATTTGGTAACTTGACATTTGGGTCCCGTAGTTCATCGAAGAAAGAGTGCGCACAGGCCTCCAGGGGAGTCAGGCGGGCAGTGGGGGTGTACTCCAACAGACGGCTACATAGCGCAATTGCTTCTGGTGGAGTGCGGGGCCGGAAGACCTGAAGAAATATAATCAAACAAAACAAGCAAGGAGAAACAGGTTACCTGGGTACGGTTCTTTTCTTTGCTGACCAGAAGCAAGTCAGAGCAATTAAACCTCTCGTTGCCCAACAAGCTGGAACAAACTCGTGGTTTGTGCTAATCAAAGTCCTCCAGTAAGTATGGGAAAAATCCAGTTCCTGGGGTTGAGAAAGGGTTAATTGCAACGTCTTGCACTAGAGTGAGGGTGCAATGCCAGCAAGAGACTTCATGAGAGCGCACTCAGAAAAACAACTTCAAGAATGAAGGGGAAACTCATTCAAAAATCATGACAAACACACACGGGTGCTACCAGCCATGCATATGGGGTGGAGTGAAGGTGGGGAGGAGGGTTCAAATGAGCAGGATTCACTGCATGTAAAAATTGAATAAGGCCCCACTACGGTTTTGGGTTGGGTTTTTTTTTTTTTCTTTTTGGCTAGTGAATGAAGGCTTACTAACATGGACTTTTGCAAGCAGGCAGGTCAGATTGTTGCTATGGAGGCTGCTGTTCAACTTTGGAGAACAACAAGGAAAGTACGGGTGCGGTGCAGGAAATGTCTAGCTCTAATTTGCAACTTATTCCTTCCGTGACCTTATTCTCGCAAGTCATTCCCATAAATTTACTGGGATAATTCCTGCACATTTGGTATTTGTAAGGACAGCTGAAAATTGCATCAAGAAAACCAAATATTTGATCCTAACAGATTTTTACCTTGAGTGATTACAAAAAGGAGTTCTTCACTGCAGCTTTGTTTTAAACCTCTAAGAATGGTTCTACCCACCGCTAATCACACCCCCATCCTCCTTTCTCATTACTTCAAAAGTAAAATATGAGCTAATCATGTATATGACCTTGATGGCCTCCTCAAGCACTTGTCTCTTGCTATGTTGCAGGTGATACGCAGGCTTGGGAAAAGGGAGCAGGGTGGGTGCAAGTGTTAAGTTCTGAAGCCAGCATTTTTTAGTAAAAATTGAGCTAATCCAAAATACTTTTGGACCAGTGCAGGTGAATCCAAGCCACACAGCACCAAGGACACAAAAAACCCCTGAAAACCCCAGTACATAACATGCTAATTAATTGCAGATGAGGAACTTGCACAGACATTCCTTACAAAGGTTTTAAACCAAAGACATAGATGCTCTCTTCAATGAGAATCAAACACAAACGCTAAAATCTCCAGGGACTGAATTTTTATCCCCTTGGTGCCCTGCTGGCTCAGGAGCACCCGAGTTTGGTGCCGTACTAACTAACTTGTGTGGCAGGGAATCCCGATTCAGGAAGTCGAAGAGCCAAGTACCAACAGGGCAGAATTTGTTTCCACCATCAGGTCATTGCAAAAGAAGCTGAAAAAAGTTTTTGCATGAGGCCTACAAGGCCAAAAAGAAAGGTTTTAGCAGAGAACCTCTGCTGAGCACCGTGCTGTGAACATCTGGTCACACGGAGGGGCAGCGGGAACTGCTTTGTGCCCTCTGCCACTGCAGAGCTCGGATTGCTGATCACAGGGCACAGTGGATGCAAGTATCGCTCCCTAGTCACGGCCTGACCAGAACCAAATCTAAGACTGTCTGCAATTAAAACCAAAACAACAAAAAAAAAAAAACCCCACCAAACTTTTTTTTTTAACCCCAGAGTAAGTAGCACAAATGAGTATGTCATGAGGTAAATCCACAGAAGTGAAGTCACTTGGTATTTAACATGAGGTAAAACTACTGAGGTCTCCCTCATCCACCCTCGGACTGCTGTTTTAACAGGCTTCATTTACCACAGCTTGTAACTGAAGTACTTCACTCTTAGCTGTGCTTTTCCCTCAGGACAGCTCGCCTATCAGCTACTATACAGCTTTAAAAACCAAAAAACAACCCCTAAACAAACATATTTTTTTTCCTGAAGACGAAAAGCCCTTATCTTGAGCAAATTAGTAGGCAGACAGTCACAAATCTGTCACCTGTAAAAGGAGAACTCTTACTGTCCACTCGTAAACTCCTCATTTTCAAGTCAGTGGAATTCTATTATTTCCTAAACCCTGTTGCCAACTGCTCAGCTTGCCTTTGGATCAGAAGTTAGTTACTCGGGGTAGGCAGCTCCCAAGTCCGCCCTGATTGCTTCAAACCAGGGACAGAAAAAAATAAAAAACCAAGAAATCTGAAGGCCGCACAGTGGCCTCCCCCTGCAACAAGTGAGGACTGACACATGAAGTGAGTTACAGGTCTGCGCCCACATCATCTCTATCATCTTGTGTTACAATTTTTGCCTGACTGCTGCCTCAAGGATGTGGTCTGAACTCAAATATTCCACTTCTAGCATTTCTCTCTTTTTTTTTTTCAAGGCTAGACCTAGTAATTTGAAAAAATGTTTAAGTACATACCCGTACTCCTGAGGTGAAATGTCCTGTTCCTGACGAGTCCTAAAGATGATAATGCAGTGAAATAATCCAAACAGGGGGAGTCAATCCAAAAGAGAATAGTCCAGCAAGGAAAAATATAGCCAATATTATAAGAAATCCATGGTGTGGGGGACATATAAAATGTTTATACAATTAGAAACTTTAAACATCAGTCTCCATAGCAGCAAGTCCAACTTCACCACAGTGTATGCCAAAAAATCGATTGTGCAATGGTGAGGCATAGTATAGAAACATTTTTATATTAAATTTATGTTCCAATGCCAGTGCATTTACTAAAAAAATAAAAAAAATTGAAATCAAAACTCTAACTTGAACTAAAAGGGTAATTGAAATTCCCATCATAAAGAATTTTTAGTCCTTGATCCTGGATATAAATGTCCACAGACAATGGGGCCAGATTAGTTTGTCCCCAAAGGTGCATCCCTCTTGTAAATCTGTCCCAGAGATACAATGTAAACTTTTGGGTGGTTTTGGTTTGTTTGTTTGGTTTTTTTTTTCTCCAAAAAACCCAAATGCCTAGCAATTTATAATTTATGCTGAAGAACAAGTAAAAATCCGAGATCTGTACTTTGAATTTGGATGCTTTTAATTTGCGTGAGCTATGAGTGCCTCAGGCCGCCGCGGATTATTCTCCATTTTGGATTGACTTCCCCTGCCATTGGATTTTGTTTGCTGGCGTTATCTCTTTAGGATTCTTCAGGAACTGGACGTATCACCTCAGGAGTGCGGGTATGGACTGAATTTCTCTCTATTGCGGGTTTATTCCCCCTCATACCCGTCGCACTTAAAATTTTTTTCCCCCTCAATTTGTCCCCTCCCGCCTCCCTTTTGAATAACGCCCTAAGAAATAAAAGCGAAAACCCCTGCGGTCTTTTAGCTCTTCCCATTCAACGCAGTTCCACCGGGAAAGCTGCCCAATTCGCCCACCGAGAACTACATGAGCGGCTGCCGCCGGTGGCAACGGGAACGCCAGCGCTTCCACACCACAGGGCGCCAACACCAAGGCAATGTTGGGCTGGCGCTCTGTGGTGGGAAGGGGCAGGAGGGAGGACGGACAGACGGAGGGACTTGTAAACCATGAAGCCCCCCTTCACACGTATGGCCCAGCAGGGGATTAAGGTCTCTGTAGTTCTCAGTGAGGGAATCGATTTAGTAAATAATCCGCGGATTATTTTTAGTCTGCGGACTAAAATTTAGTGCACGGACTAAAATCCGGCCCATCGGAGCAAAGTCTCTCTCGATCTAAAATACATCTGGGTGAAAGCAAAAGAAAAAAAAACTTTAAAAAGAAAGTAAAAAAGGAGAAAGGAAAAAANTTTCTGGAAAAAAAAAAAAAAAAAAAGGAAAAAAAGCTAAGTGCACAAAGTAAAGTGTTTGGGCAGACTAACATTTAGTATGCAGACTAAATATGGCCAGGCAAAGGCACAGCAAGTCCACAAACGAAAAACAAAAATAAAACACTGACAGGAACTTTTAAAGCAATCAAATACTACCCCACCGGCGCAGCAATTCATTTTTCTAAAATGAAACAAGACCTTGTGTAAGGCTATTTGTCCACAGGAGGGACCGAAGGCTCAAGTTTTCATTTTAAAAAATGAACCTGTTTTGGAGATAAACAAATGCAAAAAAAAAGGCTTTACATACAATATTCTTCAAGGAAAATTTGCACTTGCATAACTCAAAACCTCTTGTTTCTGCAAAGCAAATGAATTTTGGGCTGAGACCCAGGTTGGTGATTTTTTTTTTTTTGTTTGGTTGGTTGGGCTGTGGTTTTTTTTTTTTCAGATGAGTTACAAAAATCTCTGAATGGTCATGTCAAATGGAAATGCTGACTCATCCAAAACCACAGCTTTTGGTGCTTTCGGTTTCCCCCCTCCCCTCTCCCTCAGGTCCCAATAAATCTATACCTCACCAAAAAGCTGAGGGACCAGTGCAAGTTCTTCCTTTGTTCAGACATGCTGGTGATGCTCAAATGCTGACAGACCATAACAGCTAGACAGCAAGGCCAGACACACTCCTCTCTCCTTTCTAAGTTACGCTGCTATAAATGCTTTTATTTCCCCCCGATTTATTTCCTCCCCCTTCATTTTTCAGGAACTACCACCATTCTCAACATTTCAAAAATTATTGCCAGGCTTAACTCCCCCTGGCGCACTATGCAGCTCTCATCCCCAACTGACTTCAATTTAGATGAAGTCTTAGGGTGCTAACAGAGCAGTCACATTTTATCTTTCTAATTTGAAATAGTTCCTACCAGTACAGTGAAGTTCACAGCCCTTCTGAGGTTTGTTGGGGTTTTTTTCTTTCTTTTTTTTTGCGTGCATGGAAGGATGAAAGAAAAAGGATGGAAAGCACAGGATTCTTCCATTTCACTTCACTCACATCAGCATTCAGCGCTCAAATAAAACCACATGGGGCAAGAGCTAAGTATTGTTTTAACAGAATGGTTGCTCTGACTTTCAGTTCATTGACATTCTTCAAACAGACTTTCCATGCACAACACGGAGCTCCGTCGTCTTGGTCTTAATTAGGCCCCAAAGCCAAAGCTTCACAATGTTATACCAAGGTGCTCTTCTAGCCAGTGCACGTTAAAAGACATGACTTCATGCCATCAACCACTGCGCGTTTTGCATGCAGATTGTGAATACTGCTCGCATGCTGTGCTCCCTAAGAGAGCAGAGGCTTATGAAAATGACATCTGTTGCTAACGCATCAAGTTTGTGACACCATGGTTAAAAATTTCCTCACCAGCTTCAGAGACTCATACATTTTGCCAAGAACCACCCACACCACCAATTCAGGCTGACAGCCTGTGCACATCTCCTTTCAGTTTGTAAGCACAGCTTTGATGGCACACGAACATTAGGTAAGAGAGAATGCTCCTCCCTTCAGCCAAAAGCTTGTCCTGTTTACAAGCAAAGTCATCAAATGTAGGACACGACCCTCAAATCAGCTTTTTAAAAATGCAACAGCACAACAGAATTACCACGCCTTTCCAACATGAATAAGCCTGATGATAAACTTGACACGTTCTTAAACACTAAAGGAAAGGGATGAGACATGTGCAAGACAGTAACCTATGTGCTGAGCTCCACCTGACACTGAAGCTCTGCCCTTGGGACCAAGTCTTGTTCCAAGGGCCTGAGAATTTCAGAACAGGATTTCTGAAATACACCATTTGGCTATTCTGAAGTGCATAAAACTCATGCGCTACAAACAAAAGTTAAAAAAAAAAAAAAAGTCCACCAAAGAGGCACTGGTGTTGGGAGTTATTTTAAAAGATATATAAACCCCCCCAAACTTCCTCCTCGAATTAAATCCCCCCACATTTTTTTCTAAAAAGCAGTCAGGAAATAGTAAACGCCTTATTACTCAAGAATCCCTGTCACTTGGACAGACAGCAGAGTAAAGGTAAAATGAAATAAAGACAGAAGGGTTAAGTGGCTTACAAATGAGCCAACACAAAACTGGGAACAGGACCAGGAACCTGTCTCCAAAGCTACTTCTTGTGGAGACCACACACTTGTTACTGGGTTCCTTCCATTGAGGACCCAGCGGAGACAGAACGAGCTTGCGTTTATTACCCAGTGCATGTGCTCTGCTTCTATCAAGCTCTAAAGGAAAGCAACAAAGCTAAGCAGGACACAACAGCTCCCTTTCTTCTCAGAGAGAACTCCCAAAAATCTGCCTCTGGAACTGCTCTCAGCGTCGATGGGACAGCTGCTATCAACAGACTAGAGACAGACGTGTTACAATAGGATGGTTAAACAGATGACTCATTGCGGAAGACGTGCTAACCTTAGTGTTTGATTTCTGTAGTTGCACGGATGCAAATCACATCTTAATGTTACATTAGTGCTCACTCATTTATTGTTAAGCAGTACACTTTGTTTACTGCATACAAATTGGGCAAAGGCAGGCTAATGTACCACACAGCAAACCTGGCACCTTTTCTCATGCTTTAGATGGAGGTAAGAGACTTACACTCAAAAATCATTGCTCCTACAAAAGAAGCTGAGAAATATGACCTGGCCAGAAAAAATTGCCTTTTTTTTTTTTTTAAGTTAGTCTCCAGCAGAGCAGTTTGTACTCTTTGCTTGGAAAGTCATTACACATCAAGTGAAAAATGGAACTGTACTCTTTAGAAAGAGGTCAAGGTACCATTTCACAACAGGCACATTATCACCTCCAGTTCATAGTGGAAAAGACAGTTCTGCCCTTCTCCTGGCCAAACAAGCCTGCCCTGTTCCCTTGTCCCAAGATTTTTGTCCCAGGTAAGAAAGGTGATCCAAACTCTGAATGCTTGTGTTAGTCAAGAGGTTTTTTGCTACTGTACAAACAATAATGCAGAAGGGAGGCATCAGGTGGGAGGTGGAGGGCAGACTCTGCTCCGTGATGAACTTATGCCAATTATGAAACTTCACCCAAAGAAACATTTCATCTCCCCTGTACATTTGTAACTCAAAAAAAAAAAAAATCAGACCACAATCTCAGAAAGAAAAGTTTGCATTTTTAGCTTTAACTCAAGATGCAAGTCCACTTACACTATTTCTGACAAAAGAATTTTTGCTTTCTTTTGTCATCATTCATAATTAGAAGTAACAGAACGAGCTGTCTATTTATCCATTTTACTGTTTGGTGTTCTTCCTCAAATCTACAGTATGAGCAGTCACTTTGGAAACATTACAAGCAAAACAATCTGCTTAAAAACCAGACAAGAACCAGGAGAACAGGAGCAGGACAGGATGAAGACATGAAACTGATTCTGGAGGGTGGAAAAACCTGCTCATGAGGGAGACCAGACTCTTTATGTGCCAGTCCCAGAGTGGGGAAGATGACAGGCCTGCCTACTACAAGCACAGAAAAATTCAACATTTGACGTAAAGTGATTTGTATGGTAAAACATGTACAAAGAATACACAGAGAGGCATAGGGTACTCAGATTAAAGTATTTTCTAAGTATTTTATAATATTAGCACAAATAATTTCATAATATAGGCAGAAACATGAATTGAAAATTCAATATCCAAAGTCACTCTGGAATACAACCAGCTGTGGTTCTTAACAACTTCAGCTGCAGCCAGAAGTGGCCAGTTGCTTTGGTACAGTGCCAAAAGGGATGAGCTAGACAGAGCCTGAAGTTTCATCCTAGACACCATTTTTCTACGTTATAATAATGGGACTTGAAGGCACAGACAAAACAGTGCTCTGAGCAGTATAAGTAAATAAATAAATAACCAAATAAAAAAAAAAAAGGCGCTTACAAAATTGACAGGGTTCCTGCCCTCATCTGCTGCAACTTTATTGTGATAGCAAAGTGCTGCAGAGACAAGTCCTCATGTATTCATCCACAAGAGTGCACTGCAAAAGGGCAGAGACGCTCAAAAGCAATCTCTACACACGACAGTTTCTCTCTCTCTCTTCCCCTGTTAAACAAATGATTCCTGTCTTTTTCCATCTCACCCTGCCTTGGAAATTATGATTCAGACACCAGCTAGCTACAGATTTGGGGATGGTGAATGAAGCCATTCTTTTGAGTACACTCAAATTTATCTCTGCATATTTAAAAAGTGCTTGCATGTGCGAACAATCTTGCAAGTATCTTCAGAAGAGGAGAAACAAAGGCCACTAAACTGCAGCACACTGAAGAGATGCACTGTCCATTATAAAACGCTGCCTGCAGTGGAAACTGCTTCCATATCTATACAACAGAGACGAGGCAGAGGTTATAATCTAAGTGAAGAAAACAGCATTTGCCAATATAACCTGTTCTGTTTTTCTGCCACCACGAACCACGGGCATGCTTGAAGCTCAGTAGGTAAGTGAGCTTGATATTATGCCATTACTGACAAACATGTGTAAGTATCCATGGGTAGGGAAAAAAAATCCAAACGAGTCATCTTCCCCCATGCAGATGAGGCCTAAACCACATAATTATATTACAATTATTACAGTCTTACTCAAATAAGATCCTTTACTAGCTGGATTCAAGGGGAAAGGCAGGCTGCCACAGATGGACATTTTTTGTATTTCTGAAAATAACCACAACATGGTCTTTGTTTTCCATAACCCAAAGGATCTGAGATCTGAAAGTAGCATCTGAGTAACGCCAGGCTAAAGGCCAGCTGTAATGGGGCCATGACAAGTAACTCCAAGCTTATGAAGCATGCATTTAGACCTTTTGTCAGCCACCCCACTGCCCTGTCCCACTCAAAAAGGGCTGGAAGCTTCAAAGAAAGCTAGTGACCAAAGCTGAACTTCAACAGCCCTGTGATGTACAACCTTGCACTTGATCTGATTTTCTTTTTGGCTTTTCAGTCACACAGTTGTAGAATACAGATGAAGCTTAGACAGAAGAAGAAAAACAAATATAAAGATTAGTAGCAGAAATCAGACTGCACTTCTAAGCAGTAAGAAGGTTCAAGGAGTTGAGGTGGTTGAAATGCAGAAGGAAAGTTCTGACCTAATAAAAACAACAGCAGTAAAGCCTCCAGAAAGGGCAGCAACTTTCCTTCAGTCAGCTGATAAAGCTGCAAAAACCGGCCAAGTTTTCTGACCCAAGATAAACCTGAAGATCTAATTGTGTGTCTCAAAGCGTGCTCATTTTTTCCCGACTATCAGTCAGTCAAAGATATTCCTACCCCTGCAAAACCTTGCTTCTCTTATAACTTAATGCTACTTACTCACAGACCACGGCACGCACTTCCAAGAACACAAGCTATTCTATATTGAGTGAGAACAAAGGGAAGTCTGGATGAAAAGATTCTACATTACTGAATTAAACACTCCTGTATTCTGAAGAGGAACCTCCCCAAAAGAACCAAAATGTCCCAGATTCCTCCTTGGGGCAGAAGGGGACAAGTTGGAAGAAGACAAAAGTCCTGTTTTGCATGAAAAGTTTTGAAGATTCCTGGAAAGTTTAGGTTCTCTTTTATTTTGCTAACCAGGGGACACACCAAACTCCCATCATCACCTGCACCGTGCATGGAACTGGTAGAAAAACATGCATGTGCTTGGACAACACAGAACTACAGTGGGGAGAGAGGGGCCTCTGTATGTTTTATACCGAGAGATTCCGGCTCTTAAATTACAGAAGTACTTCAACCTCAAATTGTCAGTAGATTGAAAAACCAGTCTGAGAACACAGTTTGCACTGTAAACTCACACTACTGCTGCAGCATAGAAAAGTATTTTTTAGAGTGTTAGCTTGAATGCTCTCCTGCCTAAGACGACCCTTGATAATTTGTGATTATCTTTCTTCATCCTACTCCATCATATCGAATATCAATACTGTATTTGGATGATACTAATTCATTTTTACTGAAAAGCCTAACATACAGCTATGATGGTGGATTTCAAGTTTTATGAAAACTTGTACTCAAAATGCCAATTTCAGCCTGAAACTGAATGAATCTGAAAAACAACATTCCTTCATGGACTCATTCAGGCTCAAACAATTTTTTTTCTGGTTCTTTAAAACAACCCAAACCTCTTTCATTCTACTATAGCACCAGACACCATTCTATTCTTCTTCACCTCATAAGCAACAGTCAATAAAGCAGATTACACCACCATAGCAATACTGAGAAGGAAAATAACACAACTGTGTCTGCTGGAAATACCTAGAGAGCAGACCAGAACCCCAGGTACATCCGACAGAAGTCCGTACCACAGAATTTCAGATGCAACCTATAGGTACTACGGGTTCCAAAGAAAATTCTTAATTGCCATCTACACACACTTTTGCAGACCAAGAAAGTTCCTGGAAAACAAAAGCACATCATAGACCTTACTTTTGAATAGATTATTGGCCTGGATAGACCCAGTTCCAGATTGCATAGAAGAGGTTAAACATCTAACAGTAGCTACACATGCACCTTCACTTGGCATATCTACAGCATAAAATTACCTCCAAATAGGACCTACAAACCCCCTCAACTTTGAAAAATACCAATGTTGTATTAAAGACCACAAAGCAACAAGGAGAATGCCCTTGTATCAAAGGACTTACAGCAAAGGGTGACTATTTTGTCAGTAACTGTCTCTCCAACGTGCTGAAAACTAGCTGCCTGGAAGTTCCTCCACATGAAAACCCCTAAACTTCTGCCTGCAGAGTCCTCCCATTATAATGAGTTGTCATCGTTTGGGCTCGGCTGGCCACTAAACAAACCACAGATGCCCTCTTTACCTCTCTCCCTTCCTTCCCAGGAGAGAAGCAAGAGATTTATGGGTTGAAAAGAAAACTAGAGCCACTTAAATATTAATAATTTAAAAATTAATAAAATATTTTAAAAAAGAAAATAATGAAATATATACAATATAACACAAAACCAGTATCAAGCTCCCAGGATTATGATCAAATTTCTGGCAGGCACTGGGAAGGTCCCAGACTGGACTCAGCAACAGACAGAAGCTGAATTCTGGATCTGGATTCAGGAGCACACAGATCAGGATCAAAGGCAGACAGAGTCCTCCTTGGCCGATGGCCATTGAAGAAAGAGACTGACCACTTTGATCCCTCAATTTTTACATTGAGCGTGATACAGATGGGATGGAACACTCTGTTGGTCAGTTTTGGGTCACCCATCCTGTCTGCTCCTCCCCACAGATTCCGCCCTGCTATGCTCTTCTGCTTCCAACCCTCCAACAGGGCACACACAGTTAGCTGGCCTAGGTTATACAGCAATAAGCAGCAGGAGCCCCTCTGCAAAACATTCCCGATATTCACTATAAACATCAGGCTGGAAGCAGACACTGTCTGAAGAATATGCTGTTAATTTCAGCAAGCGCAGTTAGTTCGAAGAGACTTAGCTGAAAATTAAAATTACTGAAAAGAAAATTGGTTCCGTTCTACCTCGAACCAGAACACCAGCCCACAAAAATCACTGTATAACTACTGTAATCTTCAGTAATTCTTTTGCTTAGATGACAAAGGTTTGTGCTTTCAAGGCTGAATCTTTTAAAAGTTCAAGCCCTGCTGGTAACTACCTGTAGCACTCTAGTTACATACATAGTTGTAACAAAAAAAAATCTGCACTTTCACCTCTTATGTCATTCCTTTTCTGCTCATTAGACAGCCAGAGTTCAGGAGTGCTTTTCCTCCCTTATGTTTCAATTCTTAGAAGCTCCAGGAGGATACACAGGCCCACTGCCATGCCATCAAATGCTACACTACTACAGGTGGGTAAGGAAGACCAATTCTCCATATTACCACCACATAAAACTTTCATGGCTCAACATGTTCAAAGTGTTGTAAGGGAAGTATCTTTAGAAGTAATACATAGAGAGGATGAGCATCATTACCGGCATCGTACCAGATAATCCATTTGTTAACAGCGTACATATACTATCAAAAGCACAGATCTCATAAGTGAAGGACCATGTACCCAAATTGTAATAAACTGCTATTGTAACACTCAGCTGATGTCAGAAAGAGCTGTGTGTAGAACAACTGGAGAATAAGAAGCTGCGCTGCAAGCGCCACTCTAACTGTGCCTTAATGGAAAACACAGATTTGATCTTCTGGCAAGTTCCTCTCAATTCTTTATAAATGATGTGGTTTCATTTGTGATCCTTTAGAATGACCAAAAAATCATTCATATACATAGAAGGAAGTCTCAGCTTTTTTCTTTAAGTTTTTTCCCTTTGCCAAAATATCTCTGTTGTGGTCAAAACAGATCATCAATTGCATACAGATGATTCTTAAGGCTATTCAGGCAGAAGACGAGTTGCTGAGTTGCATAGCTAGCTTAGATGCTTGACTTCATGTACAGTACATCTCTGCACTTCTACTGCTTTGCATATTAATTTAACCCTCTGTAATACCATCACCTTCACTGAAGGAATTCAGATACAACCCCGATATTCAGTGCTATAAAGCTTTTGGACTTTTCTTGCAACTTTTGCTGTGATGCAATTCAAAACTGAAGAGACTGACTCCCAGGGATTTACTTTGCCATCATTTCACACCTCCTGACATCCCTCACCATTAACATAAGGTATTTAAAAGCTTCTCTGGATTTACTGGCCTCTCGTACTATTCTTAATCACTTAACCAACACACCAAAAGAAACTATGATATGGAAATGCAATTAAAGTGGTGCATAACTCAGTGGAGAACCTACCACAAAAATAGTGACTCACAGTTCCTGGCCTGGCATGTACCTATCAGGTACATGGCCTGCTATCAATGAGCTTGAATTAGTTTGTCCAGAGTTTCTATCACCACAGATTATTTGGTCTAAGAGTGTCTGACCTGTACATGTGCTCAGGTAGGAACACAACCCTTCTATGCATACACAGTATACACAGTATTTTCTTAGCAAAAGGAAACCGGAACAGTTAAGACATGTCAAGAACACACTGCAACTGTATCAGACATTTCTCAAGCAGCAGAACCAAAACATGAACTACCCAGGCTTCAAGTGCTTAAGACTCAATACTTAACTTATTCCACACATAAGAGGTTAATTAAATGATTGTTATGTTGTCCCAAGTCAAATATTCATCATTCCTTGATATGTGGAAGACAGCTTAGTTGTGTGGTGATGTATTTGTTTCAATGCTAGCAGTTTTCTCTTTGATCATCGAGGTGATGATATTGTCTGCATGTACTGCAATAGTGTCTCCTCATGAAAGCTAGGTAACAAGAAGTCTAGAGAAGTGGCTCCAAAAAAAACCCAATCCCCCTCAACAGCACATCTGTAGAAGTACAAACACATGTATCACTGGAACACCTTCTCATTTGTAGGTGACTTTGGTCCTTATCAACTTATAGCATGACAGGAATTAGATATATTGCAATTTGCTAGAAACACACACACCCCATTGTTACAAAAACCCCCACCTAGGCAACATCAAAAAACCCCAGACCAACAGATATTACAGTGCATTGCTTCAATACTTCCTTCTCCTTATGTACATCAAAAGTTACCGGGTCCCCACCTTAGGCAAAAGCACTCAGTTTAGACTGAAAGCCACCAAGCCACTGAACAAACTGAACTCCTTGAAATTTTTACTGTCAGCCCACATGTCTTTATTATTCAGTTCATACAGACTCACCTTAGTCCATGGATGTGCCTTAATCTGAGGGAATTTGAATTCAGTATAGTTTGGATTCATTTCTCTAATTTGCTCCCTTGTAGGCGTCCCCAGAACCTAGGTAGGAAAGAAAACAAAAAAAGCCAAAAAATTATTTAAATACACTCATATTCATATGGTAACAATGAGTGCAGTATAACTTCTCATGTATTAAGACAACTGAAGTCAATCTGTGTAACTACCAAGTTAATATAGTGTTGTGAACAAAACAACAAAACTTTTGCAGAATCATTTGAGTTGAACAGGACTTCCTTCTCCTGGGAGCTTCTGATCCAACCTCTCTACTCAAGCAGGGTCAGCTGGAGCAGATTGCCCACATCCATGTCTAGATATGTCTTCAGCATCTCCACAAACAGAGACTTCACAGCCTCTCTGGGCAACCTGCTCCAGTCTGACCACCCTAACATTTAAAAAAAAAAAAAAAACAAAACCCCAAACCAAAAAACCCCGAAGCGTTTGCTTGCATCCAAATGAATTTTAATTTATTTTACTTTGTGCTGCTGCCTCTTGCCCAGTCAGCAAGCACCACTCACAAGAGCCTAGCTGCTACTTCTTCATTCCCTCCCACAAGGTATTTATACACATTGATTAGACCCTCCTGAACCTTCTCTGCTTCAGGCTGAACAGTCCAAGCTTTTGCAACCTCTCCTCATATGGCAAATGTTCCAGTCCCTTAATCATCTTTGTGGCCCTTGCTTCAACCTCAGTAGTCTCTTGCTGGCAATACAGCTCATATTCCAAGCCCAGTGTCAAATATTTAATTCTCCTCCACAGTTTTTCATAAAATTCAAGCATCTTTCTCAAACTTAGTGATATTTCAGTGAGGAAGAGAATTCATCCTGTATTAGACTGTTACAAAACAGTATCACTGAACACATTCAGGGATAGTAGCTCACTGCATATGGGTGATTAAGGATCAGACCAGTAGCACAGACTGCATTTTACAATTCATGAACAGCAGCCCTCTGACAAGCTTAAAAGATCAGCCAGTTACTGCTGAGGTTTCCCTAGGGGAGGCAGACAGGTCTCCTTAACACTACCTCCACGCCTGACGCCCTCCGCCAAATTCTGTGGGTTTTGGTGGTGGTTCCCCACTCCAATATTTCCACAGAAAAGATAAACTTGGTTTAAATGTAACCTGGAAGCATCTAAAAAATGCACACTGTCCCTGGTTTACTTTCATGAATTTATATTTCTTATTCCCAGAGTCTGCACAATTTTATTTATACAGGATTAGTAGTTGTAGGAGAAGTAAGACACAATCTCACATCTCTTTGTAGGGGTGGATAGATTTGGAAAGGATTCTGGAAATCCCTTCAGGGAATAAACCAGACAATACAGCATTAGAGCTTTCTGTTCAGTTAGCACCAAACACTAGAGAGCCATTGCCTATACATAAAAACTGCAAGGCAGTTTCAAAGAACCCTGCTGGTTTCTGTTTGCACCCAGTTGCTGGGTATCCTTTTGTTCTGCAGAGAGAAGCAGAGACGGCAGAAGGTTTATATACAGGCAGAGTTGCTTCTCTACACTGAGCTCAGGTTCGTCTTCTTACAGGAACCCTGTAGTCACGCTACTCTTGCCCCGTGACAAATGTCTCGCCATGCGCATTAGCATAATGTTATCACCTCAGTTCATGAGACTGCATTGTCACCATCAAGAAATAATCAATCTAAAACATGACATTAGCATGCCACCTCACTACTTGATAACAAAATATTTGGTTACGTATTCTGGTGTCTGTGAACGCTTTCACTCTGTTAGAAGAGTGGAAATTACACAAATGGGATCTAAAGATTCAGGTATAGGGGTAGAAGAGCAAGCGTTACTGTTCAATTAATTTGTGCAACGGAGCAACTATCATCAGGCATTATGAAAGGAGCTTGGTACCTCTTTATTATTTAAAATCTGGGCTGTAGGACACAAACTAAAATACCTACCCAGAAAGCAATCCTAAATAAGACAGCAGCAGCAGCGGATATAAACCCTGCAACTTGTTCAGACAGTTGCTTCTTGGATAACACATCGAAGTGACAAGTTGTACAAAATGAGTGATCACACAACTTCTACCTTCCCACTGCTAACCAGCATTTAAATCCCACCTACTCTGAAAGCCAAGGGTTACCTTCAGAGCTGAAAGACTTTTCTTTGTGTGTCTGAAAACACTGGGTCTGCTCAGGGGACAGAAAGGGGGTGTCTACAGGATTCTGCACATTTTGCTCAACTTTCAAAGGAAAAAAAGAGTTCACAGGAAGAAGTGTCCTCTCCCTGCTGGTTTTCTGTCTGGCTCCCCCAGAGCACTGGCCACCCAGCTGCCAGCCTGCCAGGATGGTGCCACTCTCAAAACTTTGATGACCACGGCTCTCAACGCTCTCCAGTTCTAAAAGATGATGGGGTTTCACACCTGCAAATACTGTTTTCATACTAATTCGGGATAAAAGCCATTTTCAAAACCTTGGGAAGTTTTTTTGATTAGTTAATTTAACTTCCTGAAGAATTATGGGTAACTTGTATTGCTGCCCCACCATTTCCAAAGGCTCAGTTTTCAGGCCTCCATAGTATAAACAGGGCTTTTTAAAAAGCACGTTTACCTTCTTTACCATCCTCCTCCACATAAAAAAAAAATAAAATCCTTTAATAGCCTTCATAAGAAGAAGTATAGAGTAGATTTTTTTTTTTATATATATATATAGCCAAAATTCAGCAAATCAGCTCAGTTGACAAGGCTGCTCAGAACAGGAGCCTACGCAGTGCAAGTATCTTTTATTTAAAGACTGCCTATAGCATTAGTGAGAATTCCAATTAGATAGGCAAGGGCAATTTCACAGAAGGGCATTTCACAATGTCTGTGCATACATTTGACTAAAAACACAGCTTAACTCAAATGATGCGAGGGAGCAACTCCTAAACTAAAGCACAGGCACCTAAGCAAGTTTAAGGTTTCATGAATGCTTAGAAAAGAAGATACTGAAGATGGATCATGTTAACTGAAAGAAGGGATCGCCTGACCTTTCAATTACACAGCAGCCTTTGACATGCAAAATAACTGTACAAAAGGAAGAGTGACTTACAGTAGCCACTCAGTGTATTTACTTTGTTCTCTATGGATTGTGAAGATTGTGCTTTCAATTTGTACTGAAGACAGTGTAAAGAAAAAAAAAAAAAAAAAACCACAACAACAACAAAACCAACAAGCAAAAACACAAAACCCCCCAAACAAAATATCCCAGAAGTAGTAAAGAAAGTAGATAGGAAGAAGAACAAAGCTTTTAAAGACTGTCAAATCCAAATCACAATCCAGAAGAAATGCGTGGGATGAATAAAGCGATAAGCCATAAAATTGTACTGGTACTTGACATATCTGGAAGAGGTCCTTGTAGTGGACCTCTCCCTGACCCCTCTATGCACCAAGACTGTGTGCTACATGATTTTGAAGTTGTACCTCACCGATTCACATCGAGTTTTCAGTACATTAGGAATATGTCTAATTAACCCTGATGAGTAACAGCAATCATTTAAGCTATTGCAAAAATTGGGCAAACCCCTTCTTTTATAAAACTCATGTATGTGACTGCTTTTTCTGTTTGAAATGCAAAGGAGAAGCATAAATTACTTTGCACATTTTTGGCAGAATTGCTCCATGAAACAGCTGCTCTTGCTATACCAACTCTCAAAATGCTATGAAGCAGATGTTCCCTGAAGAGAGGTTTCAAAGAATGGTTGAGGTTGGAAGGGACCTCTGTAGGTCATCTGGTCCAATCTCTCCTACATAAGCAGCACCAGCAAGAGCTGGTTGCCCAAGACCATGTCCCGGTGACTTCTGAGCATTGAAGGGACCTCTGTAGGTCATCTGGTCCAATCTCTCCTACATAAGCAGCACCAGCAAGAGCTGGTTGCCCAAGACCATGTCCAGGTGACTTCTGAGCATTGAAACGGAGACTCTGACACTCCACTGGGAGTTGATATGGGGAAATATTGTCTTGGAGCTCCAGCTGAAGAAATAGTTTAACCTAAGTACATTCTTCTTGAATACTTACACTATTACAGGAGAGAAATCACACGCTTTGCTTTTTCCAAAGTTTGATCTTGAATGGTGACATTTTCCAGTGTTTGATCACTCTCACAGTAAAAAAACCCAAACATTTACTTGTGCTCAGATTGAATTTCTTGTGTTTTAATTTGTGCTCATTGCTTCCTGTATTGTCACAGGATGCCAAATAGAAGAACCTGGCTTCCTCTTCTTTTCACATTCTCTCCAGATATTTCTGTACATGGATAAGATCCTTCCCTGCACCAATCTTGCAAAGGTCAGAGAGCCTGAATTATTCAGATCCATGCAGATTAGCACATACTATTCTACTTCTTGAGGACAGGTTTCTGAAAGGTGATATTGTCAAGGGAAAAGTTTAGGTTTTTTTTAAAGTACCTAATTAAAAGGAACACCAACAAGAGAGATAACCAAATGAGAGTAAGCACAAGAATGATAAAAATGTACATTTCTGATGGAATCAACTCTATCTGTAATGAAGACTAAACTTTTGAATTAATTAAGGGTGCCTATGTGAGACTCTAAGGGATCGTCCTGCAAGTGAAGACACCAGCTCAACTAGTCTTGCTCTTCATTGGCCATTATCATCATCACCATCTATTAAAAATAAACACCATTTATTTAGATTAACTAAATAATACACTTGCTGAGAAGACAGACTGCTCTGATTCTCTTACAACAGAAGCTGAATACAATGGGTTTCACAAGTACTTTCTGTAAAGTTTTTCCTTGGCATTCACCTGTAACAGATTAAGCTCCCCAAATCATTTTTTCTTACAGGAACCAGGTTTGTGAAGGTACTGTAATGGTGTATATCTCAAGTAATGAAAGAAAAGCTACAGGCTCCCAGTAATGTCATCTTTACCAAACAAGAACAGGAGATTTATGAACCTTAAATCAGTCCTCAATTTTATTACAAATAGCATAAAGAACTTCTCGATCTTTTATGTTTTATTTTTTATCTCAATCAATTTTATGTCTCTCAAATTTTCATAGGAGAAGATGGATGATATTCATCTCCAAAAGAAACCTTAGTTACACCCTAGTACTGAAGACAGCTGCTGTCCATACCTGGCTTCACTGTGCAAAACTGCAGTGAATTATTTATGACCAAATCCACACCACTGCACACCAGAGGAAGAGGAAACTGCAAGGGTCTCAACTAATGCCAGTGGAATAAAGGCCCTTTTTGACAATGATCACTACTGCTAAACCTTTGTCAAAATGTAACAATCAGTTAAAAGCATAAAGACATCAATGGTTCAGAAGCTCCAGCTGGTAATGACTGAACTAGAGAGAAGAGAAGGTGGTTATTTAAGTCAGAAGCCTCTAGAAAGCCATGGTTACAGTGGTATAGTGATTTTCCCTTGGAGAACTGTGCAACTTTTCGAGGAAACGTGCTCCAGAAAGTCTGGTGTGCATGGCTTATTAGATGGCATGAATAATGCTTCTGCAAACATGTCTGCACCTCTTCAGAAAGTTGTGAGAGGTGTGCCAAATAGTTACTTGAAAAAAATCATGGTGCAGGCATCTGAAGCAGTAAACAAGGGTCAGCTTTGAAACAATACTTAAAGAGGTGTGTGCTAGAAGGTAAAACAAGATTAGCCATTCTGTATACAATGTCTTGCAAAAACACTCTCATGTCAAACAAAACCAAAGCCAATTAAACCCACAGATTTCTTCTATTCACAAACATGAGAGCAACTATACATCAGGAATAGGAAGAAACCCATTGTCACCACTGAGATGACTATAACTGCTCAACTTTTTTTTTTTTTTTTTATTATTTTAACACTGCCTGCCTGCAAGCACGGGGAGTAACAAATTACATGAGGCACAGGAACAGCCAAGTTGTGATGTGGGGGGACAGCAGGGGAAAAAGTGCCAGGAGACTTCCCTTAGGGGCAAGGAGGGAGAACCCATGCGAAAGCCCTTGTCAGATGCAGGCAGATCCTCGGGACAGGACCACATACAATAAAATGAAACACGTTCTCCTACTGCTTATTCTTCCGGAAGAGACGGCTGCTCTCTCCCCATTAACTACTGTGACTGAATTTATTTTATTTCAAAAACTGAGCCCAAAATAGTACCATGACATTTGAGCATGAGCCATATATTATAATTGCAGTCTATACTTAGCATTCAGCTCAGTAAAACTGTCAGAGACCAAAAAGTTACACATGGATAGGATTCTGATAATATTGAGCTTGTCTTTTAATAATTTTTTTTCCCCCCTTGCCACCCCTGATCCAGAGAACTACGGGAAGATAATTTTATTACTTCTCCCAAATTACCATGAAATGCCAGCTTTGGTGCAAGGAATAATCACACAGTCCAATAAGAACCAAAAGTCCAAAACAACCTCCTCCTTCTCAACCCTCTCCTGCAGTTTTTGCAAGTTAGCTGATACATCTCATTCTCTAGATTGCAGCATATGGAAAAAATATTTCTGGCAGATAATGCAAAGCAAGTTGGCAGATGCTGTCCTCCTCATGTCCCAGGGCTGCTCAGACAATTATTGCTGCTTCATTCTTCTAACAGAGATGATTTTTACTTTTGTTTTTCTAATTTTTGAGGGGTGTAGGGTGAAGGTACTAAACAGAACCTTTCTAAGATAATATTATCTTGTGAAACAAAACCACTATGCTTCTGAGATTCTCTTTTTGCAAGGGGAATAAAGAGTAACTGCTGCCTGTGGAAACTGATGGAAGACATTTGAGTTTGATGGGAATATCCCAGCCAGTTTTGCCTTGATAAATTCAGGGTGCTGAAGATCTAGTGGAGCCAGAGAATGCACCCAATCTCCCAAGATTTCACAGGGGGCATGGCAGTCCTGCAGACACACAAGGTCAGAGATTTATGAAGGAATCTGCCCTAACTGCATCTCAAAAAACCTCCCTCTTGAGGTCCGAGAACTTTTATCTTTCAAGCTGTATTCTGCGGTATCCCACTTGCACAGTGGATTTTAAATGGGGAAGTGGCAACCATAACCTTTCTGGGCTGCTGGAAGGAGGGGATTTCACCCTTCTGTCAGGTATGGGACTGTATGACTGCTCTGAGGCATAACATTTGCTCACATATAATTTCTTTATGTGACCACTGATGAAACCCATACTGTCACTGTGACTGCTTCAGAAACTGAGCACATTTCTGAAGGAGATGTCACTTGAAAGCCAGGAGGGGCATGAATTTTAACAAATATATTGGGTTACACACTTGAGATATTCCCAGAGATGGGATAACCTAACATGGAAGAGCTATCAAGAGCTAAAAATAAGGAGCAAGAGTCACCATTCAAGATCAAACTTTGGAAAAAGCAAAGCGCATTATTTCACTCCTGTAACTGTGGAAGTATTCATGAAGAATGTACTTGGGTTGTACTACTACTTCAGCTGGGGCTCCAAGACAGTATTTCCCCATATCAGATATCATTTTATGAGGGATAAGTGGTCAAAGATCTCTCTCTGCCAGCCAGATTGATAACATATGGAAAGACCATCATTAAGGAAATGGGAACAAGAGAAAAAGCAGCTAAAAAGAAGGGGGTCTGTCTTTTCATTCACATGAACATGATACCATGGGTTGTACAGGGGAACAGGTTTTTTTGGAGCAGTTTGCAAATATGCAACAGGCCTGGAGAAACTCCAAGTGCCACTGGATGGAGATCTTGCAAGACTGCTTGAAATGACACCACATGAAGACTGCCGAAAAGTGAATCAAAATCTGACAAAAGCCAAAAATGCTTCTGATGCAGCAAGGGACTGAGGATGCTGGGCGTACAGCCCACAGGAAGGACAGGCCATGCTGACTGACACATCACAGAAACTCCATCTTCACAAACACAGCTACTGTAGGGATGTCATCAAGAACTGCACAAGAAAGGAGAACTAGTTTAATGTGGTGGCATTTTGAAGTCATTCTCCAGTCTAATGCAAAAACTTCATATCCAGGTGTAGCATCCAATTACTGTGTTGAGAAATGAGCTCAATCAAATGAATTCAATCAAAGCTGAGTAAGCAACTGAAGAGACAACTGAAAAAATTATCTTGGCTCAAAAAATGCTACAGGAGTGACTGTGACTCAGTCATCCCAAATTGATGTGAACCAGCAGAGAAGTTTCCTACTCAACCTCCTTTGCAGTGGCATCAAGTAAATTTAAGGAATGAAAGTCAGATACATTTCCAAATGTGTAGATAAATATATTTATGATAGCCTTTTTTTTTTGGATTTTAAAAGACCCCACTCTCTCTGCCCCTAAGTTTCAGACATACAGTTCCAAGGAAGCTAGCTGAAAAGCATGACTTCAGGACAGTTAAACTGCAGCCCACAGGTCTCAACCCATAATCTTCTGCAAAGTTCATGACTGTTCTAGAACTAGCAGACCCCACAGCTCTGCTTCTCCTATGGCCAGTTAGCATTAAAATAAGTCTGCGTTACGATGGCAGCAAATGGAAGAGGTGGACACCATCTGAGAAAATATTTTTTTTTTTTAAATCAATCATATTTTAAATGAAAACTTATGCAATCTAACAGTTTAGATGTTAGGCACAAGACAACATTTACGGTAATTTTTATGCTGCAGATTTGCATATGTCTTCAACTGTATTGAGGCTGCAGAACCCAAGCTCACTGAATAAACACGTTGCAGTTTTTATGCTAACCTTTCAAGTCTAAGCTGAATTTAAGCACCATACTGAGAGTGAAGAAGAACAGAATGTTTCATGGCTTCTTTAGATATTCGACAAACAAACCTTCTTAATGTCATTACTGGTCACTTTTAAGGGATATACAGTAGATGGGACAGACCACTGCCAACAGCTGGCAGAATGGAAAACTACGGACCTCAACTTTCTACTTTTTCATCATTCTCAAAAAGGTTGAAATTTGAGTTAAAAGTGCTGTCTCCCTTTACTTCCACTACAGGAAATACTTTCCTAGATGATTTCTCGTAGCTGTTGATTTTGAATGCAATATTCTAAACTGTAAATTTCTCTGTATTCTCACCTTAGCCTTCTCCCAGGACTTTTCTGAATAGTTTATGCAGAACCTCACAACACAAGATTTGGTAGACAAGGGCACTGTAAATCACTCCGCTTCTGCAATTTGCGCTCATTCTCTCTAACAGTGTTGCCTTGAGAACATATGCTGCCTTAGTAACAAACATACAGGCAGAAAAATATTCATGGCACCCACCTATTCAGGCTCATATTTTCCATCATACTTCCTTAACGAATCACTGAACATCTTTTTTTTGTGACTACTACTGCAAGATTTACAGCATTTATTCTCTCAGACTTTCCTAAAACATACTCAGTATTGTAACTTTTTAATTGAAGAGACCAGGCATACTATAAAATGGAGTTATCCCCACATTTGTTTCATTTAATTTCTATGTGTAGGGGGCTACATGTCTCACAGAAGATGAGAAAACCCCAACAAAAGACAGGTGAGGATGATCATTCAATATCCCTCTCTCTACATTTAAAGAAATTACTCAGGAATTTGTTTCTGCAAAGGTGAAAACATCTCAAGCTATAATTTACTGAAGTTCAGGCCTTTATACTGGATAATCTTTTGATTGCCATGAGAAATAACATTAGTTGCCCGCACTATGTATTCAGCTATCAATTGGTGAATACAAGTTATCACACGGTAGTATCACTTAAAGAAACCACAGATGGTACTTAGGCTATCAGCAGTAGTCCTCTACTTCAATACAATTTAAGTATAAAGAAACAAAAATCCTCACAACTGGAGCACATAACTGCTATAAACTTATTAGTTCACAGATGTTTACTTCCATTAATGCAGAACTGAAAACGTCCAACTGATGATAACAACTCCTAGCAAACTTAGAACCACACCACAACCTCCGCTTGGCAAGCACATCAAGAATGACATGACATCTATTCCTTGATTATTTTACTTCCACATTGTGTAAATCAAAGAAACGGCAGCACAGAAATGGCAGCAAAACGATAGTTTTGCTGATTGATAAGGCCTCTCTACTCTCAGTTTTCTGATTGAGCCACAGAAGGACTTACAGGGCATTCACCATGATATAAACAGCTGTCATTAGATATAGTTTCTCAGGATTGCAGACATTAATCAAGAAACAAACCAGGACTTTTTTTAAGAAGTCCAAAGGCAAATGCCACAGGTTATTTGCACAAACTCCTGTGGAGCTCAGGCCACCTGAGGTGTTCACAGAGACCACTTTGCATCTCACAAAATTAGTGTAGCAGAAAGCCCACTGCTCCGAGACACCTCTGAAAATGAAAAAGTCGTCACTTGTGCCATCATAAGCTTTACTTCTGAAAGCAACTCTGGTTTTCCAGTAATATTTCCGATGTAAACAGACCCAACTTGAATTTGCTGAAATTGAAATACAGAGGCAGAAAGGCAATAATAAGGAATCAATAAAGTTGTAAGAGAAGTAGGTGCAAATGGAGCCTCCAGGGGAAAGTTGTTGACTGGAAGATTTCTAGCAGGATAGACAGAAACTCACTGCAAGAGAAGCTAGGTTTACATGGCCAAATGCTGGAGTAGGTGTGGCAAGAGCCTAGAAAGGTCAGAGAACACACCACTGGGACCACAGAGCAGGGCACAGAAACACTGAGCCTCCCTAGCCCATGTCTTCTATGCAGGAGAACGATCACTTAGTGCCGATTGGTGTCATACACTCTGTTAGGACAGGTACAAAGGCACCAGCAGCTCTTCTAGTGAATAACATAGATGCAAGTAGGAATTTCTACTCTTCTACCCTGATGTTTTGGCTTTGAGGGGGTTTTCACAGCACGCCATGCAAACATATGTGCATCATGGTAGCAGTTAAGCAACAAAAGCGAATAGGAAATTATCTGAATACAGTCCCTTTCTGGTGAGGAAATCAGTAAGGCCAAACAGCACGTGCACACATCTTATCCTCTCTAATACTCCCATCTTATTAAGTGCATAGTAAAGTTCAAAGGAAAAAATATACTGTGCGCTCTCTCTAGAAATCTCTTGCTTCCTTCATTGCAGAAGCTGAAGAAGGCAGGGAAGACTAGGGTGCTGGGAAGTCAGACACCAATGTTTTAAGCTATGAATTATTCTTCCATGCCTCTAATTTGTGAATCACAGAATATTCACAGCTTACCAAATGAAATCAATCAAGATGTGTTTGGACATAAGTGATATATAGATGTGATGTATTCTGAAACATTAGGTCTTTTTCACTTGAAAAACAAGACTCTTAATGGCAGAAGGTATCTTTGTCCCTACGTTTCCTGATTCTCCATCTGCAAAAAGGAGTGCCTTTTCTCACCTTTCACCTCAAAGAGCTGGAAGGAGGGAAGAAGAGAAGAAGGCTACATATGCAAAGAATCTGGCACAAGGAAATTTAGTAACACTGTTTTCAAAGCCAAGTACTAATTGCATGCAACAAAGGAAAAAGAGCCATATTCTTAAAGAACGAAAATCACATATTAATAAATATTGGCTTAGTATGTAAGCACTATTTCCAAGCTCACTGAAAGTGCAGTCCTTTAAGAGGGGAAAAAAGTGATGCAATTAAAAGATGATACATCACATGCATGACCACAAGAGGGGCGAGTAAATATCACCAGGCTGGAGAGGTGGGCCCAGATGAACCTCATGAGGTTCAACAAGAGCAATGGCAGGGTTCTACACCTGGGCCGGAAAACACTCACTATCAATACAGACTAGGAGATGAGGTATTAGAAAGCAGCCCTGAGGAAAGGGACTTGGTGGTCCTGATGAATGAGAAGCTGGACGTGAGCAGGCGGAGTGCACTTGCAGCCCAGAAGGCAAATCACATCCTGGGCAGCATCAAAAGATGTGTTGCTAGTACATCCAGAGAGGTGATTCTGCCACTTTGCTCTGGTGAGACCTCACCTGGAGTACTGTGTGAAGGTCTGGAGCCCTCAATATAAGAAGGACATGGACTTGATGGAGCGGGTCCAGAGACGGGCCACAAAGATGATCAGGGGTTGGAGAACCTTTGCTAAAGGACAGGCTGAGGGAGTTGGGGTTGTTCAGCCTGGGGAAGAGAAGGCTCCAGGGAGACCTAACAGCAGCCTTCCAGTACCTGAAGGGGGCCTACAGGAAGGCTGGGGAGATTCTGTTTACAAAGGCCTGCAGGGACAGGACAACGGGCAATGGCTTCAAGCTGGAGAAGAGCAGATGTAGATTGGATATTAGGAATAGGTTCTTTACTATGAGGGTGGTGTAACACTGGAACAGGTTGCCAGGGAGGTGGTTGAGGTCCCTTCCCTTGAGATATTCAAGGTGAAGCTTGACGAGGCCCTGGGCAACCTGGTCTAGTTGGGGGTGTCCCTGCTGACTGCAGGGAGGTCAGACTAGATGACCCTAGAGGTCCGTTCCGGCCTGGACCATTCTATGATTCTGTAAGTTGTCAAAAAGCATAAAAAGTGTTTTCAAACTCAGTTTACATGCAACATCCTGTACAATGGTGACAAAATATGTATGTTGACAAGGTTATAATAATGCATGTTTTCATGCTGATTCCCAATGAATAATTCAGTCAAAAAAACCCACTTAAAATTCCGTACCTTGATTATTTCCACCAACTGATCCACACCACTGTCACCTGGAAAGATTGGTTGTCCTAGTAACAGCTCAGCCAATACACAGCCTGCTGACCACACATCTAAAAAGAGGGAAGAAGTGGAAGACAGGGAAAGGTATCAGTAAAAGGTACATATTAGGCCATTTCTATAAAAACCCAGCAGTTTTAAGCTACTTACTTTCGCCTTTGGCATGTTTAATGCTGTAACACAGATAAAAATACAAAACATCCCTCTCCTAAAGTTAATCAGAAAACACAGATATCTGGCTTAAAGCAATGGCAGTCTTAAAAGTCAAACTGTAATACAATCAGAATGGGAAAATAACATAAAACGCTGTAATATTCTGACATTAAAACTTACACATGTAGGGATAAGACCCAAGAACATTTGCCATCTGAAAAATTAAATTTCCCCAAAGCCAGCGTTGTTTTTAAATCACATGGTTCATGAATTATGCGTAGGTATCATCTACCATAATGGCTGATGTTTTTACTGTTTTTGAATGTTGAATAAACTCAGTTTTTCATCCATATATACATACATACATATATACACTAGCAGATGAACCGGTACTGCAAGAATTACTTGTAACCAGAAGCACATGATAATTAAGGGATCTGGTAGGCAGCTTCACTAGCTCAGTCACATCAAGACCTAAGCTTTATCCCAGTTCCATTTGCAAAGTTGGCTGGACAACAGTACCACAAGTCATAATGAGGTCAACAGTATCCATAGAAGCACCCATCAATTTTTCATATATAACTTGAAAGCCACGACTAGTCACCAGCAGCTACTCCTTTACACATAGAAAATTTTCATAATCTATTAAAGGTGTATCTTCTTTCTTATAAAGACGAAAATTCAATACTACAACAGCAACCAAAGAATATATCTAAGCATACTACAGCATATAGTGTTTTTGGTTTTGAAATAATTAATTTGAATGAAAAATCTAATGAAGCAAATGCAGTAAATACTGCATAGCAGGTATTTGTGAATATCTGTTGTAACTGCACACCAAATGCTGAAGTTTAGGCCACTCAACACACTAGAAGTATTGCACCTAAATGCAGAGAATGGTTTCTCAAAAAAACCAGATTGACTGTAAGGTTTTCTATAAAGTAATTGTTTTTTTCAATGTATATGTGAAACCTTACCCTAAAATCTAACCTGAAACAAGCAATCAACAACAGGAGATTTGTGAAGTGCACAATACTGTAATGCCCTAAAAGGGAAAAGAATTGAACCAGTCTCCCTCCATCCACCTTTCTTTGAACTCTTGCCTGCTTCTATAACCTGACCTTCCCCCATAAAATAACAATAGGACCGCAACTCCTCAGACTCCAGAGAACTTACCTCCTGAGGCCTGTTCCAACCTGAAATAACCCACACTACGACAGAAATCCTTATTCCCCTAGTATATGTAAACAATGCCATCGGGAAGCAGGACGCACACAACAGTGTCAGCTATGGCTAAAGGTGTGTGCAAGCAAGAGGCTTCTGACAATTCTCTGAAGTCTATGATCATTTTGTCACAATCTCTAAAAGATGCAAAACATAATTTAAAAAACCCTTTCAGGTATTCAAGACTGCTAAAAAAGTAATCTGAAAGTTAGAACTTTCCTTCACCTATTTCTGAAATGAAAGATAGAGGGACTATTCCCTCTGTTTTCAAGAAAAGTATGGTCCAATTGTAATATACACAGACAGCAAGCACTGCTTATTACTGCAGCTTTCAAAATCATTCATCTCCCAAGTCAAATGGATACATCTTAACCTAATGCCTTAGTACAAACATTGCACCAGGGTTTACCCCTATTCTAAGTACCTACTTAAAATACAAACAGCAACCAGAAATAATCTGAAGTTCGAGTCTTGAATTCCAACAAGCAAACAAACCAGATTATGCTTTTTGATCGTTTAGTTGTATATAATAAAAGCTGGCTTGGCCACCAAGGTGCTAAGATCTCTTTCGGGCAACAAATGGAGGCAACATCACATAAAGAACATTTAATCGCATCCAACTGCTAAACAACATCTCTCTGATAGCTCCTGCTGTTGGACCAATACGTACAATAAAAGATGATGCAAAAATCACTTTATATGTCATCCCATACACGTTGGGTTTATAGGCAATTAACCAACAGTTCAACAGATATGACAGATTTCTTCAGAAATATTGAAAAAACAGATTAAATGTACTAAGCAGTCAGAGCACTGTAACTTAAAAGCACCTTAAAGTGTTTTGAAAAAGCTGAGTCCTTTAGACTGAGCTTTCAAACAAGCCGTACTCCCAAGCTGTAATCATCATATACAACTTCAGTCCTTAACTTTGCACTGAAAAAGAAACAACGTACAGGAAGGAAAAGTATCTGCCAGTACATACACAAACCCAAAGCTGGCATCAGAGTAAGTCAGCATTTACAACTCGCTTCCTTTAAAAATTTGAAACAATGCTAGCGTGATTTTTTTCAAATTAGACTGTGGCTTTTAAAAACTGTTCTGGTCTGGCTGCTCCATGAAATTGGCTTTGGACTGTTTTATCCATTCTGAGTCTCTTGAAATGCCTTTGCACTCCACCAGCCAATTTCAGCTAAGTCTGAAAAGCAGAAGTTTCGAATCTGTTGCAGAAGTTTTGTAAAAACAGTGGGGAGAGCGTGCATCCGTGTTGCTGCTGAGGAGAGAAGGCCTCAGTCCCTGCAGGATGCACCAGGCTTGCCCCCACCCTCCCAAACTGCAGCTGCAAACAAACTGAAGGATGTGCAGGTCTCTTTGCTCAAGGGAGAAGGCCAAGTAGAAATAGCAGAGGCTACAGATGAAAGCTGAGGGCATCACAGGGGGAGAGAGGGAAGAAAAAAGAAAAAAAAACAAACCCCACACAAAGAAAGGGCATAGGTAATGAGGAAATAGAGGGGAAAGTCTGAGGAATGATGGGTTTAATCCATCAAACAAACCAAATTCATTGGAAACATACGTAGGTGGTCCTTGTGCAGTAAATCTTCTAAATCAGGTGATTTAATGCCTTGTTAGAAGTCAATTTAATTTCCTTGATTTTACTTGCTAACATTTTAAATACGCACTGAAATAAGCCAGAGGGATTCCGAAATCCCTAACTTTTTTCCAGGTGAGTAATTTCACTGACTTCCTAATTAGGACCTAGGGCAATGTTCCCTGGGCAAGAAAGTGAACGAACCCTTGAAGTACCCTCAACAAAAGCTAGAGCAGAAGGTAACTGCAGCAGCTCCAAGCAGGGACAGCAACAAAACACAATTTACACAGGTGTTTATACAGTTCTGGTGAGTGATGTACAAAAAGGAAGAAACTGGGAAATTTCAGCTCTGCTGAAACTTCATGGAACTTATGCCATCGACTTTAACAGGCCTCCAGCATAGTTTTGGTGGGTTTGGGTTTTTTTTTCTTTTTTCTTTTGAATCTGATATTTTAAAACCTATCTTCTACACTTGGACGGTAACATTTTTCTCTAGTCTGACGTAAACAATGTACCACATTCTATATTCAAAGACGATACTTAAAAGAAATGAGAAGGTAGTTAATATTAAGTGTTGCTAGCTTCTTACAGCCTCTTTTCTTCCTTAGCACAGTCACAGCTAGCTATTATAGGTTAATAGTCTTTCAGAGCAAGCTTATGGTGTAACTACCCATTCTCATGGGAGGAGAAGCATTTTCTGAATTTCTTTTTAGTATGTGCAGTTTAAGGCAAAATATGGCTACCGTTCACATGCTTTAAACTAGTTAATAAACAAGGTTAAGTGAGAACCTTAACAAAAAAACAGAATCAAGTCAACAAATGACCCTTATACCAAGCTAGTTAAGAAAATGTGTAATTTTAGGAGAGAATACTAAAAGCTATTCATTTTAAGTAGAAGAAAGCAGGGAAGGCTACCTTCTTCATACCTTTAGTGAAATGTAGTCTAAACAATATGGACAGTAAATGCAAGTGCCAGCCAAAAGCAACCCTCGAATAAGCTTATTTCAGATTGCTTTCACACATTATAATAGTAGTTAATGCCATACCTGTAGTAGGCTGAAGAACACTTTAGACAAATTCCATTATCAAGTAAAATACTTGCACCGATTTAAGCACACAAAAAAATCATATAGCTTCTTATAGTACACAACTGTTCTTAAATTCATTTAAGTTTTTATTACTTCATTGATCTTCACAGTTGTTAGGTGGACATTAACTTGTCTAAAAATATCATCTGTATAATTCCATTGCTTTTGAATGCCATTTCAGCATTATAGAAAAGGAAAATCTCTCTTTACTTCAGGAAGAGGCATCTGGCAGGACAACCTGCAAAATACATGCCTCAGGTTTAATTTTTACAAGTGGGCAACAGCCATTTTCAGTTGTCTGGGATACAATACCATGTATACAAACCCCATTTTTGCAAATCTCACAAACTCTGCCTTTCCAAGGTGAGAAACTCTTCTTCACAGCATGAGCACCATTCACTGTATTATACACCAGCTCCTCCAACTACTTACTTGGAAGACATGAGGAAAGGCAAATCAAAAAAAGAAACTAAAAAGAAGAGACAAGGGGAGCCTGCTCTCATCTATTTAGTACCAATTAAGACCTTTCCTTTATCTGACACTTTATGGGGCACATTTACATTTCTAAGTTGCTCTCCCTTTCCCCCTCCCACTCCCCCCCCTTCTATTCCTCTCTGCCCCACTATCTGTTGATCTTGATGGACTTCCTCCATCTTGGAGGTGGCTCAAAGTTGCTGCCCTAGAAACTCTGGAAACAAACTAAGCAGGGAAGAAACCAGGAGTCAGAAAAGCAGCCCTAGGAGGTCGTAAAATCAGCAGCTTCTCATTGCCAAATGCCAGAACACAAAGTGCTTTTCATTGATGCTGGTTTGGAACACTTCTTGGGATGTCAGAACAAGAGCAAATTCTGGATTACCAGCACGCGCGCTACATCAGCTCAAGTTTTGCACAAACCAGAACAAATCCACAAATAATGGGGACAAAATAAGACTGAAACCTGAAAACGCTTGCAAAGCCATGCTTGTACCGGTACTTGGCACAAAAGCTAAAGACAGGTGTATCTATTTTTCTGCAATGAAGAGCTGAAACTACAATTACATGTGATAGATTAGTCTAGTAAATGAATGCCTGGGCTTCTTTTCAGCATTTGAAGCTGTCATACAAGGTACAGAGGCAAATACTTTTCACTGTTCGGCAACAGGTCTGGGACACACTTTGTGACTGTTCTTCTCCAGGAAGCCCTGAGACAGCCCAACTACACGCACCTCCAGAACAGCTTCTGCTCCAGACTGTTAAAATACTCTCTCCCTCATTCCTAGTGCTTGCTAGAAAAGTGAACACTAACTTCGTGACACTTATTTTTGGACACCCCAAGAGAAGCCAGCAATCAATCTTTCCCTGCCAGTGGCTACAAATGCTCCCTCTGGAACACTGCCAATTCCTGCCAGTGCAGTGACTGAGAAAAAGCACCAAGACCATCAGAGTCTTGTTATCCAGAAGCACCACCATGTTCTTGTGAACGCTCTGGGGCCTCATCACTTAACCTGGTAAAACCCCAAAAATTCTGGGGGAAAACTTAAACGCACAGCTTCATTCTATACAAGAGGATCACATGGCAACAGAGATATCTGCAACCAGCCCGGCTCCAGCCCTTATGTTTGTTCCAGGATGTTGTAGGGGAATGTGGGCAGCCATCCCGTGGTTTTTTTAGCGGAAAGCAGCACCCAGATGACCAGCACAGCCAGCAGCACGCCAGCAACATACTCTGAGATGGCGTCACACACACAGACCTCCAAGGCAGAAGCTTCGGCCAAAACGCTGTCAAGGGATAGCTGAAGGGCTTTGCAAAAAACCCAATCTTCCTACAAGTAAGGCAGCTTCAGGAAAAAAAACTACATGCCATCCCCAGCAAGCCTTAGGGACAGGGGCACACTTGCAGAATTCAAAGGCGAAGGTACATGAAGGCCCAAACTGCAAAAACTACAAGGGCACCCAAGTGACATTAATACTTGTGTCTGACCATTGAAAAAATTCCTTGAAGCTGCAATGCAGGAACGACAGAACTATAATGGTGCAGCTTTATAGCTATTTGGCAACAGGGATTATTTAAAGACCTGAATAGATCATTTCCCAGGTCATTATTTTAATAGTAGTTCCAGGTCTGCTGGATGACACACAGAGGCATTTACTGCAGTAAATGTGTTTTGATGCTACTTTTACTATCATATATATTTATATACAGCACTAATGCACAGATGTACTTCACATAAGTGCAACAAACACTAAAAATAACTCACAGCCAGGGGTAAAGGGACCTTCTGGGCTAGAATTTAAAGTCATGGCTTTGATGAAGTCAAGATCCTGGAAGTGAAAAGCCAGTTTACAATTCTATTGTGACATCCAGGATGGTAAGACACAACTTGAAATTAACTTTAGCTTCTACTACACTGAGAGCAAGTAATATTGCAAGGACAAATTCACCTGTTAAAAGACAATCTAGACAAAGACAGAAAGCCTAATGCAACTCCTGATTACAGTGCTAAACAAGCGCTACCTACCTACTGAAATGGTGATGATGCAGCCTGACTGTCAGTCTTGGGCCACCACAGCATCACTTCATAGGTTTAAAAAGCACTTCTTGCTCAGAAATACTTCCAATAATTACTGTATTACATCATGTTACCATTTTAAGCCCAGCAGCAATGTTAGCAAACAACAAAAACCTTAGGAAAACAGCTGTATACTAGCAGATAACATATAAAAAAGTTATACTTTGAACAGTTTTTGGCTTCATATTCTTCACTGATTTTATTTTTATTACAGTTTTAAGATAATGTATTTAAATAGATGATCCCTACCTTACATTTAAGTTTAGCTTTTGTTACCACACACACAAGTGGATTTTTAAAGAAAAGAAAAAGACTCTACAGCAAGAAAAGGCTGTTGTGCTAACAATTCAGAAGAAAACAAGAACTGAAACCCACAAGTACGTTCACATTAAAAAAAAAAAGGTTTAAAATGCCATAAAATACTGAAATATTCCACAGTTCCCTATATCTTGAGAGTACCGATAATTCAATGTTCCTTCCTCTCCCTCTCTGTTAAGAAATGTACTGTGCTTGTTGGTTGGTGTTCAAATAAAGCTGACTGAGTTTGGATGAGCAATCCTATGAGAAATAGGGGACAGTTCTCACTAAGCGCTGTTGCTGCCTATCTAGCAAGAACTAAGAAATAGCATGTATTCACCACCACTGGAAACAGTAGCATCACAAAAATAACCCCTAGAATTTCTAACATATTACAGAACACTGGGAAACTGCATAGTTTGTAAAAGCATTTTATTACTTCTCAGCTCTCAAATGCAAAGATTCTGTTGAGAAGGAAGTGGAAGGAAAAAGGAGTATTTGCTGAAAATCGTTGTCAAGCTATTCTGTGCAAGTTTCAGAGAAGGGGCTTGGAGGGACAAGGGTTTTTTTGAGGGGAGATGAGAAAGTCTGAACCACAACAATTTAAATTCATGACGTTTTTGGCAAATGGAAAGAAGACTCACTTTAGAACGATATTTTTATTACAACTATTTTAGAGATCAGCAGATAAGAAAACAAAAAAAAAGAGTAACTTTAAAAAGGTTCTGCAAAAAAGTGCAAGATTAAAGTCATTACATAGTTGGAGCAAGAAACATTTCACAAGTTTATCTATAAAGCAGTCTCCTCTTGTGACACCCAAAATATTTGTTTTATACAGTTATCCTCTGAAACAAGGTGCCTCGGTGCACTCTGATAATATGGCTCAGCCAATCTATTAGCTCTCAGCTGGCAAAAAGATGTCTGCCAGGATCAGTTGCCTTCCTCTCTTTGCTTTTACCTGGGCTCTGCTGCTTATCAGGCTACACAGTAATGCTGATTCAACTCATTAATGTTAGCAGAAAGTTAACCCAACCCAAAGTCTCTTGTCAGCTGAAGCGGCATATTAAACAGTAAACCAACGGGCAAGAAAGAGTGGTGCTGGGGCTGCCAACCATTGCATAAGTTCTGCCCCTTTATCTTTATTGTGCCGTTATTTTCCCCAGACTTCTTGTGGTTCTGCCTCTTTTTTCTACTAGGTAGATACACAAGTGTTGCTATAACACATACTGAAAAATAACAAATGGAAAAAAGAATTGCTAAGAGCAAGTAAAAGTCTTCAGGAATGCTTCCGTTTTCAAAAAACTGCAGAGTTGAAATGAGCCAGCCAGCCATTGAATTCAACAATAGCTAAAACACACTAACTTTAAACATACTTTAAGTGGTTATATTCTGCCAAGATGTGATCACTATCTCCAAATCCTTTTGGACGTGTTAAACCTCGCCTAAGCAACTCAAGTCCGTAAGCAAGCTAAAAGCTTAGCACAGTATTGGGCCATCCGAGAACTAAATCCCGTCTTTCTAGCACTAGCACTGAGGAGGAGGCCCAGGAAATAGCCTGACTGAAAAACTGAAGAAGTTACCCCACAACCAGCCAACACATTGCTGTTCATTTTGATGATTTTTCATTTTGCTGTTCATTTTTAGGACTCCACTGTAAGAAAACCCAGCTGTCCCCTGTCCTCTGCCAAAACCTCCAGCTTCCCTAACATTTCCATGACACAGCTATGTGCCAGGTATTAGAAAGAAGTCCCTACTGCTTGTTCAAAATTAATTACTAAAAGACAGCAAATCTTAACAGAGTAAGTTGAATCAGAAAGACTGCTGTACACAATATATTAAAACTGTCAGGAGAATTTAAAGCCAATCATTAGGCCACATTTTCCCTCCCACAAAAAAAATCCTCTTTACTCAAGGCAGGTAAATAAGCGACAGAATTATTTGTGTCTAAGTCACAGCATGTTAAAAGTAGAAGTTGATATATCTACAGTTATTATTTACAGTTACTTTAAGTCATCAAAATGCTTTTCTGGCTTGAGACCCCATAACTACTTTCAAATTAAATGGCAAAATTACCTGGATCTTTTTGCTTGAAATAAGATTTCCCTCCATACCTTAAAAAAAACCCCTTTCCAAATGGGATTGACACTGAAATCTCAAAAAAGGCACAGAAATCACAGCAGCCATCTACAAAACGTGTATATTTCATTAAGAAGTTATCCCTGACCGTTTACAATAAAATTCTGCCTCTGGGGATTATACCCCAGATCTCCGGAAACCTTTACACTTACAGTACAAAAACTCACACAGTTGGTATAGATTTCCACAAATACACGTACATACCTATACTGGAGGTATAATCGGTGGCTCCAAAGATCAACTCTGGTGCCCTGTAGTACCGAGAGCAGATGTATGAGACATTAGGTTCTCCACGAACCAGCTGTTTTGCACTGAAAAGAGAACAAAATAATATCATCTCAGCAATGAGTACAATATTGCAGTGCAGACCAACATTAACCTTTGGCACTCTTTTGCCCACCCCCCAGTTCCTAAATGCTGAAGTACCATGTTCTTCTAAGCTGATACAAGCCACAGACTGAATGCTACCTTATACTGTGCATAGCCAAAGAAATGCTGACTACAATCTAGGTGATATAGGGAGTGAGATTTTTGGCTGGCGGTTTCTTTTGCCAGGTAAAAAGGTTTGTTTACAAAGAAGAAAAGGACACTATACAGTTCAGTCAAAAGCAGTTACCTTCAAAAGTTCTGGACACTCACAGGGAACGGAGAGGGTTTTGGGTTTTTTTAATTTTTATTTTATTTTCTGTCAGAACATTTGGTTCTTTGCTGTTTAAGGGGAGTGCAGTATAAGATGACAAAGGAAAAAGCCTTTGCTATTGTAGTCACCTGTTAATGGTGCATGTTTAATATTTATACTGCAAGAGATCAGCCACAAAAGATCTAACCTACAGTATTGTCCCAACTGCTACCTTTGGAAGAATCTAAGAAAATAAAGGAATGTGAGAGCACATTACTTTTGGAACATGATTCTACAAACATATGATACTTTTTTCTTAATTAACACGAACAGAAAGGACCTGGAAGACAAAAATGCCCTTTCAGAAATACGACGTAAAACTAAGTAGCACCAAACCCAGGTGAGTGGCAAGCCAATTAAATCCAACATTTCAGAAACTCTTCTCAGTCTTGAGGGAAGAAGGACTCCCATCACCTATTTAGCCTGTTATAAAAAGTCTCAGGTTTCCTGTTTTCTATACAGAAACTGCCATTAACAAATTCCCACTGTTAACATGGAGGAAATACCACCTTTTTATGCACTGTTACTTTTAAGTTTCAGTGTGATTCCTATTTTGCTCCAATACTGGTGGGGAAGGGCTGAGGAGGAGATTCCCGAGCCACCAGGCATGACGATGCACTGCCTGAATAACCACCATCTGACATTCCCACTCACTATGGGCAAGCAGAATTTAGCAACAGCAGCTTCCGTGACCTCTCACACATAAGCCCTAACTATTTTAGTCTGCAAAGTAATAGCACAATCTAAAGACTCAACTTTCCCAGAGACAAATCTGTCTCTTGTCTCAGCGTAGATTCCTTGAATTTCTGTATCAGTGCTAAGATGATGCTGGACTCTAAAGGTGATTCACTTGAATGGATACTGGAAATAAATGTGCCACTGGAAACTATGATAAAGATGTCCATTATCTAACAGCTTCAATTAGAAGTGCTGCTTTTGATTTTCAGCCTCTGCAGTATTTTAAGTAAGTGAACTGGTATAAATACAAGTAGAATAATAAAGTGTAACACTAGCCTTTTTAGGTTACTATGCCACTGCACTTGTCATCTCTTTGCCAAACATATTTCACCCTACTATTTGGCTGTATTTTTCCATGTTGTAGTATTTTCCCTATGTGACAGCACATTTATTTTATTTTTGAACACCTGCATAATAGCAGGCTTGAATTTTTAATTCCCTCCATCTTGATTCACTACAGCTCTCCCTACTCGCCAACCTCCCAAAATCATTTTAAGAGGAAAACAGAGTATTGGTAATTTCTCTTTCAAAACTACAAGTGAAGACCTTCTGAGGAACTCAGAGGGTTTCTTTGCAAAACTGCACCTGGGATCACTTCAAAAGAAGCTGTTTTCACCAGGCTTCAGGCCACAGATGCACTTACCTTCCGAAGTCGCAGAGTTTTAGAACAGCTGTATCAGGGTCCAGCAAGAGGTTTTGTGGTTTTATATCCCGGTGGCAGATCCCAAAGGAATGGATATAGGCTAAACTCCGGAACAGCTGATACATGTACAACTAGAACACAGAAACATTGCATAAGGCATGTTTTCCCAGTTGAAACAAGGTAAACAATTTAGCACAAACTATTATTAGAAGAAAACCAAAATAGCTCAAAAAAGGCCCTAATGAATGCCTATTAGTACTATGAAGAAGGGCAAGATATTCGCCTACCGTCCCCACCCACCCTTTGCCACATACCCCAACATGCAGTTCAGATTTGTTCATTTGTCCTTCCAAAAATGAGAACAATTTCAAAAAAATAATTGTGCCAGCTTCCCAACATTTATAAACAATGGTAGTCATAAAAAACGTACACAAAATAAAGGAGTTTCAGTTTGCTTTATAAATCAGCCTCTTCACAGAGACAAAGTATTCCAGGTTATGTAAGGGGGAAGGGAGTGGGGATGAACAACCAACAAAGAAAACCCTTTAGTTGATGAAGTTATTAACAACATATTAAATGTTGCCCAAGGACTACGGTAGCGTCTCAGCCTGTCACTCGAGTGAATCTCTCAGTTGTGCTTGGTGAGCAAGATTCATTTTAATTTCAAATCTCTTGGCAAAAGGAAAGGGCAGATAAAAACAAATGTTTAGAGTAATTTTATGGAAGGCACAGGAACAAGTATACTGAGGGAGGGGGTTTGCTCTGCCCCTATCCAAGGCTAACCAGCCCCTTAGCAAAGAGGAATACAGCAAAAAGAGGTGTTTTATAGCCAGGAGCTTCTCAGGGCAAGGGCATCATGTCCACATGCTGGAGCCACACACTATGAAAAATGGCTATGGAAAATAAAAAGCTGGTGCAATTAGGGCTGTATAGCAAATACAGTTATAAAAGCATGAGAAGCCCTGTTTCAAGGCTGACATCAGGCAGCCAGGTTATTTGTCATCTTTGTCATGTAGGTCTCCCCCCAGGTTCCATTAAAAACAAAAAAAACCCCACACACAACCCCCCCCACCACCCAACACCTCAAGAAAGCTACAGGCAGGATATTGTACTAGAGTTGCAACTCCACGCTTTCCTTTCCTAAGCTCATTGTCTACAGTTCACCTTTAATAGTCTGTAAAACCGCTTGCAATTGCTAGATATTGCTATCAGGTCCTATTTGCCTCACTTTCACCACTATCTTTGCCTTTCACTCTTTCTCTCTCCTTTGTTTTTTGTTTTTCATTTGGTGGGGAAGGTAGGAGCGGGAAGAGAATCGCCTTAATTTTGGCTCTAGGTCTTTAGTTTTCATATTTGTTTCTCAAAACCACAACTCTGCACAAAGAAAAGCAAACAAACATGTTTTCTGAATTGGCTGTTCTAGACATGTTAAGTATGTATTGTGCAAGGGTATTGCAAAATAATCTAAAAGATTGCTCTAACTTGAGGAGTCGAGTCACCACATGCAGGATTTAGCAAGTATGCCTTTCATCTCTGCAGAGCAAATGCAAAATTTCCAAGAATTTCTTACAGCATGTTAAAAGCTACAAGTAAAAATTAACAAAAAGATTACTAGAAAAGCTCTCCTAAGGTTCTTCAAGAGTTTCTGTGTTACCCAGGGAAGAGCAACTCTCTGTCTGCCTGGGTATCAATAGGAAGTGAACAAATACATGTGATCTGACCTTTGTGTAGCCAAGATGTCTGGAAAATTGCAAAAGCTTTAATGACATCAAGGTAACAGGATCTTTTTAAATACAGGATTGTGAGAAAGCCTTGTCTTGCCAGAAAAACATAAACAGCCTTCCAGGCTACATAGAACAGGAATTCCCCAGTATCCAGCAACATGGAAAAGCTGAAGCAAAATTTTTCTCTCACAGGATAGATAAGTAAGGACATTTTTTCTCAAGTCCTCATAATAAAAAGCAATTAGAGCAAGAGTACTGACAAAAGCTATGTAAATAATTTATCAAAAGCTAGCCTAACAAATTTTGGGTAACATATGACCTGAAGACACGCTATTCTACCAACAGACCAAGCACAGTGACCTTACAGTAGAAATTCTTAGTGCTGGATGATAAGATTCTGTGCTCTCTTAAAAACAGGTTCCAATGCCAGCTATTGTGAAGACATGCCATTTACAGTTTATGCATATGCAGTTATGGCACAACACTGTTATTGGAATAATTACTGTTTGTAACTTTCATCTTTGTAAATTTCATCTTTTTTTCAATCAAATTGAAATTCTTAATGTTAAAGTATTACACTTTTAAGGAAGAGTCTGGAGAAATCAATACAAATCAGGGATATTTGTTGCTAATTTCCATTTAATGCTACCTCGTTACCATGTTAAAAAGTTAATGTCACGTGAAAACATGATCATTCACTAGCATGTGGACTGTGGTCAACATAATATACGAAATGAAACTGTGAGACCCAGATGGGTCCCATGTTTGACCCCCAAAAAAGAAATTTTATTCATTTTAATCACTTTGTATAAGACAACAAAAGATTCAGACAACTTAAGTGAGGTTTTGAGGCTACAATGAGCAATACAAACTTCTTATCCCATGTAGCTCTTCAAGACGAGCTACTGAAATGCCTTTCATGCCCACAACAGAAGCACATGAACTCTTACTCTTATGCCAAAAAAGAGGGAAGATAACAGATAAGAGAATACTGTTCCTCCTGACATCCTCTTTTAGTTCCTGACCTTTGTACTATTGTGTCTTCATCATCTCAGGAAACTGAAGCTGCTAATCTAGCTGGTGTTAGTGTCTAGCTAAGCTGCTTAAAAACCAAAATATTCCTCCCTGACTCCCCTATCCCTTCCAAGATTTTTGTAAAGTGAGAAATCAAGAGTGCTTGCTTTAAGACTCTTGCCTCTATTCTTCCTACGCAATAACAAATAATCATTATAATCTGGTTTTTTTCTTGCCTCAAGATGTATGTGCTCCTAAAAATTTCAGAAAACTAATTATGTCAGAAAAAAAGGTATCCACAGAGCCTATTCCTGTAACATCCTTCTTCATCTAACCACATCTATCAGTTACTTACCTTGACATAAATCATAGGGAGTGTCTGTTTGGCCCGACTATAATGTCTGGCAACTCTGTATACTGTTTCAGGAACATAGTCCAGCACCAAGTTGAGGTACACCTCATCTTTCTGAAAGAGAATAGAGAAAAAAATAATTAAAAAATCACCAATAGATTTGAAGCATGAAATACACTTAAAAGATTCAGAGAAGCCAACAGGATGAGAAAGCTGTGGACATTTTAAGCACATAACTTTAGTGGGTGTGTGAGCTGCCACCAAACTTCTTCCTTTAGGGCTTTGCACTTGCGCACTAATATGTAAGTCAAACTTACATTTAAGGTCACATTAATTAATATGGTCTCCAACATAAGTAATTTTCTGATTATAAATGCAGACAAGGATATAATTGTTCTGCCCATTCAATATTTTCATTAGGAGATATTTCAAGGTGACATCTGCATCAATATTTAAAGCAGTCCATTAACTCACCAGTCCCTTCCCTGCCAAAACCCAAGTGCAAATTTGAAAGTCCCAAACTCACATCCCAGAAACTACACATCAAAAAAAAGTTTAAAAATAGGACTTTGATCTTACCAAGTTTCTATTAAAGGATTAATAATACATATTAACCATTTATATATGGTAAGCCAGTGTTAACATTTGTAAGCATTTTGTTGTCCCAGTTATATCCAACTTAAACATATGAACGTATTCATGGGAAAGCAGAACACAACCAAATCAAAAACTCAAATATGGCCTTTAATATCTAGGATCAAGTTAGAGGTCTGTGCATATGTAATGCAGAAACAACAAACGTAGCTGTATAATAAGGTACTTCATTACATTAGCAAAGAAGAAACAAAGAGGAATTACATGACAAGGTACTATAATCACACAGTGCCTAACTGTGGCACTGAACGTTTTCAGCAGCAAAACAGATCTTTAAAGTAATTCTGGTATTTTAATGCAGTCTTCTGTGCAAATCCTATCAAGGCCGTGAATACATTTAATATTGGGGCTGAGGGGGTGGGTATAATTAAGCGTATCAACCTGAAAAAATATTTTTGAAAGCTAAGTGAACTCATTAGAAGTAATCTCTCCTGAGCTGACTGCACTAACAGCTAGATCTTTCCATAGAGAAAGACAATACCTAGAGACTTTATGTGGATGGAAACAACACAGAACTCCCGGGTCTTCAAATAGAGTTCCTTGACAGCAGGTCTGCTGGCTACGTATCTCAATTCCTAAAAGCAAACCTAATTTAGCTATAGCAGTTTAATAGTATTACTGTGACTTAGCACGTCATTTCAAGTATGGGGTGTGGTGTGTTACTCTGACAGTGCTCTGCTCTCCTTCCTGGTCTCAATCCTGCCTCAGCAGAGAGCAGCAGTCTCCAGAGAGGAAAGAAATGGTACGTGGTAACACACACAGACATACAAACCTGGAATACACAATATACAAAGAACTGCTGGTCTTGTGTATTGTTAAACACTCAGAATTCAAGATCTCTGTTCACCATTATTTGATAACAAAACCTTGTATTGGCAGGACATTTTAATAGCTCCTGCTAATACTTCCTAACAGGCCAAGTCACCTCGCAAAGCCCTGCCTACATCACTCTTCCCTGCAGAAAGATGCTCTTTTTTAATATCATTGCTTGAATGACTGTGGTAATACAACAACACTAAGCACGTACCAATGGCCCACTATTTGTAGCTGCTCTTATCTGCAACACAGACAAGAAGCAGCAGCCCCTGAAACCATGCCGACACTGGTGCCTCTTCCAGTACCACCCAAAGAACTGGGTAACAACATGAAGGAATCTGCGACCAGGCTGGAGAACAAACTTTTTGAAATGGATGAGGAGGGACAACTACCAGCAGCACAGAGGAAATATCAGAGATCTCTGGAACTGTATAGATATGCAAATGCATGCAAGAAAATTATGTTCTTGTATTTTAGCACTTTTCCGCTGCAGCAAGAGAAGCTCCTCCTTCCCTGACTCTCACTTCAAGCCAATAAAAAACCACCACCACCATTCCTTAGGTCAGAGGGTCCAAGGTATTAATAATAATAAAACACAGAAAATAAATATCCTGAAAAAATCACAGTTAAGTTATGCCTGGTAATTCAACCTGTATACCAAGAATAAAAACCCCACAGTTTCATTAATTCTGTTTTCAGTGTAGATACAATTGGTGAGTATGTTTAATGCTTGCCTCCTCTTGGAGATTGTTATTGGAAACAAGTCACTGCACAAAGTACTTTGTTACTGGTTGATTACTTTCAGTCAGGGGATTCAAGTTCCATGTATCAAAAAGATTTACATGAGAGATTAGAGAGACAGAAAAAAAGAGTAGAAATGGAATTACAACAATTCTATTATCCTCTCATCATAGAAGTAAAAGGAGACATGTAAACTAGTAATATATGTGATCATTAAACCCCAACTACGCTACTTCACAACAGTGAGTTTTGAGAATTACAGAACTCTGTTGAGTTCACACCACGTTTGTTTTTCTATCCTCCATTTTAATTTTTAGTTTATGTTCAGTTGGAAGAGGGACTAATTCAATGGCACAGCATGACACCAGCACAGAAAGATCAAGGCATCTGAAGCACAGAGAGGTTGGTTTAGCACCCACACCCACCAATCCTTACGACTTTTTACGCTACCCACATCACTTGAACAAGCTATTTGGGTTTCTCGTGGTATCGCCCCTGTGTAAATGTGTATCACACATTATCACCTAGAATACATGAAGGCACATGAACACCTTTACCCCAAACAACAAGCAGGTTTTGATGGACCAAAACTTTAATATGCAACTACAAAGGCAAGACTTACAACATTGGTTATATAAATAGCAACATACTCCACTCCTACCACGAGCAACTGACACCTCACAAGTGCCCTAAATGACGACTTTAATGAATTAAAGATGATTCAAGTGTTCTGACTTATCTCCTCCTGATGTAACCTGGCACAAATCTGATAAACGCTCAGAACAGTTTTAGAGAGCCCTCACCCCTCTCTGTGGATGAATGTAACACCCAAGCCACATGGATTCCCCTGAACAAGATTCAGTAGGAGTCAGAAAGCAGCCATGGCCTGTCAAGCTCTGAGGATGATGTAACCTGGTTTGCCTACCTCATGCATTCCGCCTAAACACATTTTTTTCCAGTGACCCAGATGTATTGCAAAAGGAAACAGGGTTAGCTCAAAGAGCTTGCCAAATGAGGGCAACTGCTTGAGGATCAAGCAGGAGGATCACGGCTTATCTTTCCATTACAGGAAGCCTTTTTCAAACCTGACCACATACGCTACATGTGACCTGTTTCTACACTGCTGTTTCAAAAAAAAAAAAAAAATAATCGCTGAGCTGGGAACCAACCAAGGTAACCTAACCATGAAGAGCACCTCTGAAATGCCTCTGCAGAGGCAGAAAAGACCAGAGGGGACTGCATCGTATTAACAACGGAAACCAAACACAAGATATCAATTAATAACTCACTCCCCCTTACAGACATCGGGATTGAATAGAGATTATTAGCTTTCCTTGGCACATCAAATGCATCTGTGCATTCATGTTCTCCTCTGCTTGCTTGTAAGGTTATAACCATGCATTCTTTAAAATGAAAAACGTGGGGAGGGTAGCGAGACAGGTCCTGAAATACAAGATCTATGTATTTCATAAGGATTTTGATTTTAGCAATATAGCTCATTTAACTGCAATTGCCTCAAATGTCACTTGGCAGATAACTCCTCAATTCACAAACACTGCTCTGATATGAGCCACAGCCTGGCCACTGAACTGCTCTGCACCTTGTAAGAACTGACAATTCAAGGACCACTTCACCTTGGTTGGAAACACTTCCTAAGTAAATACTGAAACAGACAAAATAAGAGGCATGAAAAAGGCAAGGACGCAAGAGGCAAAACTTTCTAGCAGCTTTCTATTTTTCTTTGCATCAGAAATCAAGAGATAAAACAGACTGCAAGTACAACTATCCTAGCACATAAGCATTACACGTTACAGAATGGAGGTCTCAAACTCCACTTTTGAAACTCTTGTCTCCTTCAATCCACAGAACTAATCTGTTTTGAGGACCATCCCGTTGAGTTTAACTGTGGCCAATATAAACCAACATCTATTGAATTCAACGATTCGCTCTTCTCGATTGTTCCTTGCAAGGAAAGTACAAAAATTCCTTTCTCTATGATCCTTCCCATCCTCAACACCCCTGAAATTAATCCTAAATGGCTTCTACCTGCTTCATTTTTTTCTTTTTTATGTATCTCACACTACATTTACAAAGTTCATGTGTAAAACCACAATCAACATTATTCGATCACAGTCCAACTATTTGCCCTATTTACCAATGTGATAATAGAAGGCAGGAAGTTCATACATGCCAAAGAGCAGACTGAGGGCAAAAAAAGAGAGGATCACAGACACATGTTGAAGAATAGGTAAACATCTAGTAAGATGTTAGGAAACATAGAATCCTAGAATGGTTTAGGTTGGAAGGGACCTTAAAGATCATCAAGTTCCAACCCCCCTGCCATGGGCAGGGACACCTCCTACTAGAGCAGGTTGCTCAAAGCCCCATCCATCCTGGCCTTAAACACTCCAAGGGACGGGGCATCCACAACTTCTCTGGGCAACCTGTTCCAGTGCCTCACCATCCTCACAGTAAAGAACTTCTTTCTGGTATCTAATCTAAATCTCCCCTCTTTCATTTTAAAACCAGTACCCCTTGTCCTGTCACTACACTTCCTGACAAAGAGTCCCTCTCCAGCACTCCTGTAGGCTCCCTTCAGATATTGGAAGGCTGCTCTAAGGCCTCCCCAGAGCATTTCCTTCTCCAGGCTGAACAACCCAGCTCTCTCAGCCTGTCTTCATAGGAGACAGTAATTCATTCTTCTGAACTCCAAGTCCTACCTAGAATCTACGGATCATCAATTCTGAGCACCAAGTAATAGGATTAAAAGGTTAAGAAATTATACTGGCTGCTCCTTCTCCTAGGTTAACTAAATTCATTCGTCAGCATTTGGAGTGATGAACACGCTCATTTCAGTTTTCATCTTCTGGCAGATAAATAACAATGTCGTTGTGGTTCTGGTGGGGTCTGCAGGTGGTATTTTGCTTTTTTGGGTTTTGGTGGTTTTTTTTTTTTTAATCCCAAATCCCAGATCTTCTAATTAAGCTAATTTGTACACAGACTCCACATGATCAGCTGTATGAGCACAACTGAGTGAAGATGAAAAATGCAGGAGTTTCTTAAACTAACTTCACATTTTGAGAAATAACTGTGGAACAGCACTCTGAAGAAACTCACCTTACCTGTCTATTCAAGATAAAAGCACACCGGTAAGCAAAAAGCCTGAAATTCAGGAATATGCCTCCAGAATGCACTTCTTATTGAAATTATCCCAAGGCATCAGTATGGGGACTATGCAAGATAAATAAACCAGTCAGTTTGCTCAAGGGGATTGTGTTTTCTTTCTTACCCCTCGATGATGTTTCAGAGGTCGGTGCTATACACAGAGATGTTACTGACAGGATGGCATCTACCCAAGGGTTCTTTCAAAAAAGTGCTGAAGGATTTAACTTGGGAGTTTGAAAGCAACAAAACAGATTTTAGAATTTAATGTGGATTATGCCTTCTTTCAGACTGCATTATTTAAACATTGGAATGTCAGCATGAAGGAAGATATGCCCTTCACTCTGGCTTAACCATTTAGATTTAGACACCATACAAGGTTCAGTCACAGCTTTTGCCCTAGATTCAATAAAAAAGGTTATTTCACTTTTCTTGAAGCTACAACCAGCATGCACTTCATGTACCCTTATCAAGTACCATGAGAGACCCACCCTCCTTCTCTTATCTCGAAGGCTGACATAGTACATTAAAGATACAGAGACTTTGGAACCACTTCCAAAAACAAAGCGAGAATTTGCAGCCTTCCTACTGTAACTACTGAGTAGCCACAATACACTGGAAAATTTTGAAAATGGAAAAAATATTGTAGCTGACCTTATTTTATGAAAGAATGGTGACATCCAGTGGCCACATGTGCCTGTTTTTACTTGCAGTTTACAACCACATTATTTCAAAACAGCTGTGACTTCCACTGAAGTAAAGGAACTATGAGCCTCAATGTGTAGCTGCGGTTCCGTACAGATAACTTCAGAAGGTAAGAACAGTTGGAAGACTCAACTTCAGTGTTCAGAAAGATACCAATACTTTCTACTAGTACTGCAAATGTTGAGCAAAGAACGTGTCCTTTCCTTTTCCCACAGTTCATGACTGCATCTGAAAACCAAGACCTGTCCCAAGATTTCTGTTTCTGTACCTACTTGTCAAAGTCTATCAAATTTGTTCGTAATGCTCATTACTCTTCAACATAACACAGTCTGATGTAGGTAGGAACTGCCAACTGGGTCAGTTGTAATGGTAGCATTACGGCAGAAGTCAAGCCATCCAGTGTAATTCAGGTTTAAGAACTTTCCTGAGTCTTGTCCAAAGACAGTGGTTTGCATTGTCTACCTTTGATCACTAGAAGAGTCAAAGGTTCTTAGGTCATTTAAGAAAACAAACAAACAAAAAGACCCCAAAACCTGACATTTTCTGTCATAGTTTTACCCTCTAAAGAGTACTAAAGAAAAAAGGTCACTCATGCAGATTTTGGGAATCCCTGCCAATTCTTGTTTACTTTGTGCCCTGTAAAGTCATAGAATCATAGAATAGTTTGGGCTGGAAGAAACCTTTAAAGGTTTTTTAGTCCAACCCCCCTGCCACGAGCAGGGATAACTAGATTGGGTTCCTCAGAGCCCCTCCAACTTGATCTCTAATGTTTCCAGGGATAGAGCATCTATCTCCTCTCTGGGCAACCTGTTCCAGTGTTTCACCACCCTCACTGTAAAAAAAAAAATCTCTTCCTTATATCTAGTCTAAATCTACCCTCTTCCAGTTTGAAGCCATTAATCCTTGTCCTATTGCAACAGGCCCTGATAAAAAGTTTGTTCTCATCTTTCTTACTCCCTTCAAGTACTAAAAGGCTGCTATAAGGGCTCCCCAGAGCCCTCTCATCTCCAGGCTGAACAACCCCAGTTCTCTCAGCCTTACTTCATAGAAGAGGTGCTGCAGCCCTCTGACCATTTTTGTGGTCCTCCTCTGGACCTGTTTCAGCAGGTCCATGCCTTTCCTGTGCTGAGGACTCCAGAGCTAGATGCAGTACTCCAGGTGGGGTCTCGCAAGGGTGGAGTAAAGGGCAAAATCACCTCCCTTGATCTGCTGGCCACACTTCTTTTGATGCAGTCCAGGTTGACCTTCTGGGACACAAGCACATGTTGTCAGCTCACGTCCGTCTTTTCATCCACAAGTACCTCCAAGCCTATATCGATACAGTCTGTATTGAGAGTGGGTGTTGCCCTGACCCAAGTGCAGGATCCTTCACTTGGCCTTTTTGGACCTCATGAGGTTCACATGGGCCTACTTCTCAAGCTTGTCCAAGTCCTTTGGATGGCATCGCACCTCAGGCCTGTCAACCGCACCGCTCAGCTTGGTGTTGTCAACAAACTTGCTGAGTGTGCACTCAATCCCACTACCTATGTAAATGATGGAGGTACTAACAGCATTGGTCCCAATATCGAACCCTGAGGGACACCATTTGTCACCAATTTCCATCTGGACATTCAGCTGTTGAGCGCTACCCTCTGGATGTGACCAGCCAACCAATTCCTCATCCACTGAACAGTCCATCCAGGAAACTCATATCTCTCTAATTCACAGAGAAGGTTGCTGCGGGGAACCCTGTCAAAGGCCTCACAGAATTCCAGATAGACAACATCTGTAGCTCTTCCCTTGTCCATCGATGTAGTCACTGCACTAGAGAAGGCCACTAGGTTGGTCAGGCAGGACTTGCCCTTGGTGAAGCCATGCTGTCTTGAATCACCTCCTATCCTCCATATGCCTTAGCATAGCTTCAAGGAGGATCTTTGCATCCCCTTGCAAAATTCATCTCCATCTGTGCCTTGGCCTTCCTGACCCCAACCCTACACAACCAGGCAGTGACCCTGTACTATTCCTAGGATACCTGTTGCTGTTTCTACAGCCTGTTCATCTCTTTCTTGCCCTTTAGTTTGTCTCAGCCATATCAGTCTCTTGCCTTGCTTTCCTGGGGATCCAGAGCTAATGCACTCTATGGAAGGCATCTTTAAAGATCTGCTAGCTCTGTTCTGCTCCCTTGTCCCAGCTTCTCAGGGGATCCTATTGACTAACTCCATGAAGAGCTGGAATTTTGCTTTTCTAAAATTCAGGATCCTGACTTTAGTCTTCACCTAACCCATACCCCTCAAGATTGCACAATCCACCAGCCCAGGCTGCCTCCAATCTTGATGTCACCTATTAGCTCACTTGCGTGGGTGACCATCAGGTCCAGTATCACATCCCCTCTGGTGGGGCTGTCTATGATCTGGCTTCACAAGTTACCCTCAACACATTCCAGGAGTATCCCAGATTGCCTACAGCTCACCATACTACTTTTCCAGCAGTTGTCAGGGTGAGTTCAAGGCCCCCAGCAGGATGAGAGCCTGAGAGCACGATGCCTTCTGTAGCTGGAACAAGGTTTCGTCAAGAGGCTCCCCTAAATCAGGCAGCCTGTAGTAAACACCAACCACTAAGTTCCCTTTGTTGCCATGGTCTCTTCTTCTTACCCATAAGCTTTCAACCTGCTTGTGGCTATTCTTCAGAGTAAAGACCCTCTTCCCCCATTCAGAAAGGTGAACCCCATGTGATGCCACCAAGCCTGGGGCCCTATAGGCGATCCCGAATCCTTAATTTTTTAGCTGTACTACCAAGGAGAAATATTTCTGTGAAGTTGGAAACAGCTGCCCAACATCACAATTGATTTGTGATCTATGAATATTTGAGCCAGAGCTCCCAAGGAGGGACTGTGCCATAAACTGGCAATAACTCCGTTGAAAGATGAAAAGTAACAAGACAACACTGGGGTCACTGGGCTGTCCTGCATTCCTTACCATGAAAATGAAAAGTTGAGTCTTTAGAGATCCATTATTTTCTCACCTGTACGCTACCTTCCAGACTGAATGGAAGCTTCTGAATTGGGATATATCCACGACAGCAAGCCAGGCAATATAATACACAATAATGGTTGAAACTACATACCTGCCTCAGGACAAACAATAGAAGCTGCTTTCCTAACAGTCATTGAACATGGGAAGATGAGAGCAGTGGCTAGAACTGGTAGATGAATGACTTGAGAACAGAAGAGTGACTAACTGGATGTACTGGACGGTTCACTGGTTGAGAGAGAAATCAGGGAGCTTCACATTTCCACTGCACCATTTACCACACTAAGGATCTAAGCCACTGCTGCCTAATCCGCTCTTGCAAAGCCCTACCACAGGCACACAAACTGCTATTTCTATTAATACAACCCACTCCAAATCAGAAATTGCTCATAACTACAACTAAGGAAATTCCCAGCATGTTGTAAGCCCTAACAGCAGTAACTGATAATCATTATCTGATGACTGGTGTCCTTTTTGAAATGAGCTTGGCAGGCCTCAGGGAAGGACTAGAGATACTAGCATCACAAAACTCCTCATAATTGGCATTAATTGCTCCTTTGTTGACAGCACAGCAGATCTGCCAGAGACTGAATGAATTGTAGTGACTAAATTCATCTCTAGTGATGGCCCTTCAGCACATTACTAGGTTGGTGCAAAACATTCACACAGGCTCTGTAAATTTGAAATTGGGTTCAAGGCTCTGTCAATTAAATGTTTTGTGCAAGAACTTTTTTTTTTTTTTTAAAACAAGTTCATTAAAGAAATCACATTGTACAAGTACTCCACTTTAGCAGGGAAGAAAGCTGATGGTCCTTACATGGAGACACCCCTGAACACACCCACGAGACAGGATGGTGACATTCATGCTTCTTCGAAGGTGGGGGATATATCTATTCCTAACAGGGGTATGAATCTGGAGGAACTCCAACTGTTCAGCAGCAAGGTCCATAGACTTGCAAATCAGCAGCCAGTTGTTTCCTTCTTCCAAATTTCTTCTTTGTCGTTTAATACACTGCTGCCAAAGCACATGTGAGATACATGTTGAGCTGCATCTGGAAGTTGCTGTGCATGATCTTATGCACGTTTATTTTAAACCTCAGACTAAGTCTATGGGAGTAAATTTCCATCCTGAGTCCTCATAGACTTTTGGCTGCATGCCCTTACAGCTAAGGTTAAATAAGACTAGAAATCAATTAGAGCATGCAGAAGGGCCAGCTAAGCCTCCAAAAGAGAGTCAGAATACCGCCTATTTATGATCTCTCTGTGCTTCCATATATGCTTTCTTTAACTACACTGAATACCAAGCTACCTGAAAGGGGAAAAAGACAGGAGGAAAATAACGTAACCAGAGATAGAATTATTAAAAAAAAAAAAACCACCTGTTTTATATGATTTGATGCAGGAACAAATATCTCCCTCCAGTGATTCCTTCTCCTGGGCATGGATACGGATCGACCAGACTACTATACACTCAAAAATATCCACACAAGAAACCCCCAACAGTTATGAAATGCCACAAAGAAAGATCTAAATCAGAAACTGGGGGGAGGGAGATTAGGAACTCATTTTGGATGACTACCGTACTATTGCACACAACAGTAGGAGTTGGCTAGCCTTATAATCCTGCCCATTTTCTCCAAAGTTTACCTAGAAAACCAAAAATCACAGAAATATGGTGAGGAAGAGACTTGTGACTGTTTCCATCAAGAGCATCTTCCATACAAAAACTCAACCATTATTTGGTTGTTCTTTCTTCCCCTCTGCTTATAATGACAGGGTTTGGACTACCAAAAAGCACATGACAGCTATGAAAGTCAGTGCCCTGCTATCAGGTATCTCATACAGTCTCAGAAAAAAAGGGAAATCAGAATCTACTCTGGCAAATTCATTATGGAAGAGTCTTTTGAAAGAACTGGGTTATCCAATAGGTCTGACAAACATCTGCGACCTTAAAAAAGAAAGAAGCAAGGAGGAAATAGTTTATAGAAGCAACCTGAGTGCCAACCCTGTCAACTGGCATGTTAATATATATTATACGATCTCTTTCGGCTCTCTTGAACCAGAAAGCATTCGTCAAACACGATTTTAATATGTAGTCAGTACTCAAACAACTTTTATATATATAAAGTATAGATACATGTGCGCGCATGTGTGTATCTGCATATATACAAACACACCCTTATACAGCGCATACCTATGGAAAGGCAATACAAATTCAAAGATGCTCAGACAAGAGGGAGTCACCCAGTCACAGAAAACAAGGGAGAGGAAATCAGTCAAAGCCATGTTTGATACAGGATTTCCACACTGCTCATGCTGGACTGCCTTCAGCAAAAGCAGGAAGGTTAAGCAAATGGGACATATAAAAGGAGAGTTCATCACAAGGAAAAAAAGTAGGGAGCTCAAACACTTCAATCAGTTCCACAAATAGCCCCTAGAATAAGTTAACAGAGAGCTACAAATCTCTACACACTAGCTAAGGAATAGTCTTACTGGCAAGAGTTTAGAACTCTTTTCCAATTCAGTGCTATTGTCTGTTGTTTCCAGTTTTCAAATAATGAATTAAACGCTTTGTTTTTCTAGAATAAAGCCAATTTTAAGATTGCCCAGCACCTAAAAATGCCGAGCGATTAAAATGAATTAAAGTGACTGTTAGACACATGGCTTCCAAAGAAAGCCCGTCTGACTGGCTTTGGAGAAATCCTTTGAGGTACCTCTATATCAAGACAGATTTAAGCTTCTCAGATATTGGCCAAACAAAAAAAAAAGATGAAAGAAAAGTCTGTGGGGCTTAGAGACCCTGGTGTCAAGGACCAGGGAAGACTGAAGAAGTCCAAGGAACACTTTAGCCAGAACAAAAGGTGGAACAATCACGGTGGCATGAAAAAGTTTATTCAAGAGAATGCTTGATACATAGCTATCAGAATTTCTTCTGTGAAGTATTTCATTAAAGGGATCACCAGTATAAGAGTTACCTCTGAAGTTTTCTCATCACTGCTAGACTTGAGTTAATTAACAGTCCACTGCCATTAATCTGCATTTATGCTAAGTTCTTCACAAAGACACACAACAACTGCAAGCCCCACTCATCACTATGCTACTGCATTTTCTGCTATATGTTCCTTGGATTTTTACATTGCTGTTCCTATTGAACTTCGCTTCCTGCATTACTTTATATAAAGCTCTGCATACCTAGCATCTAAACGTGCAAATGTTTCCTATCTGTCTTTCCTGGTTACCAAATCAGTTTTCTCCCTTTTCTTCCACTCTCCAAAAAGCCAGCTTGGTCATGGAGGGTAACATGAGGGAAATGAACGTTATTGTTACTTCTGAGGTTTTTGTCAGTTTGGGAAGCATTATTCTTCCTTCCCAGGTGAGCTTCAGAACACCAACTTGCTGCTCCCCAGAGCTTTTCCCAAATAGCAGCCAACAAATTAATACACAGTTACTGTCACACGCTGCCACCTGCAAGCCAATTACGTACCATTTTGTACAGAACTGCAAAGAGTGCTTGCAGCCTGAACCGCAACATCACCCTGCTCATGTTCTACTGGGTGCTCCTTTGCTTTTGGGACTGGATTCATACTTGTCCCATTTTGGGACAGGAGAGCAGTGGAGATCTCGAATGCACAAACAGAGGTGTGTAGAGAGAAGAGCAGAAAGGAACTTGAAAGACAACTTTTCACTGAAGAGTTAAGATTCGCTGGTCATAGATAGAGACCACATTTTTAATAACAAAACTAGCATTGCCAAAAATCAGCTATGTAGAGTTGAAATAGCAAAGTGGAAAATCCAGTCTCAAGCTCAACATCAAGTTAAAGATTTCCAAAAGAGTTTTACTGAAGTTACTGTTATATAAAGGCTCAAGGAACAGTGCTCTGAGAAGTTTTAACGCTTCCACTGTTCACAGATTTCTGCATGCTATTAGATAAGGCAGTTGTCTTCTGCTTGTCTCATGAAATTCTGCTTCACTCTAGCCAAGTTAAAAGCTGCTTAAAAAAAAGCAAACAAAAAAAAATCTGAACCCAAGCCCTCCTTCACAGTATTTCCCGTCTTATACTCAATGCTGCTTGAGGAATTTCTGGTAATATGCTAAATGAACACATTATAGTTTAAAAAAAGAACTACACTACCAACAAAACAGCAATGGTCATGTAGCACTGGAAATGCTTGCTATCACCAGGCAAGGGGAAAAAAGAAAAGGGCTCATAAAAAAATAACAAAAAAATTAAATCATATTTCTCCTCTCCTTGATTTCCGCAAAGGCAAAGTGGTTTTGCAAACTTTCCATAGGCACAGGCAAGACATATGATCCCTTACAAGCACTTCTCAGAGAGGTAATGACAGAGCTCCTCCCAGTATCCCCTCTGTGCACTTCACAAGACCACAGTGACCTGCCACCAACAACTCATCCTGGAGAGCTCAGCTCCTTCTCTAGCTCCACAGACCATGAAGTCCATGGGTCACCTCTCCCATTCTGTTCACTCACCTCAAGGCAACAGTTGTTAATAGCATTTCAGCTACAGTCCTTTACAGCATTGTAGATATGCATACTAGCAGTTGAACTAATGACACAATCTGCTTTAAACAATGACAAACTGTAACATTTATATAATTGATATAAATACTTATATATTAAAAGATCAGAGGAAGTTCTGAAGGTCATTTACCCCACTTCCCCACCACACAGCTTACATTAACTCCCATGTGAGACAGAAAGAATATTTATTATTTCTTTTTTTGACATCATGGATGACCCTGCTTTAAGCATGATGTTGGACCAGATGTCAATCTTGAGGTCCATTTCATCATGAATTTTCCTATGACTCCTATAACGCTGACACATACATAGACAAATAAGCTGTTATAACTTCACATTAAAACAAACCCTTGTAATTCATTTCTAAAAAACCCAAGGAACTTTTATACCTATACTGAAAGAAAATTTAAATGGCTGTGTCTACTTCTTGAGATTTATTAATTCCAGCTATTTAATCTTTTTTTCTGGAGCATAAGCATTCTAACAAATGCTACAATCACGCAACCATACGTTATTCTTTCCTCTGGGCTTTGAAACTCAGCCTGTATATGGAATAAACGCACAAGGAAGGGGACAGAAACACACAGAGACTGAGTCTGGGAAAAGTCACACAAGTGCTTTAAATCTAGAGTGCTTAACGCTGAATCCTAGAAAAAGTAACTGCACATATGGAAAGGTAGTGCTAGAATGTGCAAATGAAGCGCAGCTGTGCTCCACTAAATTAAAAAAGAGTCAGTGCGTATCAACATCTGTTGTGCTATTGTTGTGCTATACTAATAACACTGCTCTTCATGGACCACACACTTTCATACTATAAAAGATCTGCTCCAACACGATGTGTTGGGCACCACTATAGCATTTTCTCAATTTTATCACATCCATTATCTTCACACTCCCATCTCTAGAAATTCAAACCGTTCAGTGCTATTCCAGATGGTTACCAGAAGGCATGGCCTTGTTTTTCCTTCTTACCTTCTCTCCACTCGAGTAGAAGAAATAACGCAATCGGACAATGTTACAATGATCCAACTTTCTCATAATCTGGAGCTCTCGGTTCTGAAACAACAGAAAACAAACTATTAGAAAAACTCTTTTCTCACAGAGTTACAGTACTGTAATGAACACCTTAATATACAGATACAGGAGGTGACAAAACTAAGGAACCAAAAAACAACTGAAGTTGGAAAGAGGCAACAGCTTTCACATTTATTAGTCTTTCTTCCAATTACCCTATGACTGAGAATTTTCATAACATTGAATCCACAAATCCATCTTAAATCCAATCATTTCCCACTTAAATTACCGAAGTTTCAGTGGTAAAAGGCAGTACGGCCTTTTATTATTATCTTTGCATTTTTGTTTTCTCTTACAAAAATACAATATATCAGCCAGAGTGGCTGGAAGTTTATCCTGCTTGAATATGGTAAAAATAATGCAAACCATGTAAAAGCAAACATAACATTTCTACCTACATGCCTGCCTTCCTCCACACTACAAAAGGCGTTTGTGACGGAAGATAATTTCCAATACCATCCTCTTTGCAATATCAACACAAAACACCTGAAATTGAGTAGGCCATTCAGTTCCCACTTTCATTCAACTGAGGTTTAACCAGGTTTAGGCAGACAAAATAAGAGTGTTATTTTCCCATTTTCCATCAACCAGAAAAAGCTGTTACAGTCAGTTCAATACCTACAGGATAAACTGGGGATTTTACTACAATGTCCATTGTAACTTAACCCTAAATAAATGAGGGATCTTATACCCTAACAGATAAAAATGAGTGAATAGTTGAATTGCTGACATGAATGAAAACAAGCAAGTAAAGTTAGCATAGCTATGTCTGTTACACTTCATTCCACAGCTGCTGCTACAATATTCTTTTCTCTTATGGTCACATCATTATTTATCCTTCCTCAATTATTATACAGTCTGCAGCTTCAAAAATACAAGGTGTTCCAATTTTTACTTGGATCACAGGGTTGCTAATCATGCATCCTAACTAGCTAGGACCAATACACTGGTCCTATTAGCACCATTAACTCTGTCCTAACTTCAGGAATATTTGGGTAGAAAATTCTTTAGCCACTGCTAATTTTCATACTTAAAATGTACAAAACTAACACCTAGTTTATGTGCTACTATCAAAATAAGGATTTCATATTCTATGTATGGGAGGATCCTCAACAGTGCCTGTCACTACACTTAAAGCTTAAGAAACTCCACAAAAACCACTCAGAGCTTCTAATGTGAACACGGCTACAAACTTTTCTTTTCATTCCTCTAAGCCATGTAGTCTTAAAAAAAAAAGAGGTGTTAGATAGGATGCAGTATCATTAATCCTATCATCTCTTCCACCCACTGACTGAAAAAATACTTCAGTATTAGCCAGCTTTTTACAAACACGAGTCACATCTCACACAATTATCAGTTGGCAATTATCTAGCTAGCAGTTAAGGGAGAAAGCAAGTCCTTCCCTGAGCCTGCCTGACTTCTGAACCAATTAAAGCCTAAGTCTGTTATGTGCACATCAATGCAGGCCTATTCTGTCCTGAAGGGTGAAAAGAGAAAGCAAGAGAAAGCAGACAGACCTTTGAGGCTTTTATGTGTCTCCTAAAATCTTATGGAGTGAATTTGTCAAAGCTGAATACAGGTTTCATCACATAACCTTGTCAACATACCTCATCTCACAGAGAAAAAAGAGTTCTCCTGGTAGGAAGAGAAACTCAAATGATCTCCACTTAGTTGTTCTTCATTAAACCCTATCGACAAGAAGTCAATTTTGAGAGTCATGGCCAGGGTTCTTGTGATACATGGCACCAACAGAAAGACCATCCTCTCATCACGTTTGAACCGCATGCCACTGCTGGCTCGGTGGCATCTCCCTGGACCTTACAACCTAGGGCAGATTTCAACTAGTGAGTCAAAGCAGAGATGGCTCTAGACCCCACTGGTCACTAAAACACCAATTACAACACAAGACTGATTTCTCCAGTTGGCTTTTATGGTGCTGAACAGATTGAACCTAAGGACTGCAAATTCTAGCACCTCAACCAAATTCCACCAGCAATTCATAGCACAACATAAGGCAAGCAGTTTCTTCCTCCCTTTTTCCCCATTGGCTGTGAGATGGGAATAATACCTGTTATCTCATGGAGTTAGTGGAAGAAACATGAACGCACTAATCACAAATGTGCAATTATTATTTTGGCAATACTTCTACTAGCTCCTTAAATACCCACATATACTCTGAGTCAGGTTATCACTTCATGTTCTTTAGATAGTATGCATATGCTGATTGGATACACTGAAAAAAAAAAATCAGCAGAAGTTATTCCGATGCGAGGCTGAAGTTATATTTATACTCTGGTATCTCATCCTAGCACAAGCACAGTCTGTGCCCACTTTGATGCTTTCCACTCTGATCCATCTCCTTCGGCTCTCATCCTGACCACCTGCTGCAGCCGCACAAACAGCGCTTCAAGAGGTGCTAATATAAGGGATAACTCATAAACCAGTTACACAGTAACCTATATCTCACATCCTGTGACTAGACAGAAAACAAATTTAAACAATCATCTTAGTCAAATAGTCACCTCAGCCATCTTAAAACCAAGCTGACTTCTAAATCAGCGCTCCCTGATGGAGTTCAAACTGGAAATATTCAAACAGTTGCAAAGCTGGAATTGGATGTGGTGGGGGAACAGCTACTGATATTCATGTAACAGACTGATGCTTTAGAGAACTAATTTTTTCTCAAATACTTAAAGTAGTCTGCCTTTACCACATCTGTCTTTGTATCCATCTTAAATAAATTGCAGCCTTTCTCACATTATAATGTGGGCTATTAATTACCAGTGCACAAATACGTTGGGAGGGGTGGAGAATAGATTATAAGGAGGGAACCTTCAGTGAAGTGAACAGTGACAGATGTCCTACACCGAGTACAAGACAGAAAAGTACGTGTCTAAATATAATGCAAACTAAAACCATTTCAAAACATGCTGATGAGAAAGGCTGACAGTGGATGATCAAAACACAGGGTGGATGAAAACATAAAGCTCATGCTTATCCTTAACTCATTTTTGTTTTCCAAGAGACATGGAAGTTAAGCCAAAGATTCAAACAGGAAGTTACTCTTCTCCCACCGTTTTCCACGAAGAGGAGAGTTTAGCTTTATTACTGAATGCGAGTACCAGTTCTGGTAAGCGCTGAAGAAAACAAAAACCCTTCAGCCCCAACCTTGCCACAAGAGAAGACCCACCAGACTTCTGTTCTCACAGAAACAGAGCTCCTGCAGCACACTTTCTTCTGAAAAGCCACAAACCAACAGGACTATGAACAGATTACTCAGCAAATTTCTGTCACAGTTTCATTTCTTTATCGAAAATAGATTTCTTTATCCACAAGGCATGGGGCTGTTGTGACACAATTTCGTAAGACTGCTTTACAACCAGTGCATTTCAGACCTGCACTAACTACTGAAGCAACCCCAACATGATAAAACCCTTCTAAAGGCAGCTTTCGTGACCCAGACTGCCTGCATGTGTTCATTATATTAAAGAAATCTGAGTGGTCATCAAGGTTAAACATTTGTTTAAAGATTGTCAAGACACCATCAGATTTATAACTTCAAAACACAGCCAGTAAAAGCCATGCACGAACACTCATGCCTTTTCTCCAAGGTTACAATCCCAAATTCCTCCTAACTGTGCTAATGTGGCAGCTGATATCAAACCAAGACACTTTCTGCCTCACTATTACTGACTAGAATAACCATTATTCCCCCCACCCCACCCCATCCACTCCCTTCCCTCCCCATCCAGAGATTTCTAGAGCTATGCCAGTTTGCCTTTATCTCTCCTAACCTGGATCTTTGCCTTTTTCCTCCCCCCTTCTTCCTCCCCTCCCTCTTTACAGCAGGGCATAAAATGAGTGGATCATCAGAGAGAATAATGCCTGATGGGCTTACAAGTTCCTGAACTGGACCTGAGCAAATAAAGGTGGAAGATCTTCCATAGCTCATGTCAGCACAACATTATCAATATATACCACACCAAGTGTAGCAGTATCACCTGGATTCAGTTCAAAAGAGAATTTTTGCCAAGCTTGCTTAGCTCAAGCACACTCTAATGCTTCTTGCATTAGCAAAAATTGGCTTTGCTCTTTTCTTTTTTCCTTTCCTTTTCGCCTATTTAAAGTCTCAACAAGGTTCTTTGAGGATTATGTTCAAAGCAGATGAAACGGGAGGAATTAGAAATTTGTATTTTTGCCTTGTCTCATACCAAGGACATGACCTGGTTCTTCTGAATGGGTAAGACTTGTCCTTTTAAGAGAGGGTATATCTTTTTGATGGAAAGGCAGGGGTAAGCTACCAATCTATTTCAACAAGTTTTAGTGATCAGCCCAGCCCAAACCACGATATAACTTCAGCAACAGTCTTCTTTCTTCAAACAAGTAAGGCCAGCAACTGAATTTAATTCTCATTTTTTACACTTTTGGAGCTAATTTTTAATTATTCTTCTTGGGGTAAAACCTTCAAAAGCTGAGGTTCCGTATCTCTCATTCTTCTATTAAATTGGAAAAACAGAAAATGGAGGGCATTCACATGAATTCTGGCATTATATGATGGGCGGATGCAGCACAGATAGATCCACATTTCTGTCTACACAGTCCTCCTCCTCTTGCACACACCATATTTACCGTTTCCTCCTTTCTCTTGCTTCCGTCTCAATTTTCTCAATTCTACCACATTTCTTACTCTTCAGTAAAGGTTTTCTCACAGTAAAGAGCCAGGGCAGGAGCTACAGGCAAAGCTGGGGAAGAAACTAGTTCCCAGCAGGAGGCACGAAGGCAATGATGAAGCAGCAGGGCTTGCCTTTTTTTCCCCCATTTCCTTCCACTTGAGCAGCCCGAATGACTAGTCTCCGCTCACCTGCATCTGCTGTACTGCTGAGCCTGCCCAGAGAACAGTCTCAGGCTGAGACCCCGAGAGATTTAAAGCATTTTCACGCAGCAGAAAGAAGACTCTTTATCCTGACCACCTCCCACCACAAGAAAAATCACTGGAGCTTAAGCACAGGGCAGCAGGCACATGCTGACAGAGGTCTTTCAATGTGATCCTAGCCAGCTATGCTCGATGCCTTGCAAAGACAACTGCTTGCACAACGTTTCAGCCATACCTCCTAGGCTCTAGCTTTGTAAAACCTACTGAGACAGAACACTCCAGACCACAGAAGAAACCATTGTGCTCACCATAAGCTACCTATGGTACAGAAATAGCACCGGATAGGTTACCAAGGGGTAGTGGGATCACCAAGATCAGCATATTTTCACTAATATCATTATCAAATATCCTAATCTGTCTGGTTTATCCTAAGCTTAGTAGGACAGACTGCAAAATAAATGCTGTACCACACCTTCTCTAAAAATTCTTGAAGCTGCCTGACCCATTCCTCCAAAAGCAGATTTCAAACACCACCACCTGGCAGGCTACTTTAACGCTGTCTTGCTCTCAGCAACAGAAATTACTCTATGGCTCACAGAACTAACTGCCTTTCGTAGACACATGATAATTCAGGCGTTTTACGGAATAAAGGCTAATTCCTACATTCTTCTGTATTTGCCCCAAGCTATTACTAAAATAAATCAGCGCTTGGAGGAAAAAGAAGTACAAAAGGGGCTTAACTACAGAGGCCTGGGCTGGGAATCTGCCCATGCCAGTCATCAATAGCTAGCCACCCATGAAAAGTCCATTTTGTAGGCAAGCAATTTCCAGCAGAGATAAATGTCAACAGGGATCACGGTTTTCCTCATTTACATTTGAGGCATGGATTAAGACAAAGCCACAGTCTCCCTCTCCTGCCAATCACAGCGTACTTCCAGTACCAGCAGATCCAAGCTGGGAAGGTCTCAATTTTTAGCACACCTGCTAAGTCTCAAACTCATACAATCATGACCTTTAATCCAGAAATACAGGACAATACCAAAGGAATATTGTTTATTAAATATCCTTATCGATGATACACCAAGAGCTGTAATGCCACAAGAACCCCTTCCCAGTTAGTGCTGGTCCATTGACGATTGTTAAATACTTGCAGCCCAGCAGGCCTAACGCACAGGTCAGAAAGTCCAGGTACTGTGTCCTGCTCCAACCTCTACCAATGTGTAACGCACACACGTGCACAGAAGCAGATTTGAGGTTTAGCATTTGTAAAAGTACTTTGACTTCTACCATCCTACAGACATAGAGAGAGTCCCAGAAACAGACACAATACTAATGTCTTGTTAACATTCAGGGCTTTCCTAAAGAAAAAAAAAAAAAAAAACCCACAAAAAACCACCCCAGACAAAAAAATCTGTGATACCCCTTGGCAGTTTACAGAACAAATATAAAAATGGTGCTTTAAATACTCACACCCCCCACCCCTTCCTTGCACTTCTTCCTGCCTGCCATTCATAGGAATCCCAACCCCTGTATAAGGGAAAACCCCAGACACTAAGTGCCTGTGTAACATGAGAATAAGGAGTTGACGTGCACCGTGTCACACCAGTGGGGTGAGTGGAAGAAGCTAATGGGGGGGGGCAACATACAGAATGCTTGTGCGTGCATTTGTGGGCAACCCAGTGAATCGCAGTTGCATCATTGCTGTATTTTACTACATAACTAAAAGCAATGCAAATGCTCCAAACCTAGCTTCAGTTCGCTACACAGTTCGTTCCACAACGCTGCCAAACTTTCCACTATTTGTCCTCATGTAAAAATCTGCTAATTAAGGTCCTGAAGCAACAAATGATGGAGACACACAGCAGGGCTGCACTGCAAAATGTTTATGAAACACTGGCCTGCGAAAGAGTCAGAGGTGCAAAACGTGTGCGTCAGCTGTATTCTGGCCAAAATTTATTACTGAGCACAGCGACCTTCAGCCCTGGCACAGGTACAGATCAGGGCAAAAAGTGCCGGCTCTGAACACAGCAGCAGGCAGGACCTGCCTGAAGAGGCCAGTGGGCAGAGCGTGCTGGGCTGAAGCTGGGACCAGGCCAGGGCAAGCCGAAGGCACAGGGTTCAAGCAAAGCGTAGGTGGGGCCACCAGCAAAGTCCCGACTTGCAAACCCATGATTTATTACAGCCCAACTGAAATTAAAGTGCAGGTGGGGCAGCAAGAGGAAAAAATGTGCTTGAAACTAAAGCTCTAGAATAATGAGTGAAGTAAAATGTAACTCGGCCACTGCAGATGTGGGCTAGACCTCATTAACCCCTTAAGAACTAGATAGATTTGAACACAGCAATGAGCGACCTGGCAGCGAGGCATACTGGATGAAAACCTGAGATACCAACACATATATTGCTTCCACCCTGGTAATCCTTTTAATTGTATTACTGCCCCAAATAAACTCAGGTATTATACCCCTTTCTTGCAAAGGGACCACATTCCTTTGAACTTCCGAACTCCTTCCCTACGTGGTCAGCAATGGCAAGTGCCGTATTATGTCATCTCCAGCTTGCTCTCATCAACGCAGGACACAGTCCCTAGGCACAACACTTGAGCTACGTACAGCTATTACACAAAGTTTCCTGTAACTGGAGACAGAAATGGCTTATTTGTGTTCTTAAGAGAACATACAACAAGACTCAACCCCCTGGGAGAACAGAAGAAAAATTCTGTCTCTTCTTTCATTTCCTCGCTGTACCTCATCAGTTAATTGAAGGATGGAAGCCAAATCCTTCGTTAGCTCATCGCTGCCTCTTTGAATGGAAGTGAGGTTTGAGAGCCTCTCAGAGACTTAATACCATCTCCAAATTCCTGTCAGCTCAGGACACTCGAAAATAAGCTTGGAATTCAAATTGATTCCCAGCATCATGCCACTTCTAGACCACAACCTGAAATACACTTAACCATTTTCAAGTGGTTGTTTCAAATATTGTTACCTGATGAAGAACTCAGGTCTACATTTCAGTTCTACAGCAGCTACTGTGCTCTGTCAGCAGCAAGCCCATATGCAGTAGGAATTACAGTGTGCCCGAGAACTAGGTCTGAAACTCAGAGAGATGGTTCAAGTCCATTCTACCATTGAAATAAAGTGCAGGAAGGAGAATAATTGAAAGGAAAAGTAATTTCTAAAAGGCAGCCCTATGCTTTCAGAGATAATAGCCATTCTTTTTCAGAAACAGCACAGAGGACCTCTGTTGAAAAACTCATACAGTAAAATGCTATCTTCCTTTCATAGAAACAGCAGACGGATTTCCCTCATGTTTTGACTTTTAACTCTTCAACTAAGAAGAAAGTAAGTATAAGTATGCCTATAACATCATTCCTCAGGGAGTCTGCAACATCCATAGAAACTTACACCTGCAATCACAACCGGAACAGGTGGCAATTAATCTATTAATCAAATAAGTTCCAATTTCCCATGGGCGTAAGACATTTGCTGGGTTGCTAATCACTATGTTATTAAACATTAATGAAATGCTTTATTACTCTTGGCCTTCTCTTCTTACATATGATGCAGCACATATTTCACGGAGACAGATTTCAAAGCACTTGCAAAACAAAAATAATTTCTCCTCACCCTCGAAAACAATGTATTTATTTAGGGAACAGGTATGTGTTGCCTCCAATGTTTATTTTGTCTCAGAACTATTGCTGATAGATAGATGCTATCTCTGATGCTAGCAAACATTAGGGGCTTTAATTTCAATCCAAATGAAAACTTCTGACTCCCTAAGACCTTAGAGAAAGCATCCAAGTTAGAAGACACAAGAAAGGGGAACAACAGGTAAAGACTGAGCAGGGAGCAAAGGGGGAGTTGAACTGGCAGGTGGAATTAGCTGCCTGTAGATGATTATTTGCCAGGCAGAATTACATCTTTCAGAAGTACGAGTCTCTTAATAATGAGCTCCCAGATGACCAAGCTTGTAAAAGTTTAAGCATTCCTCACTGAATACAGAAGGAGACTGGGCAGCTCCTCCTTTGGGGGTGGAGGAATGGGAGAGAGAATCAGCAGTGAAGCTGAAATATGGACTTACACTCCTTACCTTATTCGCATACACAATAAGCCCTTCTCCCCAAATTCCTGTCAGGTTGCCCACCTCCTCTTTCGTTAAGTTTATCATGAACAAATATCAGCATTTATTAGTTGCTGCTACAATTAAAAGCTACCACATATAAGTACCAGGTCTGAGATAAGCCTAAATTAGTAATTTCCCTACCAAACTTCAGATGATAGCCACACGTATAGAAGAATGTTTCAACACTCGTTCTCCATGTATAAAAACAATTCAAGCTTCCCAAAATACACATTTTCATAGCTATAGGCAGCAGTACATTCTTCTGGCAGCTGCAAAAGAATTTCCACCAGCTGACCTTTGCTACATACAAGAAATCTATCATACACTTGAAAGGACAAGCCAACCATGTCAAAGTACAAATCTACTATAAGCTACTAGAAGAGTTAGTGTTCGAGTTTGATAAAACAGGTTATCAGACTTCTTGCTCAAGGTTTTTTTTTCCCTTAGTCAGCGCTAGCGCTTTTCAACCACTGTCCCAGTTTTCAAGAAATCATTCCCTAGGCTAAAGGGTGTCACGGCATTGAAATGAAAAAATATGGGGGGGTCTTCACATCCACTCCTAGACTAAATTGCCCCAAAAGAAAGAAAAGAAGAATAAGTTTTAGTAACTATTTGTATAGCAAAGTGAAGTTTTTGTGACAAATTTTAAAATCAGAGACACAGCACTATGGTTAGATTAAGCACTTCATCACAGTGAAAACTAATAGGGACCCCCCAAAAGAAACAAGAGAGAAATTATTGCGTAAGTCAGGTGAGCACCATGAATTTAAAGTGGCACACGTTAACCACATTTCAAAAGGCTGCACTCTGACCTCATGGGCTTCCAAACTCAAGAGTTTCCCAAGGGACAGGTCCAACAGGACCAACACAGGGCAGGGGCAACCTAACCCCTGTGAAGCTCAGCCCTTCTTCACCCAGTATCTGCAAAAATCTAGGAATGTTATTGACTCAGTTGCCCCTGTTTCTGATCGGGATAAAACAGTTCTGAATTTAAGCCTACCCCAGGGCAAGTGTCACAACCAATGTCTTAGGATTATGTTGCAATGCAAGTCAGCCTCCAGGCCCTGATTCACGAGCAGCAGCAGCTTAAACTCCCAGCGCAGAGATAGCCCTCCACACCCAGCTTCCCACCCCACCCTTCTCCTCCCAAGGTGTTGCTGTCCTTTCAGCTAGGACACCCGGGTGGCTCATTAGACACCACCTGATTCCAAGGTGAGCTTCCAAGGAAGGCTCAAAAAAGCTTGGTTCCTAGTCATCTGGAACCCTAAAACCTGAAAATATGGAAGTTCAATAACTTCCCTTACTGATCTTGTAAATATTTTTTAAAAATACATTTGTAGAATGTAATATATTTGATGATTTTGTGACATTGTGTGGAAGTTAGAAACTTTTTGGCTTGCCACCCAAAGCACACAGCTTACCAGGAACTGAGTCCAACACATACACTAGGTTGCACACTGTGTTGGTTCAAGAGCTTTGAAGATTTTGCCGCAGGGGCAGCGAGTGTGATAGTCATCCCATCTGCCACCACCTGCAAGTCCCAGTCTTCAGCAGTTTCCAGCATCCTCTCACTGGCCTCCCTGTCAGGTACCTGGGCACTACAGAGCTGATGCTAGACCAGTGAGTTTTCAGAAAAGGAAAAAAAAAAGCTGAAGTTATAGATGGAAACTTGGGCAGCAGTGACAATGCCACTGTGTAAGAGAGGGTTAGCTTTGGGAGGATCCTGGCTTCCACCTGGCTTCCAGAATAAAATGAGAACTTGCACATAACCCTGTAGCAAGTAAACAGGAGGAGAACTGGAAAAACCAAGGGAACAAAGATGACTTGGTTGTATCAATCATCTTGAAACCACATCACCCAATAGTTCAACAGCAGCCATCACGAGGTGCTTCCAAGGAAGGCTCAAAAAAGCTTGGTTCCTAGTCATCTGGAACCCTAAAACCTGAAAATATGGAAGTTCAATAACTTCCCTTACTGATCTTGTAAATATTTTTTAAAAATACATTTGTAGAATGTAATATATTTGATGATTTTGTGACATTGTGTGGAAGTTAGAAACTTTTTCCTATGTCACCTGCCATGTTTTCAACAGACTACACATTCTTTTGGTTTTAACCTAAAGTACTAGAGGAGATTCTCATAAGGCAGCTTCATTAAAACATCCCATGTTACAAGTATGGCAAGCTGCAAAATGTTTCACTGATGTTACCTTACAGTTTCCGCTACAAGAGCTTATTTTCCACAGTTCAAGAAAGCCTTTCACACAGAACAAACATGCTGCGGGGATGACTTGGAGCAGAGTACTATAAGGAGATTTGGTTTTAGGATCATTGCCTCTTTTGTTACAAGAAGGAAAAGCTCTGCAGTGGATAAGGTGAAGAACTGCAAAAAAGGCAGGAACAGTCTTCTCTCAGTCATAGCACTTCATAATATCCTATTGTGGAAAAATGGATTTCTATCTACCACTAGTACAAAGAATAATCCATGTTAACAGCTTCATCCAGTGAACTATTACATCTGTTTTACTCTGCCCAGCTCAGTATTCTGGAGTGATCAAGTGTACATCAAAGATCAATAAGACTGCTGACATGCACATAACTGTCAAAAAGCCGAAACTGGCCTCTTCCATCCTATATCCATTACATAAACAGATGGAAAAAAAAAATTTCCCAACATCTGCACTTTTGAAGTCACATCAGGAGATAGGATGTGAGCTAACCAATACCGACAAGGCACCTGTCCTGGTCCAAGGTCTTGCAAACACCACTGGCAGTGAGATGAGTTTGGCTTGTCCAGGCAAGCCAAGTCCCCCCTGCATGCTCGCCTGTTTCTCACCAGTTGCCTTGTCTGTCCTTCCCAAGCATGGAATTGTATTTTGTGCCAAATTCAGATTATGTACAATTAGGTGGAAAATGTGCAACTTTGACTAGATGGGAGAAGTTTTTAAGTGTTTCTGTTCTGTGTTCAAAAAGCTAGACAGATTCAGAGATACATGGAACACAAAAATTAGTAACATTCAGCTGCCAAACAAGCTGTGCCTATTGTTACCCCCAGAGTAAGTTTGAGGACCCTGTCTAAGCCCCCAAAGAAGTTATTGAGTAACTCTTGAACATTTGGTATCTTCCAGTGAAATACAAAACAGTTTAAGGACCGTTATAGCACTTTCAAGTTCACAATGCTCCACAAAGAAGGAACAATGATTCATTCCACAGGGAAGCCCTCATTGTCATAGCGATGTTAAGGTATACCTTTGACAAAATTTATTCACAACCAATGAGGACTTGAAAGACTAAGCACCAAGTTTTTAAACCACCAACCTACTGCTACCTAAAGCAATGAAGATATTAAAAAGTAACAGTTTCCAGAGCTAAATATAGTAGTTTATCTTTATGCTAAAGCTTTTTTCCTCAAGACTTCAATTCTCTGCTTGCTACATTCTCCTGCTTGCCCTGATACTGAAGGGTATGAAAACCAGTGAATCCTGTAGCTTCCTATCATTTGCTTGCTTATCTTTTGAGAAATACAAGTTATAACAGCCAAGGCTTTAAACAACAAAAATTAATTTATGCCCCCTTGTTTGAACCAAGGCCTACTTCTCGCCTTTATCAAACAGCACCCTTCACTGGACTAGAAGTTAGGGTTTACCTTGTTCTGCAGCACCTCTCAAAACTAGACATTAGGCACTATCTAATATTTCCATGAGAAATTACAGCAAATGCACTGAATACAGTTTGACTCAGCACCTCTCATGAACTACCTTTAGTGGATGAAGAAAACACTGTGCAGCTTTCCTAAGCAGTACAGCATCAAGAAGGATGTTCACAAGTTTCAACATTTTCCTAAAGACAAGTTGCCTTCAAAAGCAGCATAAAACACCTATTCAGGTACACAGAGGGAACCTGTACAAGACTGTCTCTTGTTATGTTCTCCTCAGCTCAGGAGCATTATAGATTTATTCCACAGCCAGGTATAACTGAGCAGGGCTGCTGTACAGGAAGGCAAAAGCAGCAAGTCAAAGCAAATGTTAATTAAGATGGGTTCTAGGCAGTTTCTGAGAAACCGAATTTTTTCCTGTTAAAAAAAAAAAAACAAAACACAAAAAGACCCTTAAAAATAGGACAAATATAGGTGCTCTACTCTCTGTTTCCATACAGAATTCTTGCTTCTGCCAGTTTTACGAACTTGAAAAACTAAGCTTGCTCCATAATGTTTTTTGTGTATTCCTCTTGAACATTTGCAAACACAATTCCTCATGTTGAAAAAAAAATTGGAAAATTGATCCCCCAGCCAACAGAAATGTAACTTATCTCAATATCCCTTTAAGGATTTGTTTTATTATATTTCATGCAATATTTTTAATTGTGTATTTTAGAAGTAGGGAAGAAATACATGAAACTTGTTATCCCAAGAATTTAATCCAGTTTTAAGCAACATCAGAGCAACTTATGTCATAGGAACTGCAATTGCTAAAGGCTGATGCTTAAGAACAAGCAAGTTATAAAAGTCTCCAGTAATCAGAAGTGAAGAGACCAAGGATCAGATGCCAGCGGCTTCATGCCTCTGACTAGCCAGAGTTAGCCTCTGCAGATCAATATCAGCAGACATAGTACCAAGGTTTGCAATATTGCTCTTCATAGCCAGATCTGACACAGCTTCAAGCAGAAAAGTTCTCAGGATAACCCCTACTGACAGGAACATTAAGCAGCAACATAGTCTGTGAAAATGCAAACAACTACTATCAGCTACCTTGTATTTCCACAGAATTGTGCCTTCTGAGTTGAACTCACATCCTCACCCCACTCCTAACCAGTGAAGAGTGCTTTTCCACGTTTTGTTGAAATCAAGCTGCACACAAAGGGTGCAGAGACCCTTTTGCATTCAGAACCAACAGCATCAAATAATGAAAAGTTACTTCCCACTGAGGACGTGGTACTGCCTGCTCATGTAGGCAAGACAGTATCACTCCCTACATGTTCTAGTGTTTACTGCACACAAGGTTAGGTTAAGACAGAGCCACCCTAGCTTTAGCTTGAGCTTTATTTACATTCAGGAAAAGTCAATTTAAATAAATTATAAAGGTGAACCAGTTAAAACTTCCGACAGCAGCTGGAAGTTTTCAGCTGTCAGTTGGACAGCTGAATTCACAAGGTTCTCGGCTGAATTTAATTCCCTTTGAAAACCTACAACTCAAGAAGTCACCTACAGATTTATTACTCACAAGCAGATCCATGCAGACAAGCCAGTAAGACAGGATGCCACAGCCCAGTGCTCCACCAGAAGGGACTTTCTATTACCACCTGCACACAGCACTGTGTATTAAACTGGGTACAGGCTGCTCCCACTAGCAAGGCAGACCCCTTCCAAAAGATACTCAGCAGGTTAGCTCCAAACAAGAGTCCTTGCACTGTTTATCCTTCCTGCTAACTGGTGGCCTTCGTGCTACCACAGAAATTGCTCAATGAGTATTCTGACTCTATTACGCCTCCAACACTCCAGGCAACCCTCAACTTGGCCTAGTTTTCCTATGTTTCATATTACTTTCTTGTCCGACTAGATCTGTTAGCTCTACATGGAAGTAGATAACCTTTATGTCTGTCAGTTACAGAAGCAGAGTCATTGCCTATCAGAAAAACCTATCACATTATCTGCAAACTACATCCTTTTTTGCCCTTTCCCAACTTATGTTGACTTTTCGGGAAAAAAACAGACGCATGCATTATACCAAGTTCTTGACTATTTGTTCTGGCTCTTCAAATGCTGTCTTTAATCACCTACTGTGGTTTCCAGCACACTGGGGAAAGAGCATTTCTATCTCCTGTGCTCCCAGGCTGCTGCTTTTGCAGATACCTAAATGACAAGTGATTAGTGTTAATAAGCACAGTATAATCAAGGAAGCCCCAGGTCTCACAGGCAGGCAATTGTAGTGAAGTTTACTGTGATGTTACACTAACAGAAGAATCGAACCTAGAATGAATATAGCACTATTTTAAAAAGAAATTATTACAGAGCTTTTAGTGTTGTTGCCTCAACTAAAAATTACCAGCTCTTATCACCTTCTAATTTTACAACTCAGAATTGCCCGCTATTTACAAAGTATGTCCACAAAGAAAGTATTTATCCTGACTTTTAGCATTTCTTTAGAAATCTGTGCTCACCTCAGATCTCCTGCTCTACATTCAGCTTCTCCCTGTCAGATTTCATCTGCAATGTGCTCATGCAGTTGCTTGAGGTCAGAAAGCAAAATGAGTGCCTTGTAAGATGCTGAATTGAATCAAATCTTTGTACTGTTCGCCTAAGCCCATTCACTACATTTTGGAGCAGCAAACTCAAAAGTGCTCATTTCTACATTTGCACACTTACTACTTCTTGTGGTTTAGGTCAAATTGGCCTACGACGGGGACAGAAACTCTCCCCCAACTTCTCGATATCAGGAGAAAAGGAGGAGAGATAAAAGCATTGAGGAGTTTAGAAGGCACTAAACTCCTTTAATGAAATGTTTATCAAACTCCCAGGATGACCTCACTGGCAGGTACTGGGGAAGTCCCAGACTGGACTCAGCAACAGAGAGGAACTGGATGCCAGCTCTGGAGTCAGGAACACACAGATTGGAATCAAAAGGCAGACGAACAGACAGGGTCCTGTTGGACATCGGCCACTGAAGAAAGAGGGGCAAACTCTTTGATCCCTCAGCTTTTATACTGAGCATGGGGTAGATGGGATGGAATGCCCCTGTTGGTCAGTTTTGGGTCACCCATCCTGTCCACTCCTCCCTGAAGGTGGGACCCTCCATTTCAAACCCTCCAGCAGGGAAAACAATAAAATTAGCTGACCTTGCCTTATTACAGCAATAAGGATAAGCAAGAGCCTCTCCAGAAACTTCCTATATAGTTATAGTTATAGAACATAGTCTTATCACTATAAAAGCGAACAGTTTTCTCCACAATGCTGTCAGTTTCAGAGACTTAGAAGAGGCCTAGCTAAGAAGTAAAATTACTCAACAGAAAAAAGTTGGTTCTGTTTTACCTCAAACCGGGTCACTATTAGTCAGCAAAACATCTTTTTAAACTTTCCTGTTATTTACCAGTAAACACAAACTTTTCCACCGAAGTATCTTATTGGGTTCACACAGGAAACAGGAATACCCACTAGGAAATGGAGAGGGGAAACCTCCTCTGTACACTGGCAGTGAGAGCAACGTGACTGTTGAACAGTGTGGCTGGGAGCTCATGCCCTGCTGCAACACCCAGATACGTTGCACTGCCCCGTTTCAGGGACTAAGTAGCCTGCAACAAATGATTTAACTTACGCTCAATAACATGCCTGCACTGTTTCACTCATGTGGTATAAATGAGATGCTCGCTATCAAGCCCCAAAAGACTTGGTACAACCTTTATGACTCATTTGTCTGCTGACAATAACCTAAGACGAATGCACAAGGGCCTGAAAACGTGGTCTGATGAGCAGGTCCTCAGACAAGTCTTCAAATGAAGAAACAGAAGCAAACAAATCCTTAAAAGGCACCAAATCAGATATTCAGTCTTCATCCTCATTTGATATCATTTAGGAGGGAGCAAGAAGGAAAATACACTCTAGATCTCTGTGACAGACTGCCTTTTGAATTAAAAAAAAAAATAATTAAAATTAGATCCAGCTGTTCTTTAACATATATCTGTTGTTATACTTCAATGATTCAGACTGGACTGGATGTTTGTATTTTGACTAGTTAGCTCAGGACTAAGCAGTCTAATCACAAAGGATGTTCAAAGGAACATCACAAAGATGTGAAATGAGCACCTTTGTTGTGCCGACCACGCTTCAAATTTTAGAAGCACTACAGAATATAGATGATGTATAGTCTGGGTATTTGCATCATGACACATATTAGGAGCCTCAATTACTCACCTCAGTTCACTATACCAGGCACTACATAAACAAAAACCCACCCTGAAGAAAGCAGACTGTGTTCTATTTAGTTAAAAGCTTGTAACATATATTTAAAAATATGATAAACACCACACCTCACATCTCACCCTGAAGAAGCAGGACTGGATTTTGAGTGGGTCACTCCCTTACTCCCATCCAAAAACCAGTACAAATGCATGAGGACTTTTTTTTGACATCACTCTCTGTTTTTTAAAGGAAGTATCAACACAATACCAAAGCACCATGCAGTGTTATTAGAATTTTCCTTAGAGGAATAAGTTTCTCATTATCATTCCAGAAATACTTCTTGTTTTGGGTTATTACAGGATACAACTCTTACAAATCTCCCCAAAGAAAATCAGATTCATTTTTACTTCCTGCAATAGATCTTCAAGAGACAAGGTCATCCAACAAAACCCCACTGTCTCCATCATCCTTTGTCTTGGGTGCCATATGCTAAATTTCAATGCGTAATGCAGACAGAAAATGTGAGGGAATAGTCCAAGTGGGACAAAGACAGAACAAGCTTTTCTCAAAAAAGTACAATTTAAAATAGCTGAAAAGTAATTCCTTGTATTGTGTAGGCTAAAAATAGTTCTGTTTGTCACTCAGGTCTCACCTCCTCAGTCATCCCAGGGACCAGGAAGTATGCAAGTCACAGGAAAAACCAGAAGCGTTGCTAATTCTAGAATATGCCTGACAGTCTGAAGTGCCTCTGTCTCTGTACTACACATGCCTGACGAACCATTTAAGTACCTTCCTTTTGTTATTTTCGTAAGTCTTAGTACCACTTCTCAGAGCAGCAGTGGGCAGTGCATATTGCTTTTAGCAACAAGGAAATGTTCATCAACTATATGGCTCTCAAAGCTTTGAAAACTTCCCAGAAGTACCACGACTGTTGGTTCTAAAATGTTAGGTCTACTCCAGAAAACAAAGCGACAATCAAAAATTATCCCCAATTCCTTAAACCTTCCTCATGCTATTTGCTGAATTTGAGTCACCCCTCTTCAAGGAGGAACCAAGAATAAAAAAACCTTCTTATTTATAAGGTTTTAAACAAAGCCGAAAGGACTGAACTACAAGACTGTGCCGGAGGGCACAGCACAGTTGTCTTGGTGACATGAGTAAAAAGATCCATCCTCCCTCTTTGTTTCAGGAAGCCTCTGCTGAGAAGCAGGTGGATCTCTTCTGTACTCCCTTTGTCTCGCATTTCATCAGTTATCCTTTCTTTCCTCTCAAATGCATTGTTACCACAGCAGAATATTAGAATAAATAACAAATACTGAGTTCAAAAAGGACACACAGTTTGCCACCTTCCGATTTAGAGGACGAGCGTTTTAAAGATTAAAAATCTGTGTTCACTGGCAAAAAAAGTGAAGCCAAATTATTTGATGACATACTCCAAACATGCTCTAAGAAGTGCAAGTTGCACCAAAAATAATTTAACCCGGTAAGAATGAAGTAAGCAAGTGAGAACCACAGGTATGTAACGTTGCTTAGATGTAGAAAGCGTTTATGTTAAGTCTTCCTTAGCCAGGTAATCTCATGCTGTGGGACTTCTAAAGGAGAATACACAGTGGTACAAAAAAAAACCTTCAAGTAACTGCACGCACTAAATATCCAAGTAGTCTCAAAAGCACCGGTTTTGTCAACGAACAACCACTAATATTGTATGGCTACCCTACACAATACTTACCTCCCTAACTGGGAGACAGGCGTATAAGGTTCCCACTGGGACATCATTTCCACCCAACATCTGCTTTAACACCGCAGCTCTATACATCAGCAGCATTACCTAGCTCTCCAGAGCAATTAGAAGCGCCTGCTCTCTGCCTGTCCATCTCAGCTAGAACTGCAAGATTAAAAAAAAATAAATCTAGAATTTACGTACAGCTTCACGCAACAGCGTAACACTAAATCCCTGAGCTTCACAAAGACTTCGAGAATTTTACAGCAACTTTTCTCTTTTTGAAAGACCAAGTTCAGGCTGCATTCACAGGTCAAAGAGCAGCCACTCCCCACTTTCAACCAGTTGTGCACTTAGAAAGGCAGCTCCATTGCCACGCTAAGAGAGTACCAGTGGCAGGCATTGCATCCTTTAAAATCAGAATGAAAAGCACAAGATCTGCTTCACCAGCCTGTAATTCACCAATCTTGGAGATGGATATCCAATGCAAGGATATACTCTCAGGCGAGCAAAGACAGTCTTCATGAAAAAGCTCCTAAAAAGCTACCACAGATCTTTCCATAAACCACCACATCTACACATTTCACAACTGCTTTTGAACACCAGCATGGCACCCCAAAAATGAAGACAGTTGAAGTCACCTTTCATCTCATTTACGCAGACCTGTGAATGTGTACCATAAATAAGGCTCCCTCTAAGCAGAAGCTGTGACCCAAAAGTAAAACTGATTTACAAATGTGAACAGTGAAGAGGTTATCCTTACTGCATGCAGAATTACTATTTTTCTGTGCCAGTCCTTCCCAGGCACTTAGGCAGCAAAGCTGAAAAGTCAAAGGAAAGGGAAGTGTCTTTTGAAAATGGAACTTCATTTGACCAGGATCAGGAATTCTGCAGCATCTTCAACTATATTCACACAGTTATAGTGTGCTGTCAGTACACATTTCCACACCTTAATGGGTTTGAAATTGTTTTAAGCTGTAATCTTCATTCTGAACATAATTTTTCAGAATAACATCCCTACTATGTTATTCTTTAACCTCTGTGTCTCAAAGCATTCTCCAGCTTAACTTGGAAATATGTATCTATAGAATATATATTTCATGTAATGTATATAAATATATGTATTTCATGAACATCAAACATAGCAACTCACTTCCTTTAGGGGACACGAGACATAACAGGAAATAAACCAAACCATTATTACAGTAGCTAAATGAATGATCTAGACCAGTGGGCCAAAAATGTTTGTTAAATTTAATGTATCTTAAGGTTCTTTTTGTTGGTCAGTAGAACAAATAGGCTTAATTTTAGTCTCAAGTTATATACTGTAAGTGGATACAAAGAAAGAAAGTTGACCACAAAGAGTTACCTTTTTTTAAAATCCTATCTTTGGTCCTAGTCTAAGGAGAACCACAGAAACACTCATGGAAATGGAAAAGCTCAAAATCCAAAATAAATGCACCGCTTGAACTGCAGCACGTCTCTGCACAAATGCCTCATGCTAGCATCCATGGGGCAGGGGGAAGAAAAGCTCTCAAGGACTCCCTCCTTTTCAAAGAACACAGTCTTATGGCAGGCATTTCCCTAACGTGTGGGTTTCCACAAGGCAACATGTGGAAACACATTTCTACATGCACATGCAGGCACATCTGCAGATGAAGCGCACTTCTTCCTCTTCCTCAGGCCAATTGCAGCTGGATGACGCTGCATTCTCTGGGCAGCAATTTTCAGTCCAACTCCCCAACTACCAAAGAAAATCGAAATCAATATCCTAAATATAAATTCCAATTCATCTCCACGTGCCAAAGCAAAGAACTGTTTTGCATTAACACCTATTTTGCATCCAATTCATTTGTCAAATTAGAAAACATCTGTAGAAAGTCATAACATAACTATAATTTTATTATGTAGACTTTAATATACAAATATAGAAATTATATAGACTTAATAATACAAAGGGAAGAAGATGCTTGTTATCCCTCTTAGATCTCTTGTAGGCCACAAAAGTACCTCCCAGGGAGATTTCAGCTGACATAATGAACAATATGCTGCTTACTTCAAGGTTACAAACAGATTTTTGGTTTGGTAGCAAAACTCAGTGTTTGTGAAAATTGCACAATGGAACAAAATACAAGGCCTTGAGTGAGAATTCAGGTATCTACCCAGCCTCTTCGGTGTGCCATGAAGAGACAAGGCACTGCAACTGCACATACGAATGACAGAATTGGCTCCAGTAAGCTAGCTTTCAGGAGACAGACCGATCAAGTGCTGTTGTAAGAAATGCTATTATCTTGGGAAACATCTCTGATAATCTGGCTAAACTAAGCTGGACCAGAGCTACAAATCTGGCCTCTGTACAAGAGCTAAAGCGTAGACTTGAAGAAACTCTCTGGAACCGAACACGGCCCCCCAGCTATTTAGAAGATGGAAAAATACCCTGAACACGTGCCCAGGCACCTCCCATTCTGCAAATCGTTTCTGATCGCTGCAGTCTCTAAGTGGGGCTGCATCCCCTCAAATGGGGATAGTTTTGAAAGGGCTTTGAGTCAGGGTCAGTTATCTTCCTTCTGACAGTTTGACAACAGTTTGTAATCCTTGCTAATGCAAAATATTTTCAGCCTTCCTTCCCCACTCATGATACAAAAGCAAGTCATCACATTAAAGTAGCCAGAATTCAGATCTGTTGTTCTGGGTGCTCCTTCTAGCTGTTTAATAATAAAATTAAGGCATCCTTTTAAGAGTGCCACCTCCATAATAGTCTCATGAACAGTGATTCACTATTCCTCAGATCTTCAAAGTAGCTAAGATGTTTGAGTCCTCAAAGACTTAAAAGAAGGTGCTTAAATGTTATTATTTCTCAGCGCCATGTCTTTCCTTTGTGATTTTTTATCCCATGGGTGCTTCCAACTCAGCTGAGATAGGGTTAAGAGACATTCCTTTTAGAGAAAGCCTTAGAGATTAAAGTTTGAATATTCGACAATTCTTAGATGGAAATACGAGAGAGTTCAGCTAGCTCACAAACAGAGATTAAACTAACAAAGAAAGCCTGTCCTTAGTTCAGTGGAAACCTGTGCAGATGGCAAGAGGTCACAAAGATGACCACCAGTGCAGTCCAACTTCTACACTGTGTTCAAGACTTTAAACCCTGACTTAAGTCGAAGACAGTGTTCATTCTAAACTGCTGTGGTAACTTCCAATTCCTTCTCTAGAAAGGAGTAAAGTACTTTCCTTGGACACTGTGTGTTTGAAAGGGTCTACAACTCAGGCACATACAGACAAAGGAAGTCAGAGTTCTGAGTGCCTGTGTCAATGTGCAGCTGTAACAATGGCTTCTCTTCAATTATACATTTAACATTCTCATGACAAAGTTACAATACACAGGAATAGGAGCTGGGTTTGCTAAAACATTAAAAGGCAAGTTGCTTCTTGCATCCTGTCTGAACCCAGCAAAGGGAGACCAAACCTGCACTGCAGAGAGAGCAACACCTCTTTCCTTAAAGCTTTCCAACTGGGGGTTTCCCAACACGTGTCGGGAGGATGAGTTATCACAAACAGGCCAAACTCCTGTTTGTCAGTCTATAGGCATGACTATCTGTAACCCAAGCTTACAGACTGCAAAAAACCACTTGTTTTAACTCTTATTTCTATCAGGTTACTAGGTAGGTACATCATCAAAACAGATTAGCTACACTAACAGTGACCTTAGCAGGACGAAGCCCCCTGAACACAGAAGCATTATATTGAATAAAGGTTACATCTGCTGTATCTTAAATGTTTAAAGACAAACAAGAGCCAAGAAATAAGCCAGGGAGGATCAGCCAAGAATGGAAATAAACACAATTTGAAGTTGGATGCTCACAGTGGTCTGTTAACAACTGAAATTCTGACAGCAAAAGATATGCATCTCATTAGTCAACAGGTTCACACTTTTTGTACATGCTTGTTTATAGAATGACACCTTCAACCACAAGTGGAGACATAAAACTTATTAAAAAAACTGGGTCAGCTTTAGATTGTTGAATGCTTTAAGCAGAAAAGTTAACAGAACTTAAGAACCGAAAGACCTAGTCATTTTTCAACGGGAATTCTTCCTTGTGGTTTTCTATTTTTCATGTGAGCTGCTATGATCAAAGTTGCTGTAATTAAGTTCACACAAACAGCGGATATGGGCTTTGAAAAAAGATCTTTTCATGCTTATCAGCTTGGTATGTTTGAGGCAGGAACTTAAGGAAAGCTGTTGCTCTTTCAGAAGCATTTCGAACAGCTCACAAAAGTACATATACCCAGCAGAGAGAAACCTGAACTTCAATATAGACTTATTTTTCCACCCTGCTGCTTTATTGGGTCTTAAGGCCGAGACTAACACTGAGATTCTATTTATTTTTTAGAAAAGAAATCATGCAACGGGTCATGATATATGTTCCTCCCATAGCTAAAAAGGGGAAAGAGCACTGCCTACTAGTCAGTGGCCTCAGGCTTTACCGATGCAGGGCTTCATGTTTATGGACCATCAGGGCCCTAGTCTGACATCCTCTCACAATCACAAGATCTATCTATTTAAATAATTCAGGCAACTAAGCCACGGACACACACAGTTGGACTGCTAAACCCAGGCAGTCGCTGAATGATTTGACAGTCTGGATGGCATGAATAGTTCCCATTACAGAATTTGGCTTTCTCTTGCTGCACACTTCAGGTCTATGTGAGTCATTACCAAGAAATGTTATTCCCAATCTAGATTGTCTGAAAATGTACAGGATTATTAAGAACTCTCTTCATCATTGAGATGGTGACAGCCTAGCACTAAAGCAGAAGTATTAACCGCTGCCATTCAGATATGAAGAATTTAAGCATTTATTCTCAGTCAGCTGAGAAATATTTCTAGCAATTCACGCATTCATTCCAATAGGATTTCTGAAGAGTGGGCATGGAATGACAGAAATAACAAAAACTACACTAAGAATTTCCGAATTGTGCTAATGTACCTTTCTTATTATTGCTTTTTTGCAGAATTAGGCAGCAACACGACTGATTCAATCTGAAGAATATTCCACTGAACACACCAACAAAAGCAGTGTGACAAAATTTCTATTACTGGCATTTTCTTTTCAAGTCTCACAATTAGGCTGTGTCAGTTATGGGCTTGTACAGACAGATGAAAATAATGGAAATTATTATAAATAATTTAACTATGTTTAGCAATGCTTTACATGAAGACCTGTTCTTATGCATCTGTGGGACAGAAGCAGAAACAAAGTGCAGATCTGTGAAAGCTGGAATAGTTCTTAGGAAATTTTGAATGGATTTTTGGCCCCAAAAGCTTGTGAATAGCCATCTTACACAATTTTCCAAAGAGAAACATCTCTCTCACCCTTGTTAAATTTTTAACTGAAAAAAATCCCAAAGAAAATATGACCCTTCACAGTGATTAGAGACAAATTTGATGGTCCCATAGATGAATGATAAACAGCATGTAGTTTGTGAAATATTCACTTAAGTATCACTTAATTTTCCAAAATTAAATTCTTTATACTTAATATGAGATCATACAAAGCATAAGTGTCTGTATTTTATTTATTCCCCTCAGCCATTTTTCCCTATCCCTAGTGTACCTAATACTACTGCTCTAGGCTACACTGAACTCTAGACATACTAATTTTAAAACCCAAAACACTTCCAAAGACCCTGCTTAAAACACAGCCACGTAGGAACTTCACTGCCAAGCTAAAGAACAACTAAACTCCAACAAGGGAGTTGAAAGATGGAGGAGCATCTCTACAAGCTATCTTTACCATCACAGAAATCGCAATATTCAGCTCTTTAGCAAAGATTTTACACTCCCTTCTTTCTGGCATAGACCAGTGCTGCTTCCACTTCAGTGGAGGCTGCTGAGAAACTTGTCAAAATAATGGAAAAGGGAAAAAGGAAAAAAGACAAGCCCTCTCTGATAATTCCAGTTTTCAAGCTAGCTTTTAAAACCTGGATAAAAGTATCTGAACTTCCTGACAGAGACCTAGAAATTGGCAACTGTTGTGCATTTTCCAGACCTTCACAATAAACTCCCTCCACTTTCACAAAATACAGAAGGAACCTAGAAGTTACACTCCATTAGGACTTCCTAAAGTTTCTGAATCATGCTCTTTAAGTTTCAAGACTTCCTGATGGCTTTTTCTAAAAGCTGCTTTTTTTTACCAAAAAAAACAACACCTAAATCACAACAAAGTAATTATCCCACATGTACCAAGATAAATCCATCAGGATACAGAGATAAGCAGGCACCAGTTTGAAGCAGAGAGATGAAAAATTTGTAGATGATTTACACTTCAGGAAGCAACTTCCACACATTACTTTCCTCTTCTTGCTTCTCCACCAGTGGGACCTCATCATTGCCAAAGCAGGGGTGTACATAAATGAGAGGGGGGAAGTGGCAGATTTCTTAAGGAACTCCACTCACTAGGGCTTGGATCTGGACTCGGGCAGTCACGTGGGGGTGGCAAACAGCCCAGCTGAGCTCCACACTACAGCTCAGCTCTCTGAAGAGAAGAGCTGGTCTGCTCCTACACTGCAATCAAACTGCATGGGCAACAGAGATTCAGAGTTCTCAGTTTAACTGGTAAAGTATCTAGTCCTGTATTTACAACCTAGATCAGACGTTCCCAAAGAGTAGCATACCCCAAAGTAACTGTATGCTATTCTTGATATAAGATACATGTCCCTAGCTTCCAAATCTGTCCAGGCAGAGGCTTTCATCCAGCCTGCAGGAATTTACACCTCCTGCCAACAGAACATACATTTCCAGATCAGAATGTGAAAAGAAAGGGAGGACAAAACTGATGAATGACGAGAAAAACTAAGAAGCTGAGACCAAAGGTAGATAATGTTGCACGCTTGGGATAAGAGCATGAAAATCGTGTAACTTGGGTATTACTGCAGATGAGACACAGGCAAATTATCAGGTTTTAAAAAGTATTTTTGAATTAATGCTATCTATCTGGAAATCTACATATGCACTCACCATTAATTCCACCTACTTTTGGGGTATTAAAGCTTCCAGGTACTGGATGTTCTCAGCTTATGTCATCTAGGCAATTAGTTTAGAGTCCAAACTGGAAACACCCTACTTGGCTTTTTAGTTTAACTTTTTCCCTTTAACAAAAAGAGGGCTAATATTCAAAAGATGTCATGTTTTTTCAAATCACTTAAAGAAGCACTCCAAAATAAAAAGATACATAGTCAAATAACAAAACGCCACTGAATCAACTCCTTAAAAACAATAAAAGGCCTACATTTTATTCTAGATGCTCAGTGTAGATTTATAAAAAAACTGAAGCCATCACAAACTACTAGTATCTGATGGGCAGGAACTAAAATGATTGGCCAAATTTTCATCTTGACACCCTACATACCCTCAAAGTCACGATGCTAAAAAATAAAAGATTTTGGCCAAAGCACCAAGCATGCACAGTAAGGGAAAAGTCCTGGCCTTCCCCCTATGCAATGGGAAGAGATCAAAAAGTTCTTTTAGCCATTACTAGGTTGAGCTTCTGTTATTCCCCTACCTCTTCCATTCTTCTAAAACAATCTGCTCTTACATCGTGTTGCACACTACCCCAGTATTAATTGCCTTCAACACATAATATAATCCAAAAATAACTCAGATGTAAGAACAATGTAAGAACCTTACAAGCCTTTCTCAATTACAAGTTAAACAATGCTGCATGATTACACTCATTTAAACATATCTTTCCTTTTCCATTCTTAATCTAGTGCATCTGTGATATTCTGATGCCTGTGGTGATGACAGCATCAATTTCAAGACTCAAGGAAAGGGCATACACCAGTTCCTTCAAAACACTTTCAGAAGAATGATTTTGCTGCTGGAACAGGACACAAACTACAAACATTGCCAGTGAAGCTAGCTGTGCATCACATCTTCCAGTTTTTTTGAAGCTAACAGTAAATATCAAATTATAAAACAGAAATTTCAAGTTGCTGATTTTCCTTAAATATGCTTCAACTTCCTATTTCTAAGCACAGGAGTTTTTGTATCTAGGCCACATAAACTAGCATTATCTATGGCACTTGCTCAATATATTGTCCTTATGCTTCTATAGTAATGAAAGATGTGGCCTTCAGATGCTAACACTGACTTCAGATGCTAAAACCAGCCACCCACTGCCATCAAACAGGCCACTTTACTATATGGGAAAGCAGTCAAGCACACCAAGTACCAAGCAGAGGACTAACAGCAGTGACAAGGCTGCCGACGGTCCTTAACTTTTACTTGGTTTAAATATCACCAGATAAAAGTATAACTTTCTGGAAGGCTACTGGTTTAGAATAAAGAAACGTAAGTCTATTAAAACCATGAGAATAGGTCATGTTTATGTATCAGATAACGAAGGGAATTAACTTGCCTTCAGTCCAAGCTGCCCTGGGCTCAGTATTTCTTATCTTCTTGCCTGACCTGGGGACTTTCCAAATTATTAAAATACAGCCTTCCACTCTGTAGGTGCAACAACCAAAAACAAAGCCCGAAGGCTTCTGTCCCTTCCAGCAGCTTAATTACTAATGACTGGAGAAGTGTCTATGCTAGAAAATAGTAAGCATAAGACAAGCTTTCTTCTTGCTTCCACAGCTCCTTGTCTGATAAATCTATTCTACAATGTGGAAGCAACACCACAACAAATCAGGTTTTTTAGCTTCCTGTTTTGTACAAATCCAAATAATCATAAAAACAGTGACTCACTGATTTTCAAGTTAAACTATATCCCTTTATTATAAACCATCTGCTTAATCTTTAGTCCTGGAAAATTTTTATGGGCATTTATGTGCTCCAACGAAATTAAATTTAAAAAAAATCAAACCCACTGCCATCAAAGACATGGAAAAACGAGATAACATTCACGAAAATACTCTGAACTTACGTATAGGCTCACCTTAAATCTTTTATCCTGCAGGACTTTCTTGATGGCGACAAGCTCTCCTGAATCACAGAGTTTGGCTTGATACACAACACCAAAAGATCCATTTCCAATCACCTTGGTGTCTGTGTAGCTAACTTCTTGTGGTCGGTCTGGACCTTGTCCAGGAGTTGCCACTACTGTAGTCACTTTGCTGCCATCCTTGTCTCCTGGGAAGCAAGAGATACAAAAATAATCAAAATACAAGTGTAAACAAGAAGACCAACAAAACGGGAACGTAAGAGGGTAAAGCAAAATCAGAGAGAAAAATAAAAAAAAACCCTGGCAAAATGCTAAGCAAACACTGAGCCTATTTTTTACTGAAATATATTAAGTGGTTACAATTTTTCATCTATATTATTGCTAGCAAAAAATACTCCCTTTCCAGGACCAAATACCTGAGCAATAAAATGTGATGCATGGCGAAGACAAATACTCATTTCTACACCTGATTAACATAAGTGATATTAAACGGCATATTTTAATGAAAACAACCAAAATGAAGCATTTCCCTGTATTTTCCTGTAACTGAAGAAACCAAAGCATCAATATAGCCTGCAAAGTAGCACCCTCTCCTTTACTGGGCACACATCTGGCAACAAAAAACAGCAGCGCTGACCAAGTTTGTTACAAACCCACCTACACATAAAGCTCCAGCTTGCCTGCACTTGGAAACAAAACCTCTGTCAAAGATGGCTATGTGCACCTGAAGCAAAACCTAGGCTGCATATCACAGCACAGTCCTGCTCCTCTCTTATTCCATGTCCACACTTCCTCGTAAAGAAGGGAAGCACTTACTGGGAGGAAGGGGAAAGAAAGATGAGGACAGCACACACTTAGCTCACATCTCAACACGAACCAGCATACAAACAGGGACGTGCAATCAGGATGCAAGATCGTGGTGGATGCTGCACAGGCGAATGTGCTTTGGTACACATGGAGCGGCTGTGGGTTTCAGCAGCCAACCACACAAGCACTTTCCCATCAAAAGACAAAGCCACTTTCACCTAGTCCTAGCACCACCGTTATCGCTAGCGGTGCATCCCCTTGTTCAAAGTCCAATTTTGTTTGTAACAGGAGCAAAGTTTTAGGCATTTTGCAAGCGCACCCTGGGCATTCATTGCCCTTCAGTTAGGATGGCTCGGGTTACAGAATCAAATACGGCTGCAAGAAAAAATAGAATCTGCTGTTCCAGCAGTCACTCTGCAACTCTACAGAAACTGCACTCAAGAGATTGTCACGTCTGCTTATTAAGAAACCTTCCTCCAAGAACTTCCCCAGGGAGTCTCTTTCAGTCATTCACTACTCATGCATTTAGAATGATTCTTCTAACAGGTAGCTCAGATTACCTTTAGTGCAGTTTAGGCAAATCGCTTCTTACTCTGCTCCCAGAAGGCATGAAAAATGGTGCAGTTGCCCCTTGTCCTCTCTCCCCCATCCCCCTTTAAATATGTGAAGGGCTGTTGCAAAAAAAAAAAAAAAACCACCAAAAAAACCACCAAAAACACCAAACCTAACCCAAAAACCCCAAAACAAACCCAAAAAGCCCATGACGAATAAGGTATTTCTCCTTAGGGGACCTCTCCCTCTCACTGCTAAGAATTTTTCAGGAATGGTACCCAAAGCTAGATCCTGCAGGGGAAGCTTACCTCAACTCAATCCAGCCTGCTGGTGACTTCTCATGTCCAGCTTACAACACACTTGTTTGTACAGCCCAGCACAGTGTTTGCAGCTTGTGCAATGCTGCAACTCGGTTGACTCATGATCAGTTTGTGTACTAAACTCTCCTCTGCAGAGCTGCTGCCTGTCCAATCCTCGACCACTTTCCACTTACACACCTGATTACTCTTATCAAAGCCTAATATTCTGCATTTGTCCTGACTGTACCGCATCCAAGGTTACTTAACACTCTTTTGCCAGCTTGTCATATCTTTGAAGCACAGAGTCGCCACCAGGAGATAAACTTCACGTGAAATGTATCTAACAAATCAGTGAAAAACCATTAATATTGTGGGACCGCTTAAAGACTCTGCAAAATCCCATTAAATATCTCATCCTGATTTTATCTTTAACCTCCTGTTACACTCAAACAAAATAACCAAATCATTTTGTGTGCATTTCAGAGGATTTCTTTTGCCTTGCTCACAAGGCCACAGTATGGAGATTACCATTAATGAGGTTTGTTCTGGTTGAGATCTGAAGTACATGGTATCAAGAGATTTGTTCTAAGGACATTCTTCAAAGCTACGATTCACTTAGGGGTCTCCTTGACTGCAAGAGCAAGCCCTGAATTTGAGGCCACATGTAGTTGCTCTTCCCGAAGTGACCCAGCTGACTTACCCAGAGCTCAAAGAAGAAACTGGGCAGCTTTTCACACTTTTCATGTCCACGGAAAAACAGCTCCTAACTGAAATTGTTAACATTCTCAGTGCTTAAAAATGTAAGCACTCACGCTTTAATTAGCTACAGCAAGAAATGCTTTGTTTCTTTACCAGAATGTTACAGAGCATGGAGCTTCCTCGATGTTTCTCCCAGTTTCCCTCTTCAATAAACAACGGCTTTTACAAACCCATTCACAAAGGCACAACCTTTCAAAACCCAAGCCTGTTAAGAGTTTCAGTTCTATTTCATTACAGAATAGTTGAACCTGAGGGACTGTAGGGGTAACATTCACCTTGTAGCTTGGACAGCTTTGATCCCAAAGAGTAAAACATCTCACTGCTTTTCAAACTATACAAATAATATGTATTAACACATTAGCATCCAGGGGGTCTACGCCTGTTTTGCCACTCGTTCAACTACAAAGATTTATGTGGTGTTCAGAAGCCCATACAGAGTTCAGAATGGTTATCCTCCATTTTGTTGTCTGGACAGCAAGAGTTGACTCACCAGCCGAACAGCGTATAAAGGAGTAAACTGAACGGCTCCGGGAGAGACCGGTTTTAGCCTCTTCACGACAAATGACAGAGGAGAGCAAACATCCTTTTCCAGCAACCTTCACTACTTCCAGAGACTCCTAACAGCAAACACCAAGAAGCAGTATACCACAGCAAGTCTCCAGGAGGAGCTTAGACAGTTTTCACCTCGTCCCTTTCACCTCTTTATTTTGTTTTGGACTGTCAGACTTAGTGGCCCCAGTGGCTTTGATGCACTGGTCAAGCACACAATACTCTCGACACCTTCAACTGTAGGTCTACAATAGAACCAAAACATTAAACTGAAAAACTAAGGAAGGAAGGAGGGGCCAAACACCAAAATACTTAACAGCTCTTACAGCACAGCTCATATCGGAAGAGTCACTAGTATTTGTCCAAAAGAAGCTGCTTTCTGGTGCCAATGGCAGTATGACTGAGCTTTACGGTAACAAAAAAAGCAGATTCATGTGACTGTACACCTTTTAACATCCACGACCGGAGCACAAGTAAAATTAAATAACTATCACTCGGCAATACACTTGTATCTGCACTTAGTACACTTCATGTGAACCCTTAAAGCATTTCCCCACACTATTTTGATGTTTAACCTCCATGAAGTCATTATTTGGGGGTTGCTTTTTGATTAAGTCGTTATTCCAGAAGTCTGATGTGTAACTGAAAATAAAATTCATACACTTTAATTCCCAAATGCTCTGATTTCTCCAGCTCACTTTCCACCTTTAGCACACAATGACCACATGGGACAAATCACGAGCTCTGAAGTCAGGTTTGAAACCACAGAATACTCATCAGTTTGTGGGAAGAACACACTCCACTTACAAGGCTACAGTTTATTAGAGTGAGCTCTCTGTTCTCATGTATCTTAGTATAACTTCAGAATGGCTCCTGTTTTCTCTTTACCTAAAGGCAATGGACACCTTCCCCTTTCAAGGTGAGTATTAATTGAATTCTGTACACTCAAAAAAAAGCCAAATATATTCAATTATGTCTTTTGTTTATACAAGTCACAAATTAAACCAAATTGAGTATGAACCAGTATTATTTTAATGAAATAGTTCTATGCCTTTGTAACAAGAGGTATGCATCCCAAAAAAATGGTGGCAGTTGTTTAAGTCAAGTGAGACAAGGCAATCCATTGGGCAAGCATTTTGTCACATCAATAGCCCACCAGCTGCAGATTCCGACCGCTGTCTCAAAGCTGACTGTCCCACAACTGTACTGCAGGTATACATTTTGCCAGTGCCTAAATGTAGCTGTCAATCAATAAAGTTCACTTCAGACCATGGAAGACATCCTTTGCTATTGATCAGAACTGCCCCCACGCCTTCTATTCAATCAGCCTGGATAAAAGTTCAAAATTATGTCTGCCCTACATCCCCTTCAGCTGTTTAACTTCTGACTGAGCAGTACAAACACACAGTAATGCACATGTAGACAGAGATCTATAATTCTTTTTTCTTTCAACTACATACATACCCTCTTCCTCCTCTTTTATGTTGAAGGGAAGAAACAATGAATTAGTAGGATGTTTACAGCTGCTTTCTTCCTACTTCAAATGCAACTTCAATCCTTTGCACTGACTACAAAGTCCGCCTTTTCACTTCATTTATCTCCTCTCGATTCCTTCCTCCAATTGCTACACTATTCCTCACTGGCTTGTGCACAGGTCACGGAATCACGGAATTGTCAGAGTTGGAAGGGACCTCTAGAGATCACCTAGTCCAACTCCCCTGCCAAAGCAGGACTGTTGCCCAGAGCACATTACTCAGGACTGCATCCAGGCGGGGCTTGAAGGTCTCCAGAGAAGGGGACTCCACAGCCTCCCTGGGCAGCCTGTTCCAGTGCTCTGGCACCCTCACCAGAAAGAAGTTTATCCTCATATTTGAATGGAACTTCTTGTGTTCCAGCTTGTGCCCACTGCCCCTCATCTTGTCACTGGGAACCACTGAAGAGAGTCCAGCTCCATCCTCCTTCAACCCACCCTTCAGATACTTAGAAGCGTTAATAAGGTCTCCCCTCAGCCTTCCCTTCTCCAGGCTAAAGAGCCCCAGCTCTCTCAGCCTTTCCTCATAAGGGAGATGCTCCAATCCCTCATCATCTGTGTTGCCCTGTGCAGGACAATCTCCAGTAGTTCCCTGCCTCTCTTGCAGTATTCCAGATGCAGCCTCACCATTGCCGAGCAGAGGGAGAATGATCTCCCTCGACCTACTGGCCACACTCTTCCCTATGCAGTCCATGGACAGTTTACTATCTACCAGGACCCCCAGACCCTTCTCCTCAGAGGTGCTTTCCATTTCCAGCAGATCTGCCCCTAACCTATATTGGTGACTGGAACCTAGGCAAGTGCAGGACCCTACACTTGCTCTTGTTGAACCTCATTAGGTTCTTCTCTGCTCAGCTCTCCAGCTTGTCCAGGTCATGCTGGATGGCAGCACAGCCCTCTAGAGTATCAGCCACACTTGTTTTAGCCCAAGAAATGTCATCTGACTACTTGACTGTAACTGAATATTGCAATAAAAGAGCAGCCATCAGATATTACTTTAAGATCAGAAGAATCTCAGGATTTGTATGCAAGGATTTTGGAAGAGCTAGCTATGAAGTCTGAGAAGTGATGCTGATTTTTGAAAACAATTGGAACACTTGGAGAAATTCAAAGGTGGATGGGATAATACGTATGAGCCTGTAAAATTGATGATTTCAGATTACGTACCATATCAGCTAATTTTTTAATGAATAAAAAATTGTGAAGTTTTTTTTAGAGACTGGATTGTTGGGACTCTATTTCGTTAATGAGATTACAGGTTCATTTGGAAAAAAAAAAGGGGGGAAAAAAGCATTGATGCAAAAGTACTGTGATTTACGAAGAGTTTCTGACTTGCTATCACATCCTAAATTAATGAAGAAACACATATATAGAAACAAACACGATTATTAATCAAATTATAACACACTAGTCCGTGAATTTCAACATAACTACGATATAACAAAATAGGAGGCCCCTCTAGCATTAATTTGTTTTTATCAACAACCTGAAAGAAAAGCTCTGATGTTCTCAGATACAAGATTTAGAGAGTTACGCACAGGGTAGAGATCAGTGAAAAAGCAGCTGGCATCCCCTAGTAACCCAGGCACAAATTAAGCAGAGGGATCTCAGACCCAAGGTGATAGGCCATCCAGCCAAACCACCTAAACACACCCAAAGAGTGGGGTCATCAACTATAACTTGCAAGGCATCGTAGCACAGACAGAAGTGCCTAAGCACTACATTGCTACCGAGACCTAAAGCAATCCTTAGATACACAAGCAGAGGAACATCAGCCAGGAAGAAAAAAAAATTCTCTTTCCTATTTGGCATCCATGCAATGGCTACTTGAAATAGCGTGCTCACTCCTGATAGATAAAATTCAGGAGTGATTTAAAACACTAGAGATTCAAAAAGAAACCACAGACATTATAAGGTCAGATAAATACATAACTTTGAGTAAAACTTCAAGAGCTCAAACAATTTAAGTCAAAGGGAGAAAGCTGGAGGATAATATAACTTAAAGCTACTTGTTTAAGGAACAGACCTTTCAGACAGGGTTCTGATCTGCAGGCGGAGAAGGTATTGCACATAATGACTACAAATAGAGATTGCAGAAGTTTGGGATAGAACTGCGGGTGGACAACATTTAAGGAAATTCTTTTTTTTTTCCTAAAAAAAAAAAAAATCAGAAAGTTAAGGTGATTTTTGTAGCACAGATTTTTATTTTTGACTGGAATCTTTTCTGAAGGAAACAAAGCTGAGGCCTAGCTGCTAGGCTTCAAATGAGAGAACCTGCACAAGATGACTGTAATGACTCTCTGGGTCTTATGAAGGTCAGAAATGTTCAACACCTACATAAATAATGTTTTTTCTACCCAACGCTAATGCAGTGGTGTCATAGCTCATCACCAAATGTGTGCTGCTTTCTGTAGCAGTCAAAATCTGCATTCATTTTAAACTAAAAGAGAATAAAGTGGTAACCGATGAAAAGGTGAAGCAGTCATTCTTTGGCTTTACTGGTAGTGATCAAATGATAGCCACTATTAATTATGCGTCACTTCGATTCTGTTCAATTCAATACAGAGGCAAATGATCAGGACAAACTTCAGCAACAACTGCCAAGCCAAAGACCACTGAAGTCAAAGTCTTTTAAAATACTCCACCCTGGAACAAAAGTTGCCTTTGCCTCTAGCTGGACACAAAGGAAGGAAGAAAAAAAAAAAAAAAAAACCAAAAGAAAATATTCATTCCACTTGCACCAAACAACAGTAATGCCTTTAGGACATCAATCTATTTCAAAACCTTCCAGGCAAAACCTGTAATCCCCAAAAAGCTGTTGGTACATCTACATTTTGCTCAATGGCTTCTAAAATAGCAAATACAAATTCAAAGTGCTAAGTCTATGCAGGAGACAACTGGAAAATGAAGTAAAAAGTAAACACTAGGCAGAAGTCAATCCCTGCTATTGTAAAACAACTATACTGTCACTAAAAATAAGCAGGAACAGTTCAGAAAGGCAACACAGTTTTACTATAAAGATGAAACAGTGTGTAACTCAGCTAACCTCTGACTTCATGCCTTTTGGAGGTCAGTATGTCACAAAGAAAGAGAAACTAATTATAATTTCCAGGAAAGTGTGACGAATGTCTCCTATGCCTCCATTTGATATAATAAACACATAAAATTAAATCAAGATGCAGGGACATTTTTTTCCTATTATTTGTTGCGGGGGGGGGAAATAAAAACCAAAAAAACCCCACAAACCTCAAATTTAAGTAAAGAAACAGCATCTGGATTTATTACATCTCAGTTCAGTCATTCCAAATGTTACTGACGCTTTAAGTCTCCCTTTAGAGGAAATAATAGATTTTTGGTTGGGGCATTCAATACACTCTCTTTGAAAGCTTAATGCTAAAGACTATAAACAAGCCTTTAAAAGATGAACAGGGCACTTAACAGGTCCTAGAACATTGACACAATAGGCTTGTTAAAATGCCCGCTACAAGGTCACATGAAGCTCTAAGGCATTGACATTCCACAGGTTTTCAGTTCTTAACTACGGAAGCCAAAGGAAGTACTGCATAATATTGACCACGCAGCTCAGAATTATAAAATGGTTTTGAGTTGAAAGGGACCTTAAAGATCATCTTGCTTCCACCCCCCTGCCGCAGGCAAGGGCACCTTCCACTAGAGCAGGTTGCTCAAAGCTCCATCCAGCCTGGTCTTGAACGCTTCCAGGGATGGGGCATCCACAACTCCTTTGGGCAACATGTTCCAGCATCTCACCAGCCTCACAGTAAAAAATTTCTTCTTAATATCTCATCTAAATCTCCCCTCTTTCAGTTTAAAACCATTACCCCTTCTCCTATCGCTTCACTCCCTGGTAAAGAGTGTCTCCCCATCTCTCCCATAGGACCCCCTTGAGATACTGATAGGTTGCTATAAGGTCTCCCTGGAGCCTTCTCTTCTCCAGGCTGAACAGCCCCAACTCTCTCAGCCTGTCTTCAGAGGACAGGTGCTCCAGCCTTCTGATCTTTGTGGCCCTCCTCTGGACCTGTTCCAACAGGTCTGTGTTCTTCCTGTCTGAGGACTCCAGAGTTCTGTTACTCTACCCCAGCATAAGCTTGACTGAATAATTTTAAAAACAAGACAAAAATACAAGAGGAAAAAGAATGGGAAGAGCCCGTTTGATCTAGCTTAGATGCCTATCACACTGGCCATCAATCAGATGACCTCCTCTGGATCCAGCTGTGGCAGATAGGATTCCAAAAGCTAACTGCTTACATCAGCCACTGCCAAATCCCAGCAGGTTACCATCCCACTGACTTATAAACCAAGCAGCTGAATCCAAAAGGGATGTTTACTTGCAACTTCTGAAGAAAAGATACATTTTACTAAACCCTTCCTTCCTACCACTGCATAAGGTGGTCTCCACACCTTTCTGAGGCACATTGGAGACTTGCGTTAACCATCTCTCCCTGTAACGCATCGCTTGCTTTGAGTACTCTTTCTGTCATGGCAAACAGACCAGCACAATGCATTTTTAAGCAAGAGAGCTTTTTAAGCCACAGTTAACACTAAGGCAGGGGGAAACCCCTGCCCTATTATCTTAAGGAGCAGCATTAAGAGACATTTTCTTCTGTGACTAAACAAAATATCCACCAGAATGCTTATATTTAAATTTCTGCTTTGGAAAAAAAATACAGAAACATACAATTAAGGTAATCTAAACACCGGCTGCCAGTGAGGTTTCATAAGCAGTCTCATGCTCCTTAACAAGTTATTTTTAGTAGGCACTCTTTCTGGTCTCCTCTCTCTCCACCCACATGCAGACAAACCCACCCCAGGAAAGTTATTTAGCTATATAAATCAATTTTAAATTTAGATAAGGTGATTCCACAGATTAGGAAGCAAGTACTGAAGTGATCATAACAGCATTTGTTGTTGTAATTTCAGGTCAGGTCATTCCTGCCCCAAAGAGCTTACAGATTAAAAGCAGCACAAGAAACAAAGACAGAGATAGGGAGTAAGACAACATCATTTTAATATGAGACTGTGGCCTCAACAGGATCCCCCTTTTCTATATACCAGAGTTAATTGCTAGCTGAGAAAATCAGACTATACACTACTAGGATTTCTTATTTGACGTTTCCTTTAGTTGTTCCTCCCTCTTACATCACAGGGAATATGATTTAGCAAACATTTGCCAAGACAACTATAGTAATTCAGCTGACAAGTAATAACTTATAAAACCCCTGTAACTGAGCCCTGACAGGGCACTGGAGAACCCCAAGTTACAAACAGATTGTATTTACCCACTTGTTCGTGCCATTCAACAGTTGACCCTCAACAAGTCTGTCACCATCTTCTATCCAGGCTGCTATAGTGAATCCATCACTGGGCACCTATGAACATGCTCACTTTAAGAGCACTGTCAGAGACTCCAAAACTTCCACCCCAGCCAAGACTAACAAATGATAAACAGTACATTGAGGGAACTCCTAGAAGGCCTACAGTCTGCCCACCAAAATATCTGGTATGGCCTGTAAACCTTTCACTAAATCAGCTAAGTAGGGGCTGTCTGCTTGCTGGAGGCTTCCCTGACTCAGTTTTAACTGCACTTGTTATAGTTTTTGCCTCCAGCTAAATGTACACGTCACGTAGCCAAGTACATCTCTGATCCCTGAGAACAGAGATCATCACTGTTTTTTTGTTTTCCTTTTCATGATCTCTCTGCATCCCATAAGACATCTCTAATGCACAAGACCACACCATTAAGCAAAACCCACAGAAGAGCCACTTGCAGTAGCTGCAAGCTGCCAAGACACACTTGCACAAGTTAAGAACATCTTAATACATCTTAGAGGGAGTCTCCATTCTTCTACTGGTATTTAAATAAAAAAAAAATCTTAAATTCTGTTTGTTATAGCAGTGCTAAAGTATCAAGTGTGAATAGGACCCCACTGTGCTAGGCACAGCACAAGAAATAAGAGACAACTCCTGCCACAGTGTGCCTGCAGCCCAGCCTAAAGAGCAGACAGACAGACCTAGTCTGAGACAGTACAGCCCACAGAGGAAATGGTATAATGGCCAGTTGTTTCAGACAAGCACCACAGTCACTTGAGAGGAAAGGAAGGAATGAAGGAAAGATCTGAAATGAAACAGGCTAAAAGGAATAAAAATAGTGAAGGTAAGAAACAGCAAAGACACAGGAAAAAAAACCTCAAAATACCCAAAACTCAGGAAAAAAACCAAAATCATCAGAACTATACCAAATAGAAGTGGACAGAAGCAGAAGCAAGAGCAGAGATTCAAGGAGAGAAGAGAATTTGGAATAGGACTATTATCAGTTTGACACTGGACAGAAAGCCCCCGAAAGAGTTTTCCAAGCACACAACGTGCTTGCTGTCACCACCACTGCAGGCAGCCCAGGCCACCAGAGCCACCGGGCAGTTTCCTGAGGCCTCCGCAACCCATGCAGACCATGGAGCTGTGGAGGAAGGAGTAGGGCAAGAAGTATGGAGTTCCACATCTGCTGGAGTCTTCTTGGCAGGGTCCCTTCTGTTACATCCCTGCAGTTATTTGCCACATCTGATCTTTGTCACACTGCTGCACCCTCAAACCTTAATTTTTTTGTCTAATAAAAGAGCAATGTCTGTATTTACCAGTACTACAGGTTGCCTTGAAAACCCAGGTGCAATGTACAGTAACATCCACTTGAATCTGCAGAGTTTTCCTGGGAGGGCAGAAAACCCTCTCCTTCTCCCAGCCAGAGCCCTAAGTTCTGATACGTTTTTCTACTCTCCATGATGTCAGAGGACTCTATTTTGTGATGTTTTTTTTACTCTCCAACTTCACTAAACACAGGACAGGAATAGAGTTCGTGCTTTTCATGTTATTCTCAGGAAGACAAGGAAACAGCATCGCAGACCCAGAGTCAAACCTAGAGACTGAATTCAGAGTGAAATCACAGCAAGAAACAGATTGTCTGCAATCTGACACAGTAGCTAAAAACCAAAGAGAAAGACAGATGAATCTAGTTATGAAAAGGCATTCATTTGATGCTTATCTTTTACTGCTGGAAGAGTAAGAAAATTGCCAGCTGTTCAGAACCAACATCCAATCTTGGGTGGGAAATACAGTGGCAAAAACAGTAGTCAAAAAGTAGAGTAGTAGCTAATCTGAATGCGTATGTTGAACTGTAACCTGTGATTGAACACTATTCTAAGAGTGAAAGGGGCATTGCAGCCATTTCTGCAGAAAGGAAAATAAACAAACAAAAAAAATTAAAAAAAAAAAATCAAGTTGCACCAGTTCACACTGCAGCACACAGACCAGCTCTAAAGAGACTGCACAGCCTCTGCGTCTGTCCATGTTACTGCTTTAGATTATGCCACAGAAGTGCACAGAAATGGAACAAGTCAGTTTAGGTTAAAAGATGGTTTTGAATTCAAGGAGAGCATTATCTCAATTAACATTAAGAAACTGTGGGCATGCCATCAATGCAATGCAGATACTCTCCATGGCAGGAATAGCTATCTCGGTGAAGGAGCTCTTATTACAGATGAGGCAGCATTTTAGAAGCTAGATGCGTAAGCTTTTCATCATTGGCAAGTCTTGATTGATTTCTTTTTCTTTTTTCGTAAGCAATAAAAATAGTCAGATAAGAAGAGCAAAAGAACTAAGTGTTGGACATCTCTAAAACTATTTAAGGTAAACAGAGAAACCATAGGTCATTTGCATATTACACATAACCTGATCAAAGTGGGTGTTACTGCCCAAAAGGATGGTCTTATTTCTTACCTTCACGTTCCTGCCATAGCAAATATGGCTATCTTGTAGCCTGAGAATGAGTCAGTTTAGCTCCCTGATCTGACAAAATAATCCACCTCCAAAATAAAGCAAGCCTCAAATCAGCAAGATAAACCGAGTCATCCTGAAGACAGACAGCTGTTAGATCAAACAAGGTGAAGAATGGAGAACAAGACTGTTCCTCACTGCCTATACTCCCAGGTAAGCGCAACAAAACCACACCCTTTGACTCAACACCCCCGTGGGATGCAGCCGTCAGAAGGACAGTGATGGTCCTCCCATCCCTCCTTGTGCCCTGACACGGCTTTGAGTTGGTACCAGGTATCAAACAGCTGCTATCAGTGAGTAAGCTGGATCAAAACCGCTTCTGGGAGGACAGGACTCCCTGCCCTGATTCATACGACAGCAACGTGAGTGCTTGGGCCAGCAGAGGAAAGAGAGAGAACCAAGAAACGAGGCTGGAGCCATTCCTCTTGATGACAGCCTGCATCAAGGGCAAGCCGAGAGCTGAGGTAGTCACTGAACTGCAGGCTTGGGTGAACCGAAGTGATAGCACCTTGGCACAACATCCCCTGCTTTCTCAAAGCAAAACACAGGCTCAGACTGTCAAACAACTGAATAATACTTTAACTATTGCTAAGAAAAGTGTTATATTACACCAGTTCAGGAATTTATTCTGCACAGTAACTATCCTGCCTTAAAATACATACTTGAGCTAATAAAAAGTATAATTTTCTCCCAAGGCTTCTTAAGTCTATTAATAAGTTTGTTTAGTTTTCTGCTCTCAGAAACAATACACCCACTTCAGTAAGATTATTTTTTTTGTTTCCCCAGTGAAAGGACAATAACTTAATTCAAACTACAGATGATGTTTCAAAATATTTTATTGCAATATACAGATTTTACTAAAACAAAACCCTACACAATGGGCCCAATTTTTCTCCATTAAAAAAAACATGAACAAAAGGAATATATCTCCTCCTAAGAATGAGCCCAGACATCTGGGGATTCGATTCTCCTCTGCCAGCACATGAGCAGACCAAGGCTTTTGGGGACAATCTCTATAGATATAGCTGAAATTCACAAAACTGTTCCTGTAATCGTTTGTTAAGGAAGACTGCTGGAGCTTGAAATCCTAAAATAGAGACAGGTATCTGGAAACAGGGAGAGGAGAGCAGCACTGTTTTAACAAAACTTCCTCTCAGTTATGCAGGCAAGAAGAAAAATAACTAGCAGAAACAGCCCTTTCCCCAGTTCAGCCAGTTTCAGTGCCAGACAATAACACAGTATCACTTTTGAAGATACCACAAAGGGGAAAGTGATGCTAAGTGATAATAATAAGTGATACTAAGTAGAAGATAAGCCTAAAAACTCATGATGACAAATTTTGAGAAATTCTACATATATATATATATGTATATCTATCATATATATATATATATATATATATATATATATCATACATATATATGTATGTCTGCAAAAGTTGCATACCTCCTATCCAGAAGTGGAGCTTTTTCAAGGCCTCCTGTTCCAAACCTATAGGGGTTTGAAAGCAACTGAGGCTTTCTTGCCAGTAGTGCAGTAAGTTTTCTCAATTAGAAGCTTGATTGTCTTTGAGGGAAGAGAAAATAGATTTTGAGGTCTCAGAACTGCTAGGTCTTCCTTCTCTTCTTACACATACCATCCTAGGAATCTGAGCAAGATGAACCAGGCATTATGAAGCTAAGACTGTGACTGTGGGTACATAAAGATTTCAATTTCTAAAAGGAGATCATGGAGGCTGTTACTTCTTTACCGCTGCTACAACTGGAGAATAACAGCAATGATTACCTTGGTCCAGGTCAGGAGGCTACTTTCAATGCAATAATACAGGCACCCATTTCAGAGGAGAGTAAAGACAGAGGAGCAGTCTAATGTTCTTCTGCAGACAAGGGTTTATTTACCTAGCTCAGAAGACAGTAACTCAAATAAACAAATAATGCACTTTGAAGAATACAAATAGTTTATTAGAAGGTTCAGATAGAGGAAAGATACTCAAATATGATAACTAGCAAGATACAAGAAGCACACACGAGACAAAGCACAAGCTAATCTATCCCATTTTCCCATCTATTACAGCCTTTAAGAAAGAGCATAGAACAGGACAAGCTTGCAGGGACAGCTATCCCAGCACATTCTCCCAGCCTCCAGCCATGGGTGGTTTGGGAAGTTCCCAAGCCGGAGGCAGTATCTCCATCTTCCTCTTTCCAACTTTGCAAACTCAACCCAAGATCTTAAGATGCAATAAGCCAAACAAACATTTCTCAACAGGCAGAAGTAGTGACATCTCTAAAGCATATCACTGTCAGGACTATCTGGTAGAAAGCTAAAATTTTATCTAAATGTCTCCAGCAGCAAGTACTGACAATTCTGTTTGAAGTTCAGAACAGCTAGGCATAAACATGCTAGGCAACATCCAGGCACTGGATTAACACTGGAATAATCTTCACCTTGTTCAGAGAGTCATCTCTCCTCCTGGCATTGGACAGAAGCAACATAGGGTAAAAATTGACTGGACACCTTTAAACAAATGAAATAAAGATCAGAAACCCTTAGCCTGAGTTTGGGAACAGGAAAGTACTACAATAACATAAGATAAAGATCAAGTAGCATTGACTTAAACAGCCCAGAAGAAAGTACTTCTCACTAAAGCAAGATTGGAAAGGAGCATATAGAATATGCTTGAATGCTTGCGTTGTGGCTGAGACAGGAAGTCAAGTCTTGACTAGAAGTTACTTTCCACACTAGCAGCCACTCATCCACAAACCCACAGTGAAATTATATTAAGACATCACAGCCTGGCACTGTAGCAGTGATAATGAATGCATAAATCAAACTTATCACAGAAGGATTTCAGCACAGGCAAGATGAGACTCATCATCTTAAAAAGCTATGACAAAAAAACAACAAAAAAGCAGAAAAAATTGCTCATGTTTCAGTTTACATAGTTATTACAAAATACACTCCTTTTTCTTCCTTAGCAAAAACAGTCTTCTAAATAAACATGTTTTACTAACAATCAAATCTGTACTTGTCCTTTATCTGTCAAGAAATTAACCTGGGATTCTGTTTTCCTTTACACTTGTATATGAGGAAACATCTAGTATTTCCCTTTAGATCCTTGATAAATCAAACAGCACTACAATTCAGTGTGCCATTAAGAAGAAAGAGCTCTTTTACCAGTGAAATACATTTTAGCTGGTATGCAATTTTGGAATTAGCGATAGCATTTTCAAAAGACTAATTTCCTCTGTAAGATGACCTGAAAACATAATCTTTTTAATCTGATTATTGCCTCTTTCTGTTTGTCACATCTGAAGAGTATGACACCTGACAGAGCAGATAGGAACTACTGGAAGTAATGCATGACGCCTGCATCACAAATGAAGGAACAAAGAAAAAACTTTAGTTTTGTTTTGGTTTTGGTTTTTTTTTTATACAGAGAGGGGTTAGAAGAGGTTAATGCATGGGTTCATCAAAATTAGACAACTGGGAAATAGTCCAACTCAAACTCATCCTCTTTCCAACACCAAAGATTATGGCAACACTGAATATACTCAAAGACAGGTGTTTTAGTTTACTGGTTGATCACCACCTGTCTCAATGTTGGCTTCTTCATCTACCTTTACCCTTAGCTCATTTGCCAAGGCAGTGGAATTATTCCCCAGAATGTTATAGTCCAATGAAGAAATGGATGGGAGGCATCATACTTGTAAAAGGATGAATACAGAGTGGTCTCCTCCATAATTCCAAGTACTTCAGAAGGTCTCCATCACTAAAGAATCTGGTCACAAAATTATGCTTGAAGAGTGGAAAACCAGGCCATTTTATTACAGCATTAGAAACAGTATCCTGATGACAAAATGCTCTTGATCACTACAGAACCTGTGGCCTTTAAGTCTTAGAATAAGAGAGTTGCTTATATATCAATGGCAGCACTGTCAAATTAACTATACTATCATTTCGTAAAACCAAGAAGTTCATTATTTCCTTGATGCATTTAAGAAGAAAGATCTATGGCTAAGGTAAGAACATGCTTCCTAAATATAGGCTTTGCTAACTGACTGTGAACAAAAAAAATCATAAAGCATCTAGCTCTTTGCACTGATCTAAAAAACATTACTAGGTAGAACATCTGTTGCCAGAATTAACAGGTTCAACATTAACAGGTTTTCACGCAATTATAAAAAGGCATCCTGAGAATAGCACTTCAGGAGTTTTAAGCATAAGATATTAATTACGTATCTACTGGTTTAATAGCTGTGAATTACTCCTTTCTATTTCACAACCCATCCTCCTACTATTTGCCCCACAGAAGCCACACAGGACAGACCAGTACAACATCATCTGCAAAATAGATTAAGAGAAAAATCTAAAGTCACGTTCAACAAAATATTAACTCAGACAATCCCTTTTTTTAAAAAAAAAAACAGAAACCAAAAACATGCTAGCCATCTAAGAAACACCCTAAGCCTGTCCGATTATAAAAAAAAAGCCACATTTCACTGAATTTTTCCCTTATGACAAGAATTGTTTAAAATACAGGTGCTTGTACACTTCCAACAGCCAAGCTGAGCTCCAGGGTTTTACAGTCAGCATTCCCATCTCCAACAAGATGGCTGTTTCAGCACCACAAATCCCTTGCAAGCATATAGGCACAAGCCTATATTTCAGTTTTGCAAGCACACATTCTCTTACTTTCCTATTATTTTGGTTTTACCATCAACAGGGACAACCTAAATGTAACATAAAGGTCATTTCTAATAGAAAACTAATTCGCTGTCTTCCTTATTTTCTATCAGGGTTCAATAATGACTTACTGACACCAGCACAAGTCTTTATAGATCAAAGTAATGCTGGAGGAGTTCAATATTCTGCTGCTACACCCTATGGCCACAAGTCAACTTTTATTCCGTATTACATACTTGCACTTAAAACTGTACCAAGAAGGCAGTAGTGAGCTTCATGCAAGCAGTATCGTAATCATCACAGTAGTCAAAATTGCAAAGTACTTTTGTATGAAAAATACAGCTAGGATTCCTAACTTACTGGTTTTACATACAGTTGAATGTATAGTTGCACATTGCTTTTCTCTGGTAGATACATCACATTAAGAAGTCTCCCACACACCGTGGCATCTTATTCCTCTCCCTACTACCATAATTCATCACACACTAAATCATACTGACGAAACTGTTTGTGTGGCTATGCTATAAACATCAATGAAGTAATCTGGGAAGGAAACCAAGCTATGTTTTTTATTAAAAAACATACTTGCAAGTCTGGATTGTCTCACTGATGGGGTTCACAGAACAGCTGTTTAAGAAACCAGTGTTTGGGATGGAACAGATTAGGGTCAGGCAGGAAAAGGAAACCAGCCTTGCCACTAAGAAAACGAATGTAAATCTGTACTAAAATGAAGAAATAAATAAATAAATAGCAGCAAGGAGTGAGAGGTTTATCAGCCTTAACACAGGGAATTGACACTATCAGAACACTTACCTTCAGCCAAGCGCTAAAACCAGATCAGTGTTTGCTTTTTTTTTTTTAAAGAAAAAAAAGAGAAAAAACCAAACAAAAAAAAACCCCAAAAAACCAAGCCAACAACACACCACCAACAACCAAACATTTATGGAGTATTAGCAGAACTGTAAGCCCTCTACACATTTACACGAAGCCAGGTACCTCATTTAGGTTTAATATGCCATGTAACATAGTACAGTAAAGTCTGCAGGACTGCTCTACTTATAATTGAGTTTTCACTTCACATTACCCAAACCTGCGCTTTTGGGCACACTGGGTCAGGAGAGGAAGCTTCTCATCACTTGTAGTTTTCTTTGAAGTTCTTCCATAGTTGGCCTGGTGGGCTCACAAAACAAACAAACAAAAAAAAACCAAAAAAAACCCCAAAAGCAAAAAAAAAAAAAACACCAACCTAACCAATCCCAAAATAACAACCAATCAAACCCAAAAAAACCCAAACTCAAGACTCCAGTGCAAATCTTAAGGTAATCACTGGTAAAAGTTATTTCCATCCATGGCAAGATGGCAGATGTAAGAGTGTAAGGGCACAGCAAACAACCTGCTGGGGTAAGTTGAACATGGGTTTGGCAAAGAGAAACCCTGCTAGCACTCCAAGCAAACAGGTAAAAGGGATCCAAGAAAAATACATACTTGGCCTTTCAAAAAGCCTAGGCTGCTTCTTTAACAGGCTATGGCAAGAAGTCAAGTTCCCTGGTTATAGGGAAAAAGGTCCATTTATGGGCAAAAAGCTGGCTAAAGACTAGGAAGCAAGGATAAGACTTAAGAGTGAACCTCCCACTATGGAGAAGAGTTCATAGTGGAGCTGACCTGGCAGCATTGCTAGGACTCATTCTATTCAACATCTTCAGTGACCTGGATAGAAGTGCACAGTGAAATTTTTCAAATCTGCACTTAAAGCTAAGCTTTTTCAGGCCAGCCAGCTGCAATGGCAATGACTAGGAACTCTGGAAGGACCTCACTGAACTGAGTAAGCAGAGTGGGGTAGATGAGCTTCAATGCAGAGAGATCTAAGACAACACAGATAACAAAAAGAAATTAAACCTAAATTGTGATTCCATGCTGCATTTATAGCTGGAGTTTACAATTCAAAAAAGTGATCTTAGAGTCATCATTGTCAGTCCTCTGAAATTACTGGCTCCGTGTGCAACATTCACTGGAAATGTCATATAGATAGATACTGGACATCAACAGGAAGGAACAGAGAACAAGGCAGAAAGTAATTTTGCTGCTATGTAGGGACTTAGTGCATTTCAATCTTAAAAGCCCAGATGTGGAGACAAGAACGGCATGGAAGCAGGGCAGAGCAGAATTCAAAAAGGACAATTAAAGGATTAAAGACACAGAGCCTCGGGAGAAAAGACTGAAGGGGCTGGGGCTCTTGAGTTTGGATGCAAGATGGTGAGGGGTGGGAGGGTTTAATGTATTCAAAGCTTACAAAAACCTGATGGCAGTAAATAAGAGTAACATTGCTGGAACTTGGGGAATCTGTTACCTCAGGACCATGAGCAGATACAAAAGGGAACACACAAGGACATAGCCTGTAATGGCACCAATCTGATGACTGGATGCCAGAACAATAGGGGGACAGTGAGTCACGGAGTGACCATGCTTACATGTTCTCCCTAAACAGCAGTATCACTGCCACCGTTGAAGACCACATATGTGGTTACATCAACTACTGACTGGATCCAGTATGGTATTTCTTACCATCTAAATCGAAACTGGAGAGGAAAATGTTAACGTGAAATATTTCAAACTGACTTAATACCACAAAAATGTCCTAAAATACAATTTAATGATCTAATTACCATTATACTCTTACAAGACAACCCACTTTGGAGAAGAAAAGTACTAATAGTTAAGTGGACACGGTGAAGAGCTCGGCTTTTGGGATAGAGGAGAATGAATAGGAAGAAGACAAGCTTAGTTGTCTCAATTATACATTACTCCAGGTACTGAGAGTCCATAAAAGCTTGCTTCCAAAACAGCTACACACCTCTGTGTCAAAGACTCCTTCTCTGAAAGCTTCGATGTCAGCAAGGGTAGCCCATGTTAGAAGTAGCCTGCCTGCCCCCCAGCTGCATGAGCAACCGTATGTTCCTTGATGTCATCTCAAGGGAATTCCACCCTCAGTAAAACACACCTTTAAAAGGCAGTATCTAGTTCTCCATGAAGGCACATCCTCTCCAGGCAAATCTTAAACCAGGATGGACAGAAAAACAAGCTTAAAACAACTGAGTCACTGCCCAGTATCTCAGTCGCAGACGTTTCTTCAAAAGAGGCAATGCTACATGAAGCATTTGTACACCTTCATATTGCTTTGGTCTCTTGTTCCTTACAAGATGGTCAAGAAACAGCTTTTGACACTATGAGAGTTTGTGATGGACAACTTCTGTAAGACAGGCCCAGAGCACACAACCTCTTCTTACCTTGAGGCAGGAGCTGCATAGAATAAAATTATTTAATCCAGTGCTCAGAGTTGAGGCAAAACAACGCAGGAGAGCTGGACTGAGCTGAGACGTGGCAACACAAACAGGCTCTGAACTGTTATCTGCCCCAATCAGACACGTTGGAGACGAAACAGCAGCGCATGTAGGAACAAAGGAACCAGTGCAATTCCTGCCTTGGGTCAGTACCCTCAACCCTGCTGCAGATGGGGTTTGGCAACACCTTACAGAGTCCTGGGAGGCTGTGGGGGAGACTAAACTGGCCAAAAGTGGAACCTGCAAGATGATGCCCTCTCTCCCTCCATTTACAGGCTGTGAGGAACCAGCATCCATAGCAACAACAGAGGAACTGTAAGAAAAATGATTTGGGGCTTTTCCATGTCTTCAGATCCCAGTGAAAGAAAATGTGGCATTTAAGTGGCAACAAAGAAAAGGACACAGCCTGAAGCGCTATAACCACAAAGAACCACCTGAAGCACGCTTATGCACAACAGTACTTGATCAATCATGTATACAGCAGTGTAAATACCCTAAAGCACTAAAAAAAGCACTAAAAAGACCAGTGGCTTCGTCCCCACTTAAACATTTTGAGTGTCATTTTAAGCAGTTAAAAACACATCCACACAGCTTCAATAAGAAGGTATAAAAGCAACACGTTTTGCTTTACAAGTTAATTAGAAATAATTTGAGTGTTTTTTAAAAATTATTAGTCAGCTTCTGTCCATGTATTTAAACTAAGATATCTTAAAAGTCAACACTTCTCAACTATTGCAGTACATATAGCTAAGACAAATAAACTTTTAAATGTGTTTGCTCGGCTTGTACTTGGGTTGGAAAAAAAACCCTCAAACCACCAAACCAAAAAGATAAGAAAAAGTCAAGTTGACCTTATAAAGGAAAAATTGTAAACGACACTCCATTAAAATTAAGATACACTAAGCGGTATCACTTTTGTTTATGTTCCAACACTCTGCTGCAAAATTTAAATTTGAAATGTTTCTGAAGAGTATTTCAGTTCCAAGCATGAAAAGAATTTCAGCCATATTAAGAGTCTCACGAGGAAGACACAGCCTTCCCAAGTGCTTCACAAGGATGCAGACAGAATGGCCATGTTGCAGAAGACAATGAAAAGAAGACACTCTTCAAAGTCCATTCTGTAATCATTAAATGGATACAATTTAAATCTGTATCACCAGTCACAACAGAGGCACCATGAAAAAAATTATGCATTTTTTGTTTGTTCTACACATTATCCACATCTTCAGATTCACAGGCTCAATGTGTTGTGGATGAGTGAAGGAAAACGTTAAGATCATGGTTTTTTGCAGTATAACCTAGTCATTTTAAGTATGTAACTCAGTATTACGTTAGCCCAGAATTGTCTATATGCTAACACTAAATGCGGATCTGTTAATGCTTTAGTACACCTGCTGCACTTTTATTAAAATATAAGCAGTTTCCTGAAAATTATGTTTACAATATCTCAATACTAAAGCTGCTGAACCCTTTGCCAGAGGCCACTTACGTCTTCTGTTTGCATGACTTCAGCTTGTTTTGTCTTGTTTTACTTACGCCTGAACACATACTCCTTAACAGTTTAACAGCATAACTTTTCTGATTGCCTCCAACACTTAAATCAAGTAGTACAAATAAAATAGTGGTTTACTCTACGACATAAGGCACCAACAGTTGTCTTCCGGTTATCTGCCAGCAAACAGAAAACAGTAAGTTAATCTATTTCTGCTGGTTTTCCTATTTTCACATATTGAACTTGAGGAACGAGGAAGGAAGGGGTTCCACGGTTGTTTTAGTTGTATGGCAGTCTATCTATAGTGTCCTTATTTTAGTAAAGTTTACTGTCTTTTGGAGACACTTTTGGAACTGGCAATTTGGGGACTTTCCCAGATAGAAGTCAAACCAATAAAAATAGAAAGGAAATAACTAAGAATTCATTTCATATAATACAGATACTACAATTATTTATCAATGTATTGGGCAGAGACAACAGAACAGCAGAGAGGTCGAGGAAGTAACATGAACATTGAGTTTCTGTCAATTGACTAACACAGCTAAAAAAAGATTGTAAAATCCCTCAAAGTCAAAAAGACCATGAGCCATATGTTCATTATCGTTACCTTGAATAGGTAGTATTCTTTTTATAGAGTCACTTGATTGTACAATAAACTCACCTCTCCTTAAAAGCAACCCACATTTCTCATGTTATGGTTAAGCAGGAACCCTGGGGAATATGAAGAGGCACAACCCCAAGGACAAAAACTGCTTTCTCCCATCTTAACTAGGGGAGTGTTGTAATTCTGGGCAGCACTGTTTGCGAACAGTTGACAATTACAAAATTAGGTACAACAGGCACTTTCTGTTTGTTTTAATGCAAAACATAGCCAACTAGAGCTCAGCACATTTTGGTTTACTCAGAGGTCAAGCACAAGTTCAAATTCTTATAAAAGTCCATTACATTCACTTCACAAGTGTGGTATAGTTAGTGAACTTAAACTAAAAATAATTTTTCAGAAACACTTGTACAGTGTTCCAGACCAGTTACTTCCACCTGTTAGAACTTTATTTTACCTAGTTACATTACTTCTTTTCCTTAATTTGTATTCCCATATCCTTACACTGTTTACTCCCATTTCCTCTTCAGACTTATTCTTCTGTCCTGCGTCTTCCTTGTCCGTGACTCAGAACTGGGGTAACAAGCTCCAGTTTGCCCCTTCCAATTCCCTCAAACGGCAGGTATCTCTCCTCATACCCAATTGTCTCTTCAAACCTGTCTCAAGAGGTGAGTGACAAAGTCACTGGCATTACCTCAGACACCCTTGTAGCTACGCAGCCTCCCTGTGATTAAAAGCAAAACTGAATTTGAGTGCAAATCATCGTTGTCCAGATAGACCAGCATTTGGTTGTGTGCATGTTTTGTTTATCCAGCAGCTTGGAAAGACCCGATCACAACCCATGCTCTCATACTTTCACATGCAGGTGTACAAACAAGGATGATCCTTTTCCTAGAAGAGTTACTGAACATCTGCCCCGCTTACCTGAAAATTCATCAAGCAATCACAAATAGCCTGTGGTGTGGGCACACCAATTACTCGTTTCCGGCTTTAAATTCTCTCTGAATTTAAATTCATCCCACCTAAGGCTGGGGTGTGAAAAATCAGTTCCCAAACTGCAGAGCACTACAGAGGAAAAATGAAAGGGTGGCTGAAGAGGCTCCAAGCACTGACAACCCCAGGTGGCTAACCAAACCCTGATAATAAGAACTATCTCACACCCCATCCCAATAATAGCTCAGCCCTGAACACACTCACACACATGTGCAAGCCCCCTCACCTGGTCTGGCACTCCTGAAACACAAGAGCCAGAGGTAACAAAACATACCTGCAGTAACCACCCTGTTGCCAGCATCAGACAGGGGACAAACAGCTAGCTAGCCAAACACTGCTTTCATAAAACTAATTATTAGCTTGCTACTATACTACATTCAAATCCAAGCCAACTAACTTAAAAAAAAGAGGGATTTCATTTTAGCCTCTGGCTACCTTTGAAAAGCTGCTTCCAACCCCCAAAGGCTAACAACCTGATAGCCAACAACTCATTCATACTGGTGAGATTGGTGTCTTCTCCAAGTGGTAGTATGTCCAGATACAGCACCCACTTTGGTATTTGCGTGTGTTTACTGCTCAAGAGAACACTGATTTTTGCAAATTATTCTTCCTTCAGAGGTTAAGCAAATGCTTGGAAAATTTCCAGAACCCAAAAGGACACTTAAAAGCTCCTAATCCAAGTTTATGGAAGTAATTACAGCAGGTTTCAAATGTTGTTTTGATTGCCTTCAGCATCTATGCTTTTTGAAAGGATGGACTAGTAAGCATTGAGTAACTTGCATTTTTCTACATAAGACGCAGACTGAAAGCGACTCAAAACATTTGTTATTCTTGTATAACAAAACACATTTTCTTCTCCCTAAAGGGATACGAAATTCTAGAACTATTTACCTAAAGTACCTCTGTACTAATACACACTTTTCACTTTGTCCTATAATTCCCATGGCTGTTTCGTATGTCTTTGTAATACAGATGAAGTTCCAGAAAGACAGGCTCAAACATGACACTCTCATATCACAACTACAGATGTCCTTTCCACTCATCACAGCATCCAACACTATATAAAATATACAAACATGTATTTTACACACCTAAGTCTATTTGGAGAATGTATTTTGAAAAGCTTTATAAACTATTTGGGTGGAAGTAGAAACTAGCACAGTGTGAGAGGAGCACTCAGTCCTGTGCCCAAGCAGTACAGAACCCTCAGTCAAATTAACTGATTTCATGCTGGAAGTTTTATTTAAGCAGCGTCAAGAAACCACTACGAAAGAGTATTACCTTGCATTGAGAAACTCTCCAGCTACTCACATAGAATGAACGCTACTGCTTACAGAAAAAGGCTTAACTTCCATGCTTGCTTCTAAACTAAAACAACTTCACACTTTTAATTGGATTCCCACATCCCCAAATGCCAATTTGGAACAGAGAAGCTATTTACTTCCATGACGGCAAACAACAGAACTGATTGTGCATAATTTTTGGAACTGCTTGTTTAATTTCATAAATTGGCTTTTTTCAACTGGTTTTTCAAAGCTGAGTGTCGTTACATGGAATGCTAGAACACTACTAGTATGGGCTGAAGAGTATGAGCTTTAAGAAAGGGAGGCTTCTTAATTCCTCTCTCTAAATACAAGTTACTGCTGATGAGGTAAACCCCTCATGTACATACAAGTACTCTAAATGCTAACTTACGACTGATCTTCACTAGGTTAGGTATCCATCTTGCAGAGGAAAAGTTGGAAATCCAAAATGCCTATGAACACCAACCCACTTCCTCCATTAAAAAAAATAAAAATCATGCACTGTTATAAAAAGAACTATCTTAATAGTGCAGCACCAAAAGTCTATCAAACTTTTAAATGCTGCTAATTTCACCTTTAAACCAGTCACAAGTATACATAAAACACAAGCTACGTATTTTTCTTATGTAATACATACAGACTAACAGTATCTGACTAGACATCATGTCTATATTTAAGACAATTCCTAAATACCAAACCTGAGCAGAAGTTTCTACACTCAACAAGTCAAATGATATACCAGAATAGCTCTTCTTCCAAGAAAACCATAGTTACAAGTAACCAGCTGCCAAATACAGCTCCCCACATACCAGGGCTTGTCTGAAGCTTGTTTACCTATTCCATTATCTTAAAAAGCACTGCTGAGGCCAATAAAAGATCTTTAGGTACTGCCAGTATTTCTTTAGCAAGTACACTCATCTCCCGTTCTCCTCTCCTTATACTTGACACAATCTGCAATCCAACCTGAGACAAGCACCCCACCCTTTATATGTTTGTTTGTGGAGGACAGAGAGGGAAGGTAAGAGCATATTAAAAAAAAAAAAATAATAATAATTAACTGAATGAAGCCAAAACCTTGCCGTTTTCAAGTCATCACTGTACACTTTCACAAAAAACAGTCTTTGCCGTCTCAGGTTTTTTTCCAATTTGCTATCGGTAGGAAGGGAATAGTGAAAAAAGTGTTTCAGTAGCACCTCCAGGCACTGTCAGGATAAACCTTAGTTTTAAGCACAGAAAGTTTCAACCTACTCTCTCCACTTTCTGAGAGAGTCAGCCGTCCACATGCAGACCTGTGTCTGAAAATCTGACTGTAGGTTTCCACCTAAGGAAGGAAACTCCTACTTAAGGAAGGATGTCTGCCAGCTGTCCAAGACAAACACACAAGTGCCTTTAGTCTTTAACTATGTTGTTACGGGTGTGGTTGGACAGGGCTGCTCAGGTGACATAATGCTTAATATTTTGCTGTCATCAAAAGGGACGCTCCTTCCTGCCCCCCCTTGCCCCCAGCCATGCAGTCTGTGCCATCCCTTGTCATCATTAACTAGAAAAATAAGCCGATTCAACTCACTACTGGCAGAAAACTGTTTACAGTCATGTTGAGTTAACTTTCTGATGACTAAGCAAGTTCAAGCAGCTCACTGTGTGGTCACGTAAGCTCCAGAGACCACATATAGGAAGTAGTAGGAATATGACCAGTAGCGGAACCCCAGTTTTATAGCAAGATTACACTTTTGCTGAACAAGCAGCTAAATGCACTCCCAAGTCATGTTAAAGAAATTAAATTCAAGGGAAGCACCAAATTAGAGCAGAACCTAGCACTGCACTTCCATGGAAAAATTAGGAGTTTGCCAAATACGTGTGTACAGACGTATGCACAGGCACTATACAAGGATTTAATTATATCTATATACAAAAAAATAATATTTACATCAAAGGGCTCTAAAACATTTAAGGACAATTCTTGACCTGACGTCCCTCTTACTGCTACTATTATTTGTAACCACTAAACAGAAAATGGGGAAGATGATTCAATATCTATTATAGAATTTCATTAATTTAGAAGACTTCCTTTTAGGTGCAAAAATCAAACAAGGCCTGATCTGAGTATTTCCATTAGAAAAATAATTTCTAGGCCTAAAATACACCAGAGGTATGAACTCTATGAGTAGAAAAACATTAAGGCAATACAGTCTTCTAATTCCAATGCCCTCAAGGGCATCCACTTGGTCACTCTTCCAAAAAAGAAAGGCTGAGAAGAATAACCTGCTGGCTCCCTCCTGTCATGTAAGCAGGGTGATGACACAGAAAAACAGCTAATTATTTTGTTGTTTTAAATTATTTCATTATAATTCACTGATGCCTGTGGGATCTGCCTCATCAAAACTGACTTCATCAGAAGTTTCACATCAAGTGTTTTGTTACAGTTATTATGACCAAAGTTCATTACATCAAGTGATGAAAAACTGTCTTGACATTAGGTGTGAGTATGACTCATCCTCAAGTCAGTATAGACACCATTTCTCATAACCTTTACTTGCAGTGGTAAACAAGTAGCAATAAAACCAGAAATTACAGCTAATGTATCACAAAACAGACTGCCCTGAAAGAATGGCATCCCACACACTTTACAAATAGAAACAAGAAAGGAAACTTCACTAGTATCAACACAACATGATGTGCAAGACCACAAGTCAACAACTGAAAGCAGAGTAGCCACAGAAGCAGATGATACGCGAAGAGTGATTCTGAGTAATAAAAGGAAAGAGCGCTGTACATCCCGAGAAAGAAGAATGCGTTCTGTGGAAAGCAGGTAGAGAACAATGAAGGAAAGTGAAGAGCGTAAATGGGCCCAAAAGGAAAATAGAAGGATGGCTACAAAAGCAAAAGGAGAAAAGTAAAATGCCATGTCCTTTAGTAAAGTTTTCAAGTACATAAATGAAATTACTTCCAAACAACTGGTAAGAAAGGGTCGTTTAAACAAGGAAGTGGGTATCATATGTGAAAATAGGAAGATAAAAAGTTCTATAATCTCATCTTTTGGGGACACAGTTTTATTCATGTTTTTTTTTGCATACTTCAGTTCACAGCAATCACAACCCCATAAAGCACCCTCCTGCCTCAATTAAAAAAAAAAAAAAAAGAAATCACCACATATGGCAAGACTGTAAACATGGAACAGATGAAAGGCACTGAGCAGTCATGCTTTCAATTCTGATGCTTTCTATTGGCAAATCTGAGTAGGCAGGACCTTCGGCTTGAAAGGAAATCACCCAAACTTCTCAGAAGTATACTCAAAATGTTTCTTCTCTTCCACAAACAGATTAAAACTAACAATGTGGGAGAGAGGAGGGGAGGAGACCACAGACATAGAATATGAAGTAATTGTACTCAGCAGGGATTCTGGAGCAGAGGGAGGAAGAGGATGTTTAGTCAGTACCTCCCAGAAGTACCAAGATGAAGCTGCCCTACCTCTTCCTACCTAAAGTAGTTCAAACTTGCATAAAACAATACATATTGGTTTACAGTGCCTCAGTACTTAAGTTAAAAGACCAAAAACTTTCTTACCACATTCATATTATTTATAAACTAACTGCCAGCTACACAATGACCTTTAGAAAAACTAGATGTGTATGTATTTTAAGCAACTCTTAGTGGCACTCCCTCGGCTGTACAGAAGAGTCCTATACAGCCATGCATGTTGCAACCAATACCTCTGTGCTCAAGGGGAGGAATTGGAGCACAGCTCCAGAAAGCAGTATAGCCTGGGACATATTAGCAGTGCTACCCTCCTGTTTCTGTCTAGGTAAAATAGACCCCTTCCCTCCCCGCCACCAACTTGCTACCACTGAAACTAGGTCCTTATGTGTAAAACACCTGTAATTTGATGTTAAACTTCCCTCCTCAAAGCCTTTACAATAGAATCATCTCAGATGGACTGTAACTCTCTCTCCCTCAGAACACGGGCACCCAAACAAGCCACGGCATAGAAAATACGTGATTGAACTTACCATTGAACAATTAGTGTGCTACAGCTTTCCGTCTGCACAGTCACCCTGCAGTAGTTTCGCTGCAGTTCACAGCCTCCTATAGGCTCTGAGTAAACACACGTGCAAGCTATCAGAAAGCAGCTTCACTCAGTCAACCCGCAATGACTGTTCACGTGCCCATACCCTTGAGTCCCTACTGCTGTAATACACAAGGGCTTCATAATCTGTAACTGCTCTCAGAGTATCTGGTAAAGTAGGAAAAGGCCATTCATCACATTTTTGAGCTGGGGCACTGCACTAGGCAATATCTGCCTACACTTCCATGGACAGAGTAATGAGGTTAATAGAGGCATTTTTACGTTGGTATAGCTATTTCCACATGGAGTAAGAATTCCGTGTGATAATACAGAGGTTTTCTACACTGACACAATCCCACCACACCAAACCTTTCAACAGAATAAGCACTGCTTCTTAAAAACTCAGAGCTAGCAGAATGGCACTCCAGCATACACAGCTTCCTCAAGGTTTCAGGACAGCAGCAACTCAACCTGGACCTCCCAGTTGCCGCATTTCCTTCAGCTGTAAGACGCTGCTCACACCCTCCACCCTGCTTCTCTGTATTCTATTCCCTGCCAGTAGTTACAGAATGGAAGCTTGCAGCAGCTCTGCGACCAAGCACTGATTTAGAGCATCATAATACAGGGGTACTGTGACAAGCTGACTCTTGTCTTTCTGCTATTAACAGAAGTGTCCCGTGACTGCTGTAGAGCAAGACTAAAACTGGGATAGACCTGGGGATGGAACTGAAAGTCTCATAGAGCGGACAAGTCTCTCCGGCTGACAGTTTCTTTAGGAGGTTAATGCTCCACGACAGTTTGTTCAGGAGTGCTTGCAAGGCACTCAGCGTAACGACAAGTATTAAAATATTCCTTGTAAATTGATAAGTTGGGTAAAAAAACCTACATTTTTACCTGAAGGGACAAATCATAAGTAAAGTTCACCTCTACTTCTCTCTGCTTTGTGTTTCCTCTGTACAGTCTATACCTTGGCTACCACTGCTTTTAAACTGGGTCCCTGAGCTAGTTAGGTTTACGTGGTCACTATTTTGCCCATCTGTTTTTCCTTTTCACCACCAAAAGACCTGGATCTCACTGGCCATTATCAGCCTAGTCTGAAAGAACACAAATCTCAAGAGATATTTTGGACCCCCTGTCAAACCAGCAAACCAGGTAACACTCCCCTAGCTCTTTTACACTGGTTGGTAGCAGGAAGCCAAGTGATCAGCATACACATACCAGGCACCAGCAAAGACATGTTCTGCTCCAGACAAGCCAAAATTCATGCCTTCTCTGACTGTGGGAAGAGGAAACCAAGGTCACCAAGTTACAGCATACAAATAAATAAAATTGGACAAATCCATAAGAAAGGAGGCGCGATTAGTTCCACTGCTCAGAAGTCTGTGCCATATGTGTCCGCAAACCTCTCAACCTTTGCTTTAAAGCATTCCAGGGCTCTGCTTCCACCTACATTTGACCTCATTTCTTTACCCACCCTGTCTCACCTAACCTGCTTTAAAATCTTGACAACACACCCTTAGGAAACTTGCAATAGCGAGAGCTATATCTTTTGGAGTAAGGTCACTCTGTGTTTACACCTATGTATTTGTGTGTGAAGTAGATACTTTATTTGTACTATGGATATTCAGGCTGCAAACTGAACTGTAACCACAACCCACATGTGCTTTTGTTACACCAGTGGGGCATCTCTGCCACCAGTTACTACCTACACAGAATCTATGCATGAAAGGCCATAATAAAAGTTGCGAGAGATAAAAATATTACAAAACCTTCTAAAGCAGTAAAAAAGGATGAAAAGTGTTATTACAGGCAGAATATTGGTTCTGGAGGCCAAAGGTGCAGAGTAAATGTAACTCTGACATAAGAATTTATTTTCAAACCATAGCCTGTAACATGGTGCAATATTCTTTGCTGTTTAAAAAAATATTTGGCAACAACTTGGTAATGGCCTAAAGTAGAGCCATCTCCATTAGTACGATACAATACATAATAAATGTACCTCAATTCTATACCCTGTGAAGAATTCAAAACTCAGCTGCTGTGGACTAATTTTCCTAATGCTACTGCCATCACACAGGCTTAAACAGTGAAGCCAATAACCCACCAATGCTCGTGCTTTTCTGGGAGAAGTACTTCAGAGCCAGGCAGGGATCAACCGACACACAGCTTGGGAGATTAGGATTCACACACAATCTAGCTGAACACCACTAGACAGGAAATAGCTACAAACGACAGAAGGAAATCTTTAGCAACGAATCAAAAAAAAAANAATCAAGAGGACAGCAAGCAGAATAAGTAACTTCCTAACCTTTACGTTTAGAACAGACTGTTGCTTTAAGCACACAAAAGCTAAGCCAAGATGTTTTAAAGTGTTCAAGATCTACAGAACCGACAATTTGGTTTTCTATTTCTGTCTGCTTACCCTGCTGCTCCTGCCTGTAAACATTTTGTAGGAGGATGTGAAATTCAACAGAGAGGACTCTGAACTATGAATGACTCCACAGTGGCGCATTCTTAGAAGTGCGTGGTGGTGCCTATGAGCTCAGGCATGCTAACGTCACCAGCCAGGGTCAATTCAAGGCAGCTACAGCTCTATTTGGTTAAAGCTGAATGTCAGTTCATTAGTGTGAGCGCCCTCTCCCCACCTCTAGTAGTAATTTGAGGGCAGAGTGAAGGAAAAAAATGTCTTTTTGTAGGGAAATTATGTTAATAGGACAGCCAATAATCCCTTAATTCTTTGGTGGTCTTTAACTTCTAGCAGAAGCACACACAATGAACACTGATGTCATATCTCATTAGGCCTAACCATCTACCATACTCATTTTGTCCAACTCGATGACTTTAAAACCTCTGTATGCATTGCATAATTTACTCTGAATGCTTTCACTCTGTATTCCTTACTTACAAGGCTCCTTTGCAATAGGTATGAGAGCCTGCCCCATTTGCTCTCTGGTCTATACTAACACCATTACCAGTTACCTGAGCTAGTAAAACATGATACAAAAATCATCCTAAGGGCTTATCTACACAGAGCTAAGGAAAGAGTAAATTAGATAAGATTAAAGTGAGACATCTTTCACACAGGTATTCTTACTTGAAATTAGGTATGCACAACCTTTAATGCGCCTTGAACTGATCTACCAAGGTCAATGCAATTGCTGTAATTCCACAAGGCAAAGGTTGACTTTCTAATCACAGTTAAAAGAACTTATCTTAGTAGTTGAGCACAACATTGTCTAAACATATCAGAACAACTACTCATTTCATAAACAAATTGTTGAAGAACTTCCCATTACTTCTTCAAATCAAAGTCTCAGTTGATTTGGTCATTCAGCTGTATCACACCTAAGACTCTATCAGAAGAACCTACTACACTTGGTACACCATATCCTTAAGTGTCTGAGAAAAAGGATAGATGTAGGTTTCTTCATCACCTTTAGACAATGTACAGAGCTGCCTGTTGCAGAACACAAACTGTATTAGTAGGGGACTTTGAATCTCAACATCCCAAAAGGTGGTAAAATTGCATCTTCTGTTTTACAGAAGCACATGTGAACAGATGGAGAAAAGAAGAAATAGTATAAAGCAAAAAAAGGAACCAACACCTGCTTTTAAATAAAGATGCACTTTTACACAACATGTTGCAGTTTAAAGTCAAAAAGCCTTGTTTAATTAAATTTAAAAAAAAAAAAAAACATCACCTAATCTTGTAATTCTAAATACGACCATTACAACAGCTTCAGTATGCCTTGGAATAAGATGTATACACCCTACATCTTTGATACACCACTTACATAAAACCAATATAAAAACATACAAAGCTTGGCATGAAAAGTCAAAGCACAGTAGAAAACACACCATCTCAGAAAACGTTGCTGTCTTTTGCTCATTAGAAATGTACACGCTCAGGCAGGGAAGCTGAAAACTTACATGTTCCCCACCTATAAAATGGAATCAAGCTCGAGTACATAAGAAGGTATCACAATGTCACATGGTGATTTTACCACAAACTCAGGCAAAACACTGGACAGTGGTTCCCCCCATGACCACAAGGCAAAAAATTATTAACCATGCAAAGGTTTGCTGGAGCTGGAACCTCCCCAGCGTACAGTGCTCTGCCAACCACAGATCAATCCACCTAGCAACCCAAATTCAGCAACTACTCGTTGAAAGTAAGTATCTCCAAGTCAACCACTTTTCCCCTGCCACTAGCAGGGCTCGACCAAGATGAAGTAGCATTGTCACTGCCCAGGTAAAGAACATCTGTATGAAAAAACCACAGATCAGAGACTCTTCAAAAGAGAATACTTTCCACTGCTTACAAATAAGGCATTTTGCTGTCTTCAGAGCTTCCAACTTTCATAAACTCTACTTGCAGCCTCAAAATAGGTACTACAACAGCAAGGTAACACTAACTTCTGCCAGAAGAGAAGTATTCCCACCAGCTCCATGGCAGCACACATCACATTCAACTCAACTATCATCCAAAGGCTTGCAGGAACTGTACAGCAACCCTGAAGGTGAAAACTAAGTCTCGCATTAAAGACTCATCATGCTACAGGACAACTCTTTGAAGAAAAGTTATGTATTTTACCTTCTTTTGACCTCAGTCTTCCACATAGATAGAATTAAATAGATCATGAGACAGTGAGTCAACAAGGCAGAAATTTGAATGGAAGTCAAGATTTTATCAACCATTAGATTTGGTATGTAGGTTGCCATATAAAGGCTCAAAGAAAATTGTGCAACAATCTGACAACTCCAAAGGCAACATCATTAGAGCTGTTACCACAATGAAAGAAACAACTCTTAAAAAGTAATACAAACTTTCACAACTCTTTCCATAGTAGAAAACTAAGTACGTCATTATTTCAATATTCCAAACATAACAGAAACTCACCATATTTATTGCTGGTATAAAGCTTCCTAAGGACAAGCTAAATATTCTGATGATATTTTTTAAAGTTTAGAGAAGCAACATTTGTTATTCCACACATTTAAGTTAAGTATACAGCCAAGTTTTTACCATTAAAGCAAGGATTCAACCACTCTGCTGTGTAAATAAACTAGTGTTGTTTCAACAAATTAACAGTGGCTTTCCTTACGCACACTGTGTGTTCTGAGAATTTGTGAGTGGATATATGGTACATAAGAAAGCAAGAGAATCCTCTGTGGGCCCTCAAAAAGCCTGATACTGCACCATCGGCCGGACATGCCAACTCTCTTGGCTGTTTAAGACAGATTATGAAGTACAAATACTCTTGTGTTCTTTGCTAGTTACACTGAAAGACCTGAAATCCTTCACACAGAGCAGTAATTACAGCCACCATTTTAGACATCAACATTTCAGGCAAAAATCTCTCTGTAGGGAACTCCTTAGGTCATTTATTGACTTCCAAAATAACTGGTTTTTCCCAGTAAATTAAGTTCTACCACAAAGAATACCAAGGGCCAACACATAGCATCTGATGGCAATCTAACTGTACCTCCTTTGGGAAGAGAGGAAAATGGGGTGTTTTGAAAGCAGGCATTTTTGTTTAAGTACAGTATCAGCCTCGCATTCAGAACAATGGATGGCAGACACAGAATATTTCAAGGAATTCTGTGCAGACAAGTGTTATTTCTCTGCAAAACAATAAATTCTGAGCCCTGAATCACAGCCAAAAATAACAACTGTAACATGGGTGTGTACAGGGGGAAGTATGGAGGCTAAACAAAAGAGTGAACACACACAGAGAAATACGAAAGCCAAGATCTGGAGGTAGAGGAACAAATGGTCCATGTACTCTATAATGTTTCCATTGATAAAGCAGCAAGCTCTTGTTGCACATAATTTAAAAAGTAATATGTTTATCTAACATTTTATTTCAAAATATCAACCAATAATATTAGAGTTTACATTTCTTTAACGACTATTTTTTTATATAAAAATCCAATTGAGAACCAGGTTTGTCAGCAAATAAAGGACAAAGCATATCTACAAAAAGAAATTAAATTTTACGTTCAATAAATATTATAAAATACCATAATTTAATGGTATATAGTTTATATTTGATATTTATTGTAATCTTATATTATTTAATCTAATATTATTAACAAATATAAAAAATAACTATTTCCACCAAAACAAATATTTCCGTTCCTACAATGTAGAGGAACACGTAATTTGAATTCACATATTCAGGACAGATATAGGCAGAACAACCTCAATTCCTCTTTCTGGACTCACCAACAGGAAATGTGCTAGTGGTTAGAGAAAAATAAAGGGGAGCCATGGTTGGTCACACACAAAATTGACATGCAGCATTTTACCCCTTTCTTCTCACTGTGGTTATTTTATGTCCTCACTACAAGGTAGAGCATCACCCTCAGATACATGCAGCGACTTACATGTCTCAGCACCTCAGATTCCACCTGCAGATATGGTGAAAGAACTCATACTCAAATTCAAGACCAGATGGTTCTACATAAAAAAAAGCTAAGTATTTTGGTTTCACAAAAACAAAATCTCACCATAAACAAAGAAGTCTTTAAGCCAGGGTTTAGAAGTACAAGCCTGTTTACATCCAATTAAAAACTGGATGTATGTGACAGCACTGGAAGAGGCTGGCACCTCATAGCCAGAAGACATGACTTCCCAGGCGCTTTCAAGAAGTTGTTGAAGGGTTGTGTCAAGACTTGAGCATGCTTCTTCTAAACCCTGAAGTGATCAAGCTACCAAGTACTGAGGAAGTTACTCCAAACGACCAAGAAGTTGGTTTGTACATACAAGTAATTTCAGTGCCTGCTGCACTGAAGCTTCACAGTAACCAAGAGCAGCAGAAATGCCCTCAAAGAGCCTATTAAACTGGTACTTCATTTTTAAGTATCACAATTTCATTTTATCTGCTACAAAATGTACACACGCTATGGACTGTTTGATGGGAACAAAAAAGCACATTATTTTCATGGAACAGACACACATCTACAGCTGGAGTTTGGCATGCTGAAGGTAGGTCTTCCCAGCACTGTTGATCTGGTAGGATGTGTAGGATCCGAGGCACACCTCTGTTCCAGAAACAAGTAACACTGTCACCAGACTGGTTATGGAATAAAGCTCAACTGTCCAAGGACAATGCACTCTATGTAACCGAAGGAACATAACAGCAAACAATAAAAAGAATTAAATTCCCCATAATGATTCCTTTAAAGTCGTACTTAATGATTCAAGAGTTGTCCGTTGGAGGAGGAGGAAAAAAAAAAAAACCAACAAAAAAACCAACAGCAGGAGTTCAGCCAAAATGTGCAAGGCAAAAGAACCGCGGTGGAAGTCAACAAAGAGAAGAGATAGTTTTAAAAAAAAAAAAAAACCACCTCAAGAGTACATTAAAAACAAATAAACCATGACAAGCAGACACTTCCATGCACTTTTACCAAAGTCCAACAAGACTTGAAATGAACAGAATCATAGAATGGTTAGATTTGGAAGGGACCTTAAAGATCATCAAGTTCAAACCCCCCTGCCACAGGCAGGGACACCTCCCCCACTGGAGCAGGTTGCTCAAAACAGAACTTTAAAAAGTCATGATCCAGCTACCTATGCTGGAAACATAGCACAGACTGTACTGATGTTTAACTACTTGATTAGATTTAACTACCTGCCAAGATGGCGAGGGTTTGGGGCATACATGATGCAGAATCTCCTTGCTTCCAGAAGCATTAGAAAATGTTCACAATCAAAACACATTCAACACTAACAGTCTTGACTTGTCCAAGATTTTTGCCTAATGTCTTGCAATTAAAAGCTCTCAAGGAAAGCTTTTGCCGTTAGTAGGTCAAAGACTTGAGAACAGTAAGTGGAAATAGGTGTGGCATTCTGACAAAAACAGGTTTGTTTTCAATTTTTTTTTTGCCTTCATAAAATCATTTGAGAAAAGAGGTCAAGAAGATCAGAGAAAGAACGCTTCTATTCACACCTAAAACACAATGGTTTCACTAAGAGCAAGAAGAGGCACTTAATTTTTATTAAAAAAACAGAACAAAACCAGATGAGAAAACTGGATGGAGAGGTAAAATCGCACTTAGAACCTGAGTTGAGTTTATCTAGCCACCTTTGTTATATGGCTTACAAGTCTGTGGAGGATCTTCTGCACCAAACGTGACGTACTTTCTCCCCATTTAAAAAAAAAAAAAAACTAAAACAAAAAAAAATGAAAACCCAAACAAACAAAAAAACCAAAATGAAAACAACAAACACAAAAAGCACCCAAAAAAAAACCCAACCAAAACTGAATATGACTTTTAGGTAGTTCTCCCACATTCTCCTCCAATATATTCATGTTACACATAAATGCTACAAAACACTGACTTTAAATATCCAAGCTGTTATGCTGATGGTTTACAGAAGATTGTTCTACCAATATAACCCCATTCCTCTCAAGAACTCCACAGAAATGTAACTGTACCTCAAGTTTCAAAAGGTAAGGCATGCCTACAGTATTTTCAAAATCAACTTGGTTTCCACTACATCTTACCATGTAATACTAGCTAGAATATTCTCTCATGCCAGATACTATATCCAACTCCCCCCTGAAAGTCAAATAATGCAACCTCAAACCAGGTATGTCACAATGGTAACAAATATGCACAAATGGTGACAGCTAAAAGCAATTTAAACCTCAAGTGGAACAGAATTCATTGTGTAATGTCCATTCAGTCCACAGGCTTGGCTTACAACCAGATTGTTAGTAGTAAAGGACTTTACAATGAGAAGGGAATTCCCTCTAAATAGTTGGTGAACATTCCTAACAAAAAATATATTAATGCCATGGTAGAAAATCTGGACAAATTGTACAAATCCAATACAGAGTGCAGTTTCTTTTACTTTTTTTTTCCCCTCACAGAAAACATTCAGGAAGAAAATTCATGTTGTTATCTAAACAAAAATGCTTTTTTGCACCAGTCTCAAATCTTAAACAGGAGAGAAACTGGAAAACAAGTCTGCCGGTATAGAAAGTTCCTAAACTCAATACAAGTCAAGACAACTCAGCATCTGATAAAGCTCCATGGCTGTTCTAGTTACAACTAGCCCAAAGAAACGTTCCATACATGTTCATGAACAGCAAAATTAGTATGTTTCTATTTATTCATTTGAGCTTTATTCCAGTCACTCTTGTGGTCTGGATGAAGGCGCTCAACTGTTCTTTAACAAGAGCAACCAAGGCATTCTCTTCACGCCACAACAAAGCACATCCCATATATGCCAGAACGTCCCCTTCAGCATGGCTGAAGCTGGTTTTTTGAGGGTTTTGTTGGTGGTGTTTTAAAATCATGGAAGTCTCTCAGCTTTAACTTCTCATATGAGAAAGCAGAAGATATAATAAGCAGAAAAATGAAATGGATATCTTAGATCCCCAAGTCCAACTTCTTCCTACTACAGGAAACTATATTGTATAACCCTGAGTGTGTAGTCAACCAACGTAAATCCTTAAGGTGCTTACCTTTTCTCGAGGAAAGCTATTCTAAAAATATCTTTTCCTTTGGGTGGGGAGAACAGAAAATAGAGATATTTAAGATCTTTTCAGACAGAAAACACATCCTTTTTAACTTCAGTGTCCTTGTTTTTACACAAGCATTGTACTTAATGTTTTCTCACCCTGCCCTCCAAGTATTTACAGAGGGGAAAAAAAATACAGTCAACATCCTCCCTGACTATTTTGCTAAAGTTAAGACAAATATCATCAGTTTCACTTCCAGGTTCACCTTTCCCACGACAATCCTGGCTTGTGCTTTGTGCTTCAGACTGAATTCTCCTTTTGTGGAACACAAGTGATCAGACGGGTGTGCAGTACTCCACATGTGGCCTCAGCAGCAGCAAAGATTACTCCACTCATTCCCTTGTCTCCACTACCCAGAATAGCTTTCAACATTTACAGCCACACTGTTCAGATATCCCAGTCATACCAACATGCTTGTGCAAAACCTCATCTGTGCACGTTCCCAAACAGCAGCCTTTCAACGTACGAGCTCTCCACATTACAGCATGCTATTTCTCAGACACTTGTATACATGGTCACTGAAATATTCCTGTACATTATTCTACTTCTGTGTTAGTCAAAGCAAGAATTTGTCTCACGGTAAAGAGCGTTTAAGAATAGGAAAGGCAAGATGCACTTAAGTAAGAAAAGAATAAATTTTACTGTTGTTACTCAGAATGAATTGAATGACTTTAAACTTCACATTCCCTTCCCACTGGCTGGAGTTTGAAGGTTGGTAACACTGAAGTATCTCTCCTTCACTCACATCCCTCACTCACAGCCAAAGCAAATATCCTTCTACCCTCTAACCAAGCACTGCCCATTTTGGGTACACTGCATGACTTAATTAGCATGCTTAATTAAAAACTTCACAGCTGGATCCACTGATTTGTACATCAATTTTAGTCCAAATCTGGAAACTTAGTCCATTTGCATATGCTTCTATCACTACCTCTCAAAGAGCTCCAAAAGCCAGTATCAAAAACAGTTCTGAAACATTTCAAAAATGTATTTAAGACTTTAGTAGGATCTGAAATTTCAAATTATCATTGCTTTCTTTTTTCATCCAAAGGTGCATCACTGCATTCTTTAGACCAGACCCACTTTCATGTTTGACTTTCCATTTATTCTTTTCCCTCAAAAAAGATTTTTATATTTGTAGAATATATTTGCATAAAACTGAAACCCACCAAAACCCCCAAACTCGTCAGTATACCATCACCTAAACTCTAGCATCACAAACAAGAAACAGTTCCCAGAGATAACTCCATTCAAGAGCAGTGTTTCCCTGCAGTTTCAATCACAAATACTCACTACAACAAAGGTAACGGGAGCAAGAAAGTGAGATGTGAACATTTAAACCACAAGCACCTTTGTAAGTGAAGTTACCAATATTTTGAAAAATACGGAAGAGAAGCAACGAGCATTTTTCTCCAATTTTTCTTCTCCATGAAAAAGTTACTTCAATATTAAGAACTGCATTAGCATACAATTTCAGTTAGCCTACCAACTGTCTCACATTTACCCAATAGATCCTGCAATCAAAAACAAGCTCAGGGAAAAGAGGGGATATTTTTTTCTTTTACTTATTTTAAAGCCTTATCCATTTTCAGAACACTCAGTTAATCTGAATTGTTCCAATAAGCAAAAAAGACCACTTGGTTAGACTCCACTTCTTTCCTAGCAGCTATTTCTGATGCCAGTTTATTCTGTTGACTTCCTGTCACCGTAACAGCACTGAAGTTGAAAGAATGTCAACAGAAGCGCCCCAGTCTCTCAGAGCTATCAACATGGAAGAGAAACAAGTTCTCCACAATACCTAAGTTGTAAACTCTTCCATCATTCGGATGACAGCTGCAGACAAAAAAAGAACTGTACGCCTCGGCAGTCTAAGCCATCTAAGAGATGGACTATTTTGTCCATGTCAAAGTCAGAGCAAACACTAAGCACAGCCTTAAACAAAGCACTGCTTAGAAATGAAGTACGACAGGCTCCAGCAAGACTCTCTTAGAGCTCACAGTCTAATCCTTTCATCAGTCAAAGATTTAAAAGGGAACAGATAAAATGCATTCTGGACCTTAGGAGGACTTTGGCATAAGGCTTCAGGGTTGTAATTTCTTTTCAACCATTTCAGTAGATTAGAAGGGGAAAATATTAATTGGGCATCTACCTATTTCTGCATATTCAACACCACCTGGAATATGGAAGCAAAGCATGAACAGTTTTACGAAACCGAAATAAAATTTTTAAAGTTATATTAACAGCGATTAAGGATTCCAGCCTTCCACAGTAACCTCACACATACATTAAGTAAAACGGTAGCTTTGAGAGGCACAGAAAAAAAGAAGCATTTATTTAGTTCTAGTCAAAGTTTCCACACCAAATGGGAAACCATGTACCAGTAGAGATGAACAGTTTTGCTCTATGGTATTTTTATAGTTTCTCTTGTGAGAACTCTAGACTTAACAGCTTCACACATCCCTCTTACTTGTATGTCAAAAAAGCTAGGTGTAAGTCAATTAAAAACCCGAAAAAATTTGAAGAATAAAGAAGTGACAAAAGGCAAGACTTTGATTTTCAAAGTCCATACCAAATCTTTGACCTTTGAACCACAGCACTAATAAAATTAAAAGAATGTATCTATCTACATTTTGTAGATATACAAGACCAAGAACTTACTTTCTTCCTTGGCTCATATTCTATGCAACATTTCTACCCACAGCCACTTGCTTATCTATTGAATAAGAACTAAAGTAACTACTGTGAATAGACAGTTATTAAGGAATGAATATACTTCATGCACTGGCATTATAGACCAAAATAATTTACTTGTAAGTTCTTTAGGGTAGACACCCCCTACCATAAGCTACTGCAACATGGTCCTGGTCTACACTTGAAGCTCTGAACAGTTCTTTAGTTACGCCAAATTTTTTGTGTTGAAGTAAGAACCACAACATCAAAAATTGAAGGAAAGCATTGTTTTTCTCAGGACCAACATGAATCAAACTCTAGAGATTCCCCCAAAGAACGCCTGTGGTTCTAAACAGCAGTACAGGACTACCAAAGTAGAGCAAGCTTCCATTTGAACAGTACATATGTCAAAAAACAGAATTCAGAGCTAATTTAAACCTCTAACTAAAGACTCCTCAACCATACTAAGTTTTTCCAAATCCAGTACTTTTACCTAAACTCCAAGGCTAAGTAAGTTCTTTTAGACTAGATCGAGGAAGAAATTGTTTATGATAAGGCTGGTGACACACTGGAACAGGTTGCCCAAGGAGGTGGTGGATGTCCCATCCCTGGAAACATTCAAGCTCAGGTTAGACAGGGTTCTGAGCAACCTGATCTAGTTGAAGATGTCGCTGCTCATTGCATGGAGGTTGGACCACATGATCTTTAAAGGTGCCTTTCAACCCAAACTATTCTAGGACTGTTTCAAAATTAGAGCTACATGCCAAGTTTAGGACAAGCCACTGCATGTGCTAGATTGCCAGACTGAAGCTAACCTCTCTAAAGTCGTCTATCTAGCCTTTAAGCGCTAAAGCTGTAGCCAGTTTCACAGATCCTCATCTTCACATCCAGTAACTGCCAGCAAGCTGCCAGTAGAAACAAGGGTACTTCATCCCAAAGAAAGAAAGAACAGGATCAGTGTGCTATAAGAGAAATTCATTCCAAGACCATGCAGAAATAACCAGAATGACAGAAAATACTATCGTAAGTGACCACATGCTGTCTTAATTAAAACCTCTCCAAACTTCCATATATAAACTACCTTTCTTAATTTTTAAAACAAACTACTGCTGGGAATCTGACAGCATTTCTAATTATTCCATTGCTCTCATTGTTCTTACAAGTTGACTCAACTATTTTATAGCATGTTTGTGGCAATTTACATTCATCCAAAGTGCTTCTGGCTTTCCCTTACAGCACACCATCTAGATCTCATTCCACTTTGCCTACAAATACTCTTCTTCCACTACTACAATACCAAAACCAGGTACTGCACTTTAGACTTACTAGCGTGCCAAGAAGTGAGGTGGCTAACTGCATGTATTTTACATGACATTCTTGTTAATACATCCAGTAAAAAAATTTGCTAGTTCTGCAACGTCTGTTGATTCAAGACCACTGTACAAACATCTAACACCAGATTCTTCTCTGCCAAGTTCTCCTGCCTTCCCACTTATTCCCCACCCTATTATCTGCACAGCCAAGTCTTATTGAAAACAAATACGCTATGTCTGCCCCTGTTAAATTTCCTCCTACTTAGGTACCACTGCTTTGTCAAGATCATTTTAAACACGTGCTCTTTAGTTCTTGGAGCACCTCTGAAAGGAATGCAATCTGCAACTGGAGAAAGTTTACTCAGATCAGCTACAAAAAAACTTACTACTACACTTAAGAAATCTCCGCAGAACCCCCTTGACCCATCCTTCTGGTTTGACCATGAGTACTCACTAAATTCAAAGGAACATTTATTTTAGAAGGGCTGCAGACCCCTCTTAGGCAAACAAAAGTCTGAGTTTCTGCCAGGATATATAAAATAGTTAATAGTGTGAGAGCAACACAGACAATATAAAGACTATAGCTGTAATAATAGACATACTAGGTCAGATCACGGCCTTGCCTAATGCATTTTCCTGTCTTCTAGAGCAGCCATAAGCAAACACCCAAAGAATAACACCATAGCAAGTAACAGGAGGTATGCGTACAGACATACGCCTTGAATTATACTTACACATGTGCAATATATTTTAAGCACATACAGTAGCTTTACCTAATGATAAATTGCATTGTTCAACACCGCATCTTGTTACCCATGTCCAACACCATCTTATGGGAACAAATAGCTCTCAGCTGCAAAAAGCAAAAAAAAAATAAAGAAAAAAAATGAAAAAGAAAATGATGCTGTAACTGCATTACTGAAGGAAAGAAATAACAGTATTCCATAAAAGTAGGCATTTGAAGTTTTTAGTGGATGATATGTTTTTAAACAAGTGCTTTCATGCCACACAGTTGACTCCATTTGCCAGCATTTACTATGGCTGATGTCCTTTTAAGAGGTTTCAGTTATGTGGGCTACATACCCTTTTCTTCAAAGAATAGGCTAGGACTAGGGGCAGGAGGGAGTCATTTTGCAAGAGTCTGAAGAGCACCATATTTTTCAAAAAGGCAGTTTTGAATAACTTCTAGAGGATTTCAGCTATTTCTCTCTCAGTAGTACAAAGGAGTGGGGGTTTTTTCTTAATACTATGCCAAGATGAAGCAAAAGTGATTCATAACTGCACCAGCCCACCTTCCTGTGTTCTAAGGAAGCAAGTACACTCTTGAACTTTCAGTAGCAGCACGGATTCTCAAATCAGATTATTCAACTTCCATAGTTCAGCTCCATTTTTCACATTGTTTAGAGAGTTACGCATTATATATTCTGTCTCAGGATATCCAAAGAGGTGCATTTTACAAAGGAGAACATTTCACATATTTTACAAATCTGGTAGCACGCTAGTACTATTGCATTAGCTTTTTGTATTTTCATTTAAAAATGGAAGAAGGATACTATGAGGTAGTTGCATACTTAATGTCTAATTACTTGCCTCCCATGTAAGCACAAAAAATAGTAATGAAAATGGCAGAGCTGATTCCACACACCAAATAATTCCATACAGGACTCAAGAAAGTGGTAAGAAACAACAATGGTCAAGTAATCAATACCTGACTCAATGCATGCTTTTTAAATATCAGTGGGTTTCATACCAATACACACAGAATGAGAAATCAAAGTAAAATAGCACAAAGGATGCCCATATCAAATAAAGGGATTTCAACAAACAGATCTCCAGGAGTTCAGTAATATCTGCTGTCTTCAGTGTCAGATGAAAGCTCATTATTCCTCTTCCTCTGCAGATGAATTTTCCACCCCTTTATAAACTATTTTTCCTGATAAAATCCTGAACGTTACCTGAATTTTTATAAATACTTGCCTTTGTTCTCTACTATACTCAGAAATAACAGGTCTTTCAAATATACTACAGTCAAAAAAAATTGTACCTATAGTCTCAAAGCAAAACTGTAATACCCTGTAATACAACAGCCTTCTAGAAAGTTTAGCGCTCAGTGCTCAGACTTTGTTCTCCTTACTGCATAAATATGCTGCATCAGTTCCATAATTTAATGGACTACCGATATATTTTTCATATCCCTGTTCCTCATATTTCCCAGAAAATTATTTGGCATACTAGCACACCAGAGAGAGAAGCCATTCCTACTAGCCTTTTTTATTTTTCCCCTGCCAGAACTGCTTACTCCCTTCACACAGACTCAAGGCATGCCTGCAAAGTACTGGGTGAGGGCTGCTCACCCCTGCAGATGAATTCATACACCAGCAAAGCCCAGTGCACCAGGACCTTAGGACTTCACTGGAAGCACAGCAGTACAAAAAACTACTAGGAGAAGTGAAAACACCACAGTACAAAAGAGATCAGGCTGCACAGCAAGTGTGAACCACCAAAATAAGCAAGTTAAAACCTACATGCTCCCAGTCTTTCACGATACTCACACAAGAATACCATGAGCAGCTTTGGAAGTACATAAACTTCTCTACTCATACATTATTAAGGTGCATAATCAACGTACTCAGAATTCAGAACATGAAAAGGCCACAGGTTTGCAGCATTTGTGACAGGTTACTGCTAATGGGAGTATATACTAACTTGAAGTATCAACAGTATTGTCAAAACCTCGTGGTTTTTCCATATATTAGTCATAACCACACTAGAGTAAAAATGGTTCAATGTAATGCTTCAATTACTTAGTCAAAAAAAAAANCCCACTACAGGTGTATGGTTAAAATTGGTTTGGGGGGTTATGATGTTTGGATATTTTGGGTTTTTTTGCAATAACATCCTAAAAAAATCCATGGCTACTGAATTCCAGCATTCAATACAGATTGTTAGAGGTTCACTAAGTAGTGCTGCAAATACTTGCAAAACTTGTGTGTCTCAAGCCTCTCCCCACATCAAAAACTTTTAATCTCATCGAATGAAAATAAAGTATTGAAGTCACACAGCAACTATGTCCCCACCTGAAAGCTAACTTGTTATAAGGTTAATTTTATAGCTATTTTATAGACACATACACACAAAAATCTTGTCAATTTATCGAAGTCAGAAATCTCATTTCTTACCTTACCAGTATGCTCTTTAAAAATTAGCTTGCTAACAACTTAAATGCAAGATCTACAACCAGTAGAGACATCTCCCATAGTCACAATACTCAAAAGGAAAAAAGCATTTAGAGTGATAGAATCAGCACATTAGATTGCAATGCAGCTTCTTTCAGAGCTCCCCCAGCAGCATCAAAATTAAATGTTAATGCTAGTGGGATAGACATTACCAAGTCACAGAATGTATCATGTAAAGTCAAATGAAAAACAGGTTCGCTCTTTCTGACAAAACAATTATTGTTCAAGCATTAAAGCCTTAGTCCCAAGTTTGGTCTGCAGAAATGTAATTAAGTCAACCCAGATCTGGCAGAACATTTTAAAACAGTCTGTAAAGGCTTTCAAGCAGAAGCTCTAAAGCAAAGCCTTCACACATGGTCTAGGTTTAAATTCCAGATCTCAGAAACCTAGATCATCTGCTTCCCCCCATATCATATTTCTCACAATGCATATGCGCGTCCATGTCACTACCTAAAAATACATGTAAAAAGTAGTAGAGTAAAAGAAGCTGCTAGAGTAACATTTAATATGATTTGTTCTCATCTGGAATCTAATGATTTTGACCTGGTCTGCCAGGAACCCCTTCCTAATTCCAGCTGCTCTTAAAAAAACACTTCCT
>VXBJ01007265.1:200903-348470 GCA_013400055.1 Nycticryphes semicollaris
CCCAAAAAACCCAAACAAACAAACCATGAAACAAAGACAAAATAAACCACACACATTTAACTTAAAACAATGCCCCCACAACACCCAAATAAACTAAAAGGCATATAACTACTATAGTACATTCTAAAGTAACTCTTGAAGAAATTTATATTTTGAATTATGCCATCAAGTAAGAATGAAAATTAGGCTTTCACCAGGCATTTTGAAATACAGACAGAATCACTGTCTCAATATGACTATTTCTGAAGTATCATAATTACAAAAAGTTATGGACATAGCATACACACCTCTACACTACTCCCTGTTAGAGTTGACCCACTCTAATAAAAATTTACAGTCAATCATGAACTGCTCAAACATTACCAGTGAAAAAAAGTTACATAAAAAGACAAATCCACAGGCTATTGCGTAAAGCCAAAGCACAGACAGCACACAAAACGTGTTGTCTGTTGCCTCATAAATATCTATACCTGTCTACAAAATCCCACAGGCATTTCAAATGTGCTACTTAGGAAAACAGCCATCATTCTTTTGCTGTCACAGGTTCCAGCCATGTCCTTATCAGCTTCCCTGGACACCGAAAGCTGGTAACTCTAGCCAAAGAGAAGCTTTGGTCCATTGAAGTTGTCTATCAGGAAATAGAAGACATTGCAGATTTGGTAGTATTCCATTACCCTATGAAGATCTTCTATTAAACCAAATTCATTTCTAAAACACACTCTGACTGAATGACATTCAGATGATTTGCTGGTGAACTCCATTACTCGGGCACATGAAGAGTCCAATGAATATACTTAACTGCCATCCCCATGTCACTTGCATAATAAAAATCTATAAACAACCCCAAACACACACATGCCTACAGCACTGATCAAGGAACAGCAAGCTCGCAGTTGAGCTCATTCTAAAAACCAGCACCTTTCCTTCTGCAAGTTGCAATCAAAGCTCTCCCTGCTGTTCCACTGACAGGTATTATCTAAAGTTCAGGCCCAAAATTCCTGAATAGTAAAGTTCTCCCATTCTACTCAAACCACATGGTTTTCTCTCTAGTACATTCACTATTTCATCCACTAGAAACCAAAACCAGACAAACATAAAAAAAAAAAAAAAAAAAAAAATAGCTTTCCATGGGCCTTTAAATCATTTCCCCAAGACTCGTCAACTCTGCAGGCCATTGCAGTTACTAAATCATGTGATACAAAATTAACAACTTTTGTAAACCTATTTCAAAGTCTCCAAAACTGAAATTTGATTAGTAAGGTTTCTCTGTGGAACATACAAAAAAATTTTAACTTGCATCTATTACACTGCATTACACTGTACATACCCGTGGCTCCCAAGCCAGTAGATACAATCATGAGTAAGACTGGGAGATAAGAAGTGAAATTGTCAACAGATATGATCTTCTCAAGGACAACATTTTCTGCTTCTTTAAGTTTCAATTGAGCAATTGTATATTAAAAAAAATAAAAATAACCAAACGAAAAACCCCAAACATTCCAGAAGCCTTACATCTTCTCACCTGCAAAAGTATGCCTTGCCAGAAAGCTCTTATTCTCTCAGCAAGGCACAAAACATTATTTCTGATGCTGATACTCAGCCTCCCACAAATGTGGGGAAATTCACTTATGGCTATGGACTTCATTCACAGGGATACAGGTCTGTGCCAAATGATTCATGTTTACTTGGCCAACAACCAAAAATTCTGCTTATTTAGGCTGATGAATTTGTATCCCCTTCCTCCCTCAAGGAAACCCACTCACACAGGTCAATTCATTGTCTTAGGTTTGGGGCTTTTTTTATAGACACTTAAGACAAACGAACCACATGAGAGATGGAATACAAATAATAATATATGTTTGACTTAACTATTTGCAGCAGGGTGTGAACCAAGAAAACCAAACAGATTGGTGCTATCAACTGTGACTGAATAGTTCTTCCTCTTTCTACACAGAGAAAAATCAAATTCTTCTTTGCAGCAATGGTCACATTTTAGTTTATCTTTCTGCAAAACATATTCTTGGCCTGTCAGAAAATTAAACAATTGCATGCATTCCTGGCAAAAGATGCTTCTTTGAACTACAGGGCTTGTAGTCAACAAGAATTACATTCCTACTAAAAAAGTCAAAACAGACAACGTTCTACAGTTGTAGCTGTAAAAAGTCTGCCTTGGTTGGAAAAATTCAGCTGCTGCTTCCCTTCTGGTTACAACTTCAGAGCCAACACCCAACTTCTCTCCTAAGTGTTCTGACCCAAAAGCCTGTGGCGACTTTTGCTGCTCCACTCAAAACACTTATATTTACACATGCACAGCAGCACAGTATTCCCAAGTCCCATACACCCTCTATAGCGTTTACTTATCTATTGGTATCAATCAGGATCATCTTCTCTTTCTCTTCAGATCAGCAGATCTCTTATTACGATTGTCTACTGTCAGGCATTTGGCCTAGTAACAGTTTTCTTTACATCTGCCCTGCTACCTGAAGAGACACATTGAGCAATATAACTATACCACTACACATTCCTGTGATACCTTAAGTTTAAAAAACACTTTCTAGACTCAAAATCCAACACAACCTACCTGAACAAAGGAAAAATACTAGCAGCTATCTCTAAATAATTCAACTCCACCTTAATGTAACACTAGCATAACAGTCATTCACTACTTTCAACATGACTAGATTGGTCATTATAACCCACAAAGCAAAGAGACACTCAAATCATATTCAGATTTATTACAGAGTTAAGAAACTGTATTTTTCCTAGTTGTGAGCTCTTAGTTACATGCAAGCTAAAGTGAATTTCCTGTGTCAGGCACCAAGGACCTCTGCAACCCCACAGCGCTATTCCTTCAGCTAAATGACGCCACATTATTGATGCAGAAACCTAGCAAATGATCAAGAAATTAATCACATGGAAGATACTTGGAAACTCACTTTTACCCAGTTAATACCAACTCACTAGTCAAGTGGCTGTGTAGGAAGCATTGGTACCAATACTAAGCTTACAGCACATCAGCTGGTGAGACTAAACTAGAAAATACTATGTCTGCTGCTATGCAGAAGTGGCAAGACTTTAGGCAAGGACTGGTGCCATCACTTCAGAAGACGTAGCTGTTATGGCTTTCATTCAGAAAACCCTCCTTGCTTGACATTGACAAGCTATCTTACCACTTTTCTGTCTTCCATTGTAAGACAGACTAGGGTGAGAACACAAATTGCCTTAAATGCTTCGATCTACTTCCCGTCTGCAAGAGATAAAAGTACAGAATGAACTCCTTTGCTTTATTTCCTTTACTGAACAACAGACAAGTTATCTGTGGCAAGAGCACCTAATGAAAAGATTCTTTGATAGCAGTGATCATATAAGACAATAACCAAAAAAAAAAAAACCCAAAAAAACCTCTGTCCACTTCTTTTAGAGGCACAATAGTATGACTTCTGGGCATCCATATTTTTGACAATACTCAGAGAGTGCTACAGAAGTGCTTTCAGTAAGGTCTCTGACAGGGATTTCTGTTGAAATCATTTCAGCTCTTCTACTGCACAGACAGAACATCACACAGCAGCACTGTGAGAGTATATAGGACTGAGTCAAACATGGTCCGTCTCACGGATGGCATCTAGATAACTGAATCTCTCTCTGCAGCATGGTAAGCCAGTACCAATGGGGGTAGGATGGATTCTGAAGATTTGGTCAAAGCAGTTCTACCTATCGTGGTTATCCAGATGCAGTTTGTAAAAGCTTCACACAGAGCTTCATTTTAGTCTTCTGTTTAATGAGATACAGCAGCGCTGACCAGGAGCACCTCGCCTGAGCAGCAATACCACGTTGCAGCCATTTCTCAGAGGTGTATCTTGCTACCGTGTCTCACACCTTTCTCAGCTCCCTAAAGACCAGATTGCTGCAGTGCACTCAACATATTGCTACACTTTAATTCAATTCAAAAACATAAAGTGTCATAGACCATCACACCTGTAAACTTGCATCTTTCCCAATAGCAGCACTTCAGCAACAATCTCCAGTAGATGAGAAGTGCCAAGGAAGTTTCTGGTTTTGCACCAAAAGAGACGGGGGTTGACCTGTACAGCACTCTATTGGTTTGAGCCTTAATGTTCAATACAGTATCTTTTCTTGCCACACCGTGAAAACTGTAATTACTATTTATTTTCAACATACATAAAGGAACATCTATTTGTGCAGCTTACTGAAGGAAATGCTAACAAAAGTGGGGATTTTATATGGACTGAGGTCAAAGAAAAATGAGGAGAGGCATTTCAGGAGGCATTTAAACATTCAATAAGCTCCTTTTCGTAGCTGCTTGACTTTAAGCTTTATTTGTCTTCAAGGCTGCTCTGGGCTGATGCTCATTAAATTCAGAAATCAGCCAAGTAGCTAAACCAGTCATAGAGCTTCTGTAGGAGACAGCCACTTTAGCACTTCCCACACTAGCTATGGTGACTAAAAGTTCTCAGAGTAAAGTTAAGGGTTTGGGTTTGTTTGGATTTTTTTTTTTTTTAACAAAAACAAAAGGGAGAGAACTCCAGAAAAATGTTCAAGTCTTAAGTCTATAGAAATTTCTGGAAACTCAAAGGTAATAGAGCTTCCTATTTAAAATGGGACTCATCAAGTCATTCAAAACAAAAAGACTCCAACAGCTTGAACCAAGAGGCTATAAGTGTTCTCCAATCAGCTTGTATATTAGTAGTTAGATGTTCAAATAACTAAGAAATTTAGCACTGCTTCAGATAATGCCAGAGATGACCACAGCACAAAGCTTTACCTGCAGGCTTTTTGCAAACACCCCATGCAGGCTTTCAGTTCATCCATCCAGTTCAAGCAAAGCAAGAGAAGAGCAATAGCCCATAAAATTGTAACGATATAAAGACCTCCAAGGAGTAAACTGGACACCAGTATTGGAAAATCCTTAAAGTTCTCTCTCAAATAGTGCTTAAAAATAAAATACACCAAAATTAAAGAACTCTTGGGGCAGTAGAGGGAAACCCTTCAGCCTTCAACAATACATACCAAAGAACTACTTCTTTTCCTATCCCCCAAGAAAAAGATCAAAGTACATAAGCCACCACTGCTTTGTGATACCTACAAGGTCCTATGAAGTTAATGGATGAAGACAGCAACTTCTAGAGATAGGACACACACAGGCAAGGAACATACTCCATAAGCCGTACGAGTTTCCAGTGTAAACAGGTGAACAAGATGGTTATAATATTGCTAAGAAATACAAAAGGTGAATCTAGTGATAATACAATAGGGGATCACCTCCAGGAAGCTGTGTAAAGAAGAGGAAATGAGCTAAACAGTGATGGAACAAGAAGAAAAGGTTCCGAATAAACCCCAGTATGCCTTACAAAAACATCTGAATAAAAAACCCCAACAAACCACAAACAAGATGTGGTGGACACAGCAAAATAATTAGTCAGGTTATCATCTGACAGGTTCCACCGACAGGCCACACTTTTTTTATTATTTTTCTGCACAACTACTTCTAATAACATACATAAAGAGAAAATTGTTTAGCAGCATACAGCAGGCAGCTTTTTTATTCCTTTTCAGACTACAAGGCATGACTTTGGGGCACTACAGCATGAGACACTTCCCTGTACTGCAAATGGTCATTAGCTGATCCCGTTAGCGCAATTTTTTTCATGTTTAGGCACGAGGAAAGCTGTTCACCCAGCAGCAATCAGAAAGCTGGACAGGGCTAGGATCAGCCACGGCCGGACACATAACACTCAGCAGGCTTCTGGAAGGGAGTGATCTTCCTCTCTCCAGCAAGGAGAGCAGGATGGGCGGCTTCCAGTTTCAGAAACCAATTAGGCAGAAACTGCTATCAAAGCAATAGAGAAGGCCCTACCCTAACTGAATTGAGAAACAGAAGGTGGCATTATCTCAATCGTTTTGCCAGTTTCAACAGTCCCGCTCATTCCTTCTCACTGAAGTTGCCCAGGGTGCTCTTTTCCAAGGCTCTTCCTACACACCTACCTGAACATCAACAGTATCGAACTGTCACCTAGACGCCACATGCTACCTAAAAAGCAGTCCCTTTAATGTACTTGCCTGTGGAGCAACAAGCCCCCCCTGACTTTATTCAGTCATTAACCACTTTTTAAGAAGATGTTATACTAGCAAAATATCTGTCACACCCAAATGCCAGCAGTAGTACCACGTGTGAACAGTACACAGCAATATACATTTACCACGCTATTGTGCTTTTGGGAAATTATACAGTATAAAAACCAGTGAATCTAAGAAGAAAAGAAGAACTTCCACAAAAACCAACTTTGGCCCCACTGTAACATTCTTCCAGAGAGTCCAAAATTAATTATTACAAGATTGTCCTTTATATTTTGCAACCAAGAGTATGAATACAACGTCAGAATTAGCTAAAGCAAATAGAATTGCCTTCCTCACCCTTCGAGTTAACAAATTCTGCATAAACAATTACAGAGCCATGGCACTCACACATGGAGCAAAAGATTCTTCATGGCAAGCGTTAGCCATGAAATTACTTACTGCAGACCAACAAGATAATTGGCTACAGTTACAATAAGCACTGCTGTCTACAAGGACTTGGTGTTACTTGAAAGACTTATTTTCCAGAAGCTCAGGGAAGAAAAAATAATAATTAAAAAAAAAAAAAAAATCAATTCCACAGTCATTAGATGAGAATTCTCAAACTGCAAACTTTGAGACTTCTATTTTTATACAAATATTTTTGGTCATATGTTGCATGACTACCCTTTATATTTCAGAATTATTTTTGTCCCGTTTGAGAAACAATGTACATCTGGAAGCAATACAAGAACAACTAGGTGAAGAACAAAAGAAAGCTTCAAGCTCATGCCTCTTCTCTCATACTAGAACCAGCAGGTTGACAGTATCAGCAAGTAACAAACTGGACGCTCAGCTCCCTCCTCTTGAGGAACAGGCTCAACACAAGGAGCACACACATGCTTTTTTTTGTGCAAGGAAAGCCTACAAAAGCAGCAATGCAGACTTCCACAAATAATAACCTACTTGAGAATTACTTCAGTGTAGAAATCCATATGGTGAAATAGAAAGAATGGTGGAGTGGTTTCAAAACCACCAAAACATGTGAAAGAAAAAAAAAAAACCAGATTTCGGAAGGTACTCTTAATGCTGACATGGCTTGAATTAGATAAAAGAAAGCCACAGGGTTCCTTGTAATGTCTATTACAGAGCAACAAGAGGAGCATGCACGAAAAGTCATCCTTCCCAACAACCAGAGGAGAAGCAGCTAAGCAGCTGTTGGTAATCTCCCATTCTTTCATTCAAGGCTCAGGTTTTCTCAGCAACTTCTGAGAACAAAGTATCATAAATCAAGTCTAACAAATTACTTGGGGAAGAAGTGAAAAATCCTTGTTCACTCTTTCTCCCACACATACGCTGTGGAGAAGAGCAACCATCATACAGTTCCAGTATTGCTTCTCCCAGGTAACACAAAGATCAGCAAACCCTCCTCCACCACTTCATGAATCCTTTCCTCATCACTTGGATCCATCCTTCATAGATAACTGTTGCAGCGCTCAGCCAGAATCACTAATAGTTGTAGAGACACCAGAGTAAGAGTGACTTCATTTCGCCATGACTCCGGGCTTACAAATAAAAGCAAAAAGGCTGACATCAAGCAAGTCAGTTTTCGGTCCCAGATGACTTGGAAAAACATCTGCACCAAGACTGAGGTACTAAAAATGTCCAATTGATTCAGAATATACCAATCCAACAATTTTCACCTACCCCACAAAGACTCTTTTGTCTCACCTTTCACTCAGAAGAGCTCAGAACATAACTAAGTATCAGTCTGTAAATATATAGCAAAATGAAAGAGCCAAGCAAACTCACCACATCAGTGATTTTTTTTTTCCCCTCAAGCACTCAACACTGGCAATGGAAAACTTGCTACATCATGCCATAAAGTGCTACCAAAACACGAGAACCTGAAAAACATAACCCTTTTTGACACCTGGGAATTTTCCTTTCTTACAAAGGGGAAGAAAAAAAAAAAAGTTAACTTCCTGGATTGTTTTACATAGATGGATTAACTGAAAAGATAAACTACATTTCCCGGAGTCCTTGTATATGGTTGTCTTGCTTTGTTCTGACTTTTTTTCCAGACAGCAGAAGGACCAGGAGCACATGACTAGAGCGACTGTGGGGGTTACCACAAGTACGTGTGCTTTATGCTACAGCCTTTGTTTCTCCTTCAGTGTTGTACACTTGGGATTGAATCATATTTGCAAACTTGTTATTCTGCATCAGTTGGTGCCCTCTTCACAGGCAAGCATCTGTCTAGTCTTTTGACCTCAAATAAACGGGAAAGGAGCATCAATGACCTTTCAATTATCAAGCTGTACAGCTTGAATAAGTCAAATATAGTTGCTGGGCATGACAGGTTTAGGTCTGCCTTGGTTTAGACAGCCACCTGCAAAAATACTGATCAACGAGACCTGCTTCCTATTCCACACAAACATAAACCACTAAATTAAAATGGAGTCACCCACAGTTTTTCTCCACACAAATCAAGAATCCTTAGTAAGTGATACTGCTGGAGCTAATGAAATCTATGTTCTTATGCTGCTAATATGAGTTAACTGCACCCATCTTTTTTGAAGCACAGCAGGCACGCTGATCATGCAGATATAAGCTAGGCTTATGGACCCTGAGACCTATGTTATCTTCAAGGCTTCAACTGCAGCGGAAGACATTTCAGTGCAGAAAAATGTCAGAATTCCCGATCTGTCAAAAGCTCACAATCTTATAGTACTTTGAAATGAAACACATAAAATGATATATATGCACGCATGCACACTCAGAGCCATGTCAGGTGTGGCCGTACGCAAGTATCAAATAGATCAATTGAATGGTTAATGCATATCAAGCATTCCAGGTCCTATAAAGATACCACCCTGGGCTTCCATAAGAAAAAGAAAAATATATCTGAAAACTATGCCACTAATATGAATCTGGAAGAACAATTTAGTTGTTAATAAGAATGTATTCAAATCAAATAAAAAAATTCCCTGTTATACACATATAGCCAATCTTTAGCAACTCAGAACAGGGCCTTTTTCCATTTGCACTGTGCATTTGTTCAGATGCAATACATATTTTTAATTCCCATAAACTGGCTAGAATACGAGACAGAATATGAAGGATGGGCACATATTAAACACAATTTCCAACACGCCTGTGCAGAATAAAGCACAGGCCTCATTCTTAACAATATTCCTCTGATCAGAAAACTGGAAAAGGCACACGGAGCTTAAAATAACGATTCCACAGGCTCACATGTCAAAATAACCATTTTCTTCTCCCCTCTATTGAGCATTTTACCAGAGCCTGGAGGATATTAGAGAGACCCCGTTTGTAAGCCTCCCTCCCCCACTCTTTTCTTTCCTTTTTTTTTTTTTTTAAATGGGCTGGACTAAAAGGTGCTCACACCCGATCTACGAGTGCATGGAAAAAATCTTCCAAGCTCTCTCCCTCAGCGCCAGGAGTGCTTAAAAAAAAAAACACATAATGAACGTGAATGTCACGGCCATACCTACGTGCCCGCAATTCGTTTCCTCCTTTCAAGGGGGGAAACAAGAAGGAAATACAGGCTTTGGGAGCTCCCAATCCGTTTCACAAAGCGGGGGGGTGGGGGAGGCTTTTTAATTAGCCAACAGGCCGTGATCAGAGACTAAGGAAGAGGACAAACCAACTGGCTTTTTTTTTTTTTGTCCTAACAGGCCCCAAACGAAGCGGCGGAGTGCGCCTATTCAAGGTTAATGGTGGGGGGGAGGGAAGGGGAGAGAAAGGGAGCTGCCTCCACCAGGGCCGGCTCCCGCCCGCAGCCTCGGTGNACGGCGCCCGTTCCTCACAAAACCATCCTTCCCGGCAGCGCCGGTGGGTCCCAGAGCCGCCCCCTCCCCGTCCGCAGCCCNTTTGGGAGCTCCCAATCCGTTTCACAAAGCGGGGGGGTGGGGGAGGCTTTTTAATTAGCCAACAGGCCGTGATCAGAGACTAAGGAAGAGGACAAACCAACTGGCTTTTTTTTTTTTTGTCCTAACAGGCCCCAAACGAAGCGGCGGAGTGCGCCTATTCAAGGTTAATGGTGGGGGGGAGGGAAGGGGAGAGAAAGGGAGCTGCCTCCACCAGGGCCGGCTCCCGCCCGCAGCCTCGGTGGAAGGAGTGGAGACCGGGTGGGGGAGGGAGGAGGAAAGGGGGGAAGCCCCTGGCAGGGCCCGACAGACAGACAGACACCCCCGCGCAGAGCGGGAGGATACTTACGGCTAACTCTCATGCTGCCGAAGGCCGAGGGCTGCTGCACCGGCTTGCAGCTCTCCGCGAAGGAGGTGGTCCTGGGCCGCCCGGACATGGTCTCCCGCTCTGGCCCCGATCACCTCTCCTCTCTCTCTCTTCTCTCTTTCTCTGTNCCCCTCCCTGGGCGCCAGTCACATGGGGCGGAGGCTGACGGCCCGGCTCCTCTGATCCCGTTGTCCGGTTTCTCTCTCTTTTTTTCTTGTTCTTTTTTTTTCTTCTTTTTCTTCCTCCTCTTCTTTCGCCCTTCCCTCTTCTCTCCTTCCCCCTCGCCTCTAAGGGAGGCGGCAGGGAGCGGGACTATTTTTCCTCCCCCGGCGGAGGGATCTCGGGGCTCCCGGATCCGCCGACAGGAGGTGGTGCGAACGCTCGCAAGGGGATCCGGCAGGGGCGGTGGGATCCGCGGCGGGCGGAGTAGCGGTGAGGCGGTCCGGGTGGCCTCGCTTGCTCGCTCTCTCTCTCTCGCTCGCTGAGGGTTTCTCAGTACAACGCTAAGGCGGCGGCTCCAGCAGGGCTCCTCATTCTGCCCGCACGGGCAGCTGGCGGCGGCTCAGGCTGGACAGGCTGCACTGCGGGCGGCGGCCGGCGGCGGCGGCGCAGGCCATGACGGCGGTGGCTTTTCTTCAACCGGCTTCAAAGCGCGGGCGGCGACGGTTGTTGCTGTTGCTTCCCCGGGCGCCCAAGGAACATGGGACTCGCCCGCCCAGCTGAAGCCTCCTGCCGCTCCCTCCCGGCGCCGGCCGCCTCCCGCCGGGCCCCCCTCCCCGTTTCTGCTCGATCAGTCCCTTTGTCCCTGCTGCTGCCTCTCCGCTGCGTGCCGGGCTCCTGCCGCTGCGCTCTGTGCGTGCGCCCAAGCCGCGCAGCCGCCTATGCCTGTCGCCGCCCTACGCTGCGGAACGGCCCTAAACACCTTCTGTGAATAGCCAGCCGAAGCACCCGGCGTACTCGCCACCCCCCCCCGCTCTAGCTCGAGGCCCTGACGGAAACTCCCGAGCCGCCTCGGGACCAATCCAGAGCTCTCTACAAAAACGCCCGTAACGGGTCGTAGCCAATCGCGGACGCAGCCGAGTGTCACCGAAGCGCAACGGAGGGCCCAATTGGAATGCGCCGCCGCCGCCCTAGCAGCGCGATCGTGCAGCCAATGAGAAGGCAGCCCTCTCTTCCGGATATTGCCGGACCAACCCGAAGAGAGACGAAGTGGGGAAGCCAATCGGAGGCCACGCTTCCCCGTCACACCGCCCAGGGACGGCTTCAAGCCGCAGCCCGAGGCGGAGAAGTGGGGCGGGCAGCCATTGGCTTTCCCCAGGCCAGAGCACTCCGATTGGCTGGCGGCGATGAGGCGGCCCGAAGACGCAAGCCGGCTCTCCGCAGCCGACCAATCCCGAAGCCTAGGGCCGTTGGGGCACGGCCGCTCACCTTTATGACCTCACCGGGCACCAGCGTAGGGGGAGGGGAGCGCGCATGCTCAGTGCGGCAAGAAGGGTGTGCCCGAGGGCATAGGGTGGTGGCTGCTGCCCCGTGGCCATGGGCATGCACACTTCGCGCTTGCGGGGTGGTGGCTCTGAGTCCTGTGCCACCGTGAGGGAAGGAAGCTCCAAAAGTAAATGGAGGTTTTGCCTAAAACCGTCAGAGCTTGAAGGCAGGGCCTCAGTCACCGTGTGGAGGCGATGAGCATCGAACCAGCCATGGAGACTGCATGCTGTGTTGTCACCCTGTAAGGCCTACGGTGTGGTTGTGTGGTAGCTGCGAGGAATGCGGTAGCAAGCCGCGTGGTGAGGCGATTCGTTAAAAGAGAACACAATAAGGTTATGCTGGAAGTCGCCAAGGTGGTAGGTGACGTGATGGTAACCCTGTTTTGCATAAACTGAGACGGAGCACAAATGATCCAAGACGCATAGAAAGTTCCCCCAATTTATCTGTTATCAGCAAGACCTCATGTTATCAGCAAGACCTCATAAGAGACACAATTTGTATTAGAGCTGCTAGAATGGCCCATGTATCTACATCTTGGTGCCACCGTGAGTGGATTGAGCTTGGCCAGAGTCCCAGGAACTGTTCTGGAAGAGCTTGTACTTCTTCCGGGCTCTGAAGCATCCCTGGGGGCATCAGTTCCCAGCCCTGGCAAAGCAGGCGCTGGAGTGCTGCTCCCTGCTGTGACCTCAGTAAAATTACGTGGCAGACCTCAGCAAAAATTGAGCACCGCTTGCTTATGCCATTAAAAAAAGAGCATTCTTGCCAGAATAGTTTATACCACAAACAAAATAACTTGGACTAGCAGAAGCAGTTTTTGCCAGTGTTAAAATCTAGCTAAGAGCTGCTGTTTTCAAGGCATCAAAATATTCCCATATCTACTTTATTTTACTTTTCTTCCCAGTCCTGTTCTGAACAACATTGCTATGTGAGGAAACAAAGACCTGGCCAAAGGCAGCTAAAATTTGTCCTTTACAAGAGCTGTTTTCAAAGCAGAAAACAAACCCAGTCTCTCACAATGGTCCTGTTCAGCAGTTTGCTGGCCCCGGGGTGCTCGGTTTGCTGGAAGCCTTTTTTCCTGCATGATTAACAATGAGTAGTTTTACCTACTGCAAAGGACCTGGGGTTGTTTAAGGTTTGGTTCTTTATGAGCTACCTATGCAGCTCTGTACAGCTGGAAAGCTGACAGCTGAGAGTGGTGTGCCCTAACAAGGACTAAAAGAGGCAGTTTGAAATTGCAGTACTGGGGTGATACTGCAGCTACCCTTAAACCACCCTACCATACTTACCATCCCAGCCCACCCCACCCCCCGAGACACCACTGTATGAAACATCGCTGAGACAGTCTCAGTAAGTCGCCAACCATGAATATGACATTTTCTCTCCACTTTTGGTAGAACTGTTGACTTCACTCATGACTATTTATCAAAAATTAGAGCTACAGATTGGAATAGTTCTCTAAAGAGTGGTCTTACATAAAGAGACAAAGTAAATATGCAACTAGCATAGTCTAGCTCTCCTCTACCTGAAATGTACCACCAGATATTCCAGTCATGAGCTTGAAATTATTTTTTTGTCTTTGGGCACCAAAATGCCAACACAAATCGCATTTTCTTATTTTCTGATTAAATTCTTTCAAAAGACTGCATAAACTGGAGAACTGACTTTAAGTCAAGCTTTGTTACTTTAAAAAGTTGGTGGTCTGAAAAATAGTGGGTGGAGGAGGGTGAGCTCTTTGCTTTAACATTTGTTGTTACTCATAATGGTAGTAAAAAAAATCAGACCAAGGCATAATTTATACTGGTTATGTTCATTTGAAAAACATCTCTTAAAGCTTTGTAATGAATCTACAACCTGATAATAAAAATGGGAAATCCTAAAATCACCCAAATTCTTCTCCATTACCAAAACAATCCATATCAAACCCAAAACTCCCAGTTGCTGCAAATCTTGCTTTTCTGAATACCAAGCCCATTCATCCACTAGGGGAATGCACATTACAAAAATCCCAGCTGCTCTATTTCCTATTAGGCAATCCTGCCCACATTTCCAAGTAATAATTAACCAACCAACTCTCCAAAGCCTGTCCGTTTAAGCCTTAGCGTCTTCTCACCTACCAGGAAACCACACAAGTGTGCTTAAAAGAGGATTACTATGTTTTTGAAAGGATGGGAAACTATAAAGCGTCTCCAATTTCTGTTAATCTTTTCACAGATTCTTTCCTTAGCTAAGACTTCTCTCAGAAACCCTAAACACACGATAAGGGCATCTGTTAACCTTTCGTCCTCACTTTCAAAAATGGACCGACAATTAAAGTCATTTGGGAGAGTCATGAGTGAGCTAGTTGCTTTTTTAGACTGAAAGATTCTCTTTTGACAACATTGCAAAGTTCATATTTATTTTTGGCCCCTTGGCTGATGAAATGACCTCCCTTTAGAATCTGCAAATATAAATAGAATTGACGTTTTAATGATCAGTTTTCACAAGCAAATATAATCCAGCTTCTCAAGCATTAATATTGTTCCAAATCTGGATGCAAGGGGCAGTTTTACAGCTGCTGTGTTTCTGTAACATCCAACTTCCCAGGGAGGCTGCCTGAAAATAGGAAGCATCCAATAGAAATTACTGAAGTGTTATCTCTCTGAAATGCCATAAGGTGGCAGTGAATTGGAAAATTGGTGCTATTTCTGGGTAGAACAAAGATTTAAGGAGCTCAGTAGAAGAGGAGGGGAGGCTTTTTTTGTTTGTTCAGGGTTTTTCAGTTCTCTGCTTACATTTAATATATCACCATAAACTTCAAATCCAATCATCTTAATCAGACGTTGAATAGATCTCCTCCAACGTGCACCAGTAGATGTGTTCCTGCACAGGGAACTCCTGCTTTTATTTTCTCCATTGCTTCCTTTTAGGGTGATCAACAGCAAGATTTTCTGTTTGCTTACCTTGCAGCTCTTACTGGGTCATTCCACCAGAAGACACAGTGAGAGAGCTACCTCCGCTAGCCTGGTAAGGATGCAGTCATTCAGGGCTGTTTTGAACTTTGTTGCGTTAGTGAATCAAAACGATATTAATGGATCTACCAATCTTGCATCTGATTCCTTAGTATTGCCAAGGGAATTATCCACAGAACAATTTAGTGGCTTGCCTCTTGTTTGACTGGCATGGGCAAACTCAGTGGTTATAGTTGAACTTTAACTTTTCCCTTTTTTTCCAGTGGAAAATCAGAGATTGTAACAGTAACAAATTTACCAACTGCCCAGGCGTTAATGATTAGACAATAAATCCTGAAAAGTGGTTTTGATTTTTGTCCCAGAACAAAATCCGAAGGAATCTATGTTTAGGACATACCAGTTGAATTTATTTTTCTGAGCAGGCCAGAAGTTTTAAATCCTGAGAACTCGGCATTTTGCAATGATTTCCTGTCACAAAATATGTCATCACCAACAATTGCTTCAGAGAACAGCTGATGTTTTGCTGATCTGAATGTGCGTGGGTGCACCAAGGCCTCGCAAGACTCCAGGTAAGTTTGCCAAAACTGATAGAGCCAAGTGGTCTGAACAGTTTAATGTAACAGGAGCTATGGAGAACTTCCGTTTCCTGGTTTTCCAGCACAAACAAGCAGAGACACCGAATACAGGTTCATGGCAACGTTGCAACACACAGAAAACACCCAGTGACTCACTAAGCAGGCAAATGAGTCCTTCTGTGGGAGTCCTCCTTGCTGATGTTCCGCACAGGTTTAAGGTTGGTCTTATCCACTGGCTCTTGAAAGAGGCATCAGGTTTCCCACTGTGCCAGAAGAACATCTTGTTCAGTTGGACAGCTTCCCTTGCTCCAGCAGTTGTCTGACCTCACCTTCTTCATAAATAACCCTGGAAAACCAATGTCTGGAGCCAGAGAAGGTCTGTCAGTCTAAGGAGCCTTTGACAAATCTTCTAGACATTTGTTTTCTGGAAAGCAAAAGGGTTTTAAAGGGTTCAAATCTACAGATTTTTTTTGGCTCATCCGTGTGTACTACCTCTCCCACATCAGATTCAGTCAAACAGCACAAGAATAACATCCATTTGCTTTCTGCTTGTGTTTTCCCTTGTCAGGAGCTCTGTCATTTTCTGTAAAGGGGATACCAGGGAGCAGAGGGGTCATTCTCACAGCATGAAGTTAAAAAGACCCCATTCCACCGAGTTCACTGGGGCTCTCTCTATACTACAGTATTGGTGGAAGGGTGTATGAATGTCCAATACTCACTATTTCCCTGCCTCCCCAATCGACTTCCAAACTGGCTGTTGAGGAGATTTTCAAAACAAAGAAAGTTAAAGCCATCCTAGATCCCTGAGGCTTTCAGTCCATTCAAGAGAATCTTCTAGGGCTGGGAAACTTTAAATTGAGACAGGTGCTTAGGACTAGTCTTTACCTAGGTCTTAGTAGACGTACCAGGAAAGGGAGAGGCATGGGAGAAGACCCAGGCTGGGTTTCCAAGTTGTCACAGTGACCTAGAAGTTGTACAGAGAGCCAAGCACGATGGCCAACAAAGGAGATTTTTCTCCATTTCCTCCTTCAGACAGCTGTGGGATGTTGCAGCAGGGTGATGAGTTTTACTGTGCCTTCTCACAAATGCAGGAAGAGGATTCGCTAGTTCCTATTGAAATAGTTTTTTGAAAGAAAACATTGCATATGGTGTAGGGTGCCAACAGAAGGAGAAAGGGCCATTGGGAATAGACGTCTGCATCACCAAAGAAGTGAAGAAAGCAGCCAGTGGGGCTGCCTGGGGTGCACTCCTTGCTGCAAGGCTCCCTGCAGACCAAAATTACCATCCTTAGCTGCAATGAAATGCTCATCCAGCTCTTGCTGTTGCAGCTGCTTTTACCCTGGCTGAAAATAACTGCATGGGTACAGGTCTCCCCAGGACAGCCAGCTCCCCTGGAAGAAGAAGGAGACGATAGTGCTTGGTGGATTAGAGCCATTTCTGATATCCACAAGGCAAACTATGGGAAGTATAATACACTCACATCTGCAGGGAGTCAGGATCGCTCTGCAATATACAGCAACATATAGCAAAATGGGTGAATAGGGTTAGGAAACCTTGGTCGTTCTTCATGCATCAGCCACAGCAGTGAACTTGTACTGTTGTTGTATGTCTTACCTGTGAACTGAGGGTCTTTAGTTTGCAACCGGGAACTAAAGGTGTCAATTCTCCTCAGAACCTGGGAAAAAATGCACAGTTAATTATGAAGTGGCCAAAAATGTAACAGTATTTTCATTTTGCTGACTGAGTTTTTGCCAAGCACTCTAATTGATTTAATGATCCTTGTCCCTGGCTGCTCACTAATCACCATCGTACACTACTTCCGTCATCTTTGGCTTGCAAATGGTTACTAATTGTTGCTGCGTTTTGCATTGTACATCTGGTGTTGACAGCTGTCCTTGCCCTAAAATGGAGAGACAGCTGTTTTCAAAAGGAGAGTGCTCTCCCAAATCTCTACAACATCTGGGAAAATGTGGCATTGAAACTGAGTTGTCAAATACAAAAATTTAACAAATCTATGGACAGGCTAGAGACTCTGCAAATACAAAGCTTGAAAGTAGGCATAGGAATCAGAATAGAAAATACTGTGTTTTCAAAACATGAGATAATGTCTTTAAAACACGAGATCATGTCTTTAAAATAAAAGTCTTGGGTGTTTCCCTTTAAAAAAATGCCTATTTTCCCTAATTCCCCGTTGACCGCCTGACATGGCAAAATCTTTTACTGTCTGCACACCAGAGCACACCTCCTAATTTGATCAGACTAACAGCCCATGTTGCTTTTGCTTCAGCCTATTAAACGTAATGCCAAAGCCTTTCTACAAGGCCAGATTCAGGATCTTGCAGCAAGATCTAACTGGCCTGAGACAAGAAACCAGTAGCACGAAAGCACCAAAAAAGCCCTAGAAATCAATGGAAACAATTGCATTCCTTAAAAAACAAAACAAAACACAACACTTCTCCAGAATCTCATTTCCTCCTGAACATTTTGTGACCGTGATTGTTACAAGCAACCTGGTTGGGTTTTTTTTTTTTCTCTCCCTGTTTATTTTGTGTATTTAACAGCACTGAGCGTACAGCCCATTGTTTTGCTAACGGTCAGCAACGCTTATCTCGCTTATCTCCCCATCTCGCCCGGCCGCTATCGCTCACAAGCTGTTCTGCAAGACTTGGATGAGCACTCCTCTCAGACCCTTCGAGAGGCTGCGAGCCAGCAGCAAGAACAAAGCTGAGCTCAACAGGCAACAATGAGTAGGCATGTAAGGACACGGAAAGGAAATGGGTGAGCTGAAACAAGGTTAGCGTGATTGGAGTAGCAGTCACTCCAAATGACCCCTAAGAAAAGAGCCTACAAGCAGAAAAAGTCTGGTCGGATTAACGACGCTTTTTTATAATGGAGTCATTTCAGGACATCTGACTTAAGGGAAGTGCTACATTTATTTATTTTTAATTGGACTGGATTTAAGCCATATCAAGCTGATGATGCCATTCTGAGTTCAAAAGGATATTCTCTTTGCCTCATAGCATAGGAGCAAGAGGATAATGCAATTAATGGGAAAGGTGGCACTTTAAAAAGTGGTAGAAGGAAGTATTTTTAAATTAAGCCATTCTTTTATATGTCGGGTGCTTAACATAGGAGTTTTTTCTAGTCACCCGAAGGTGAGAAACGTCTGCAGGAGATCATCCTAATTCTCAAGTGGAGTTACTCTCAAACTTCACCTAGAGGACCCTCTTTTCTCCACACCTATGGAAAGTCCCTAAAAAGACCTGCCTAGTAAGTGGGCTCAGGGGTAGCAAGCCTCCTACTAGGCGACAGGAAGACAGTTATAGTTCTAACTGGACTCTGAAAGTCATTGGTGCAGGACAACAGTGATGGGCAAGAATACTGACCTCTGAAATAAGTAACTGTACTAAAGCTTTTTTTTTGTAAGGGGTATGAAATGTGCTGTTTGAATTCAAATCACACTTTAAGTGTGGAAGTATGGGAAGGGTTTATAAAACTCTCTGAAACATCTTGTCCTGACCACAATCCAGGAAAAAGATATTGGACTAGAAACCAAGCTGTTTGATAATCAAGGATCATCTTCTCGAAGCTCAAGAGCAGTTTTTCCTGACAAGAAGAAAATCAAGCACAGGTGGCAAGAGGCATGGCATGGATGAACAAGAACCTCCCGACTAAACTCTAACACAAAAAGGAAATGTACAAAAGGTGGAAGCAGGGGTAGGTGACCCAGGAGGAAGCCTTACTGGTGAGAATGTCCTTAGGCAATGTTAGGCCTCTTAGCAAGGGGCCCAAAAGTCCTGAGGGAGCTGGCTGATGTCATTGTAAGGCCTCTCTGAAAGATCATGGCAATCAGGATTGGTTCCTGAGGCTTGGAAGAAAGCAAAGGTCACTCCTATCTTCATGAAGGAAGATCTGGAAAACTACAGTCCAGCCAGCCTCACCTCAATCCCTGAAAAGGCAATGGAGCAAGAAATCATGGAAACCATTTCCAGACACATGAAGAGGGAGGTGGCTGTGTGTAATCCACATGGATTTACAAAGGGGAAATCAGGCTTAGCCAACCTGACAGCCTTCCACAGCAAGATGACTGGCTTGGGGAATGAGAGGAGAGCAATAGATGTTGTTTGCCTTGACTTTAGTAAGGTTTTGATACTTTCTCCCATAGCATCCCCATAGACAAGCTGAGAAAGTATGGGATAGATAAGTGGACAATGAGGTGGATCAAAAAATGGTTGAATGGCTGGACCCAGAGCACTGTGATCAGTGGCACAAAGTCCAGCTAGAGGGCAGTCACTAGTGCTATATCCTGTTACTAGGTCTTGTACTGTTTAACATCTTCATTAATGATCTGGATGACAGGGCAGAGTACACCTTTGGCAAATTTACAGATTATATAAAGCTGTGAGGAGCTGATACACTAGATGGTGTGCTGCTGCCCAGAGCGAGCTGGACAGGCTGGGGAATCAGGCAGAGGGGAATTTCATTAAGTTCAAAAAAACAAAATGCAAAGTCCTGCACCTGGGGAGGTATAGCTACATGTGCCAGTACATGCTGAGGGCTCTGCAGAGAAGGACCTGAGGGGTTCTGGTGGACATCGAGCTGGCCATGAGCCAGCAGTGTGCCCTCTCAACAAAGACTGCCGTCAGCATCCGGGGCTGCATTAACAAAAGCATTACCAACAGGTCATATTTCCCCTCTACTCAGCAGTGGTGAGGCCACATCTGGAGTTTTGTGCCCTGTTCTGAGCTCTCCAGTAAAACAAAAACTTGGACTTACTGGAGTGAGTCCAGCAAATGCCCACACAAATTATTAAGGGCCTAGAATATCTCTCATGTGAGGAAAGACACAGGGAGGTGGGACTGTTTAGCCTAGAGAAGAAAAGGCTCAGGCAGAATCCCGTCAGTGTGTGTAAATATCAGATGAAGGGAATGAGGAAGAGGGAGATGGGTGCCCACTGAGAGGACAAAAAGCCATAGGCACTATTTAAAACACATGAAACTCCACTTAAACACAAGAAAACACTCTTTTTCCTTTGGGGGTGGTCAAAGAATGGAGCAGGTTGTCCAGAGAGGTTATGGAGTCTCCATCTCTGGAAACATAACAAACCTGATTGGACATGGCCCTGAATAGCTAGCTCTAGCTGACCCGCCTTGAGCAAGGGTGGTTGGACAAGATGATCTCCAAAGGTCTTTTCCATCCTTCAAAATCTGTGATCCACTACAGCAGTTCGTGGTGTTCTGTATGCTGTTGGTTCTTATGCATTTCATTGATTTTTCCCTCAGGTAATCATAAACATTACTGGTGTAATTGATTGCACTGAATGCATATACCTCTGAGGATGAGATGGTTATAGAGAAACCTGAACTTAATAAAATAGTCAGAATTGTCAACAAAATACAGGAACTGGGAGTCATCATTCATGACTGTGAGGTTCTGTACACATGTTTTCAGCAGAATAAGCAAAGTGTGGGGAGGTGGAGACTGACAGAGCACACAGGACAGGGTCAGATGAGAAGTGGGAGATAAGTGACTTATGACAGCCAGTGCCGAGCACAGTGCATAAGAATTTCAGTTTTATTTCTCAGTCTATGGCAATTGATCTAACTTGGGCTGTTTGTGTAGTGGTGATAAAATTAAAGCCCTAACACTGTGTCAAAACAGGGCACCGAAAAGGGACAATTAAATCAGAGGCAGTATTTTCAAGCTGAGCACCCAGAAATGGGGAAAACAAAATTAATGACCACCTGGAAGAAGCCTGATTTAAATGACCACCCAGGAACTCTGAAGCAAAGGCAGTTCTCCAGGGCAGCAGTCCACAAGCTGAACCATAAGCCTGTCCTTTCTCCAGCTGTGTTCCCAGTCTCCTCCAGAGTATAGTCCTGGTATATTTTATGCACTGAGGCAGGATCCCATTAGGAACAAGTTTGCAATCATGTCATTAACATCTGTCTCACAAAAGAAGATTAGAGAAACGTTTGTCTAGAATGGTCTAGGAATAATTGGTCCTGCCTTGGGGGAAAGAGATGGACCGGAGTCCCCAAATGGCTCCTTGAGGTGCCTTCCAGGCCTGTTTTCCACAAAGTCATACATGCCAAAATTAAGCCAAATTAAATTTGAATAACTTATTTTCATTCTGGCCTTCCCTAACTTCTGAATGCTTCATTTCAGAGCCCCAGATTACAGTGTGCTGCGTTTTAAGATCCTGGCTGGTTTGTTTTAAAGCCAACGCAACCTAGCAAGGATGCCATGATATGCACATCCACAAGGTTCATTAACAACCTTGTAACAGATCCAGCACAGGGACCTCTGCCAGGGACTGGCAGAGGCAACCCAGGTAACTCTGCCCTCTCCAACTAATGAAGGTAGGGGTTGCAATAGGAAGAGACTGCTATGCTGCTGGCCAGCATCAGAGGTTTGCCTTTCAAATCCACGTGCTGACAGCAGATGAGATGAGAGTCTCAGGACACCTGGGTTCCCTCACAAACTCTGGAGGGCAACATGTGCCACAAGAAGCTTTTTGCTTGCTTCCACCCATGATCTCTCTAGTCCTATTTTTTCCAGACCCTTGAAAACAAACAGCTCCTTTGCTACCTCCTATGTTCCCTGCCCCATGACTGTCAAGTCAGGTTCTCTCCTCTCCCTGCTCTTGTCCTCTAACCAGGACACCACCTCAAGTCACACCTGTGTCCTACCTTTTTCCCCCTCCCCCTCCTAGTCACCTGGCTTATCCTGTCATCACACATTTTTTTTTACCTCTGCTCTTTCCCCTACTCCCTTAGTTTTGCCCAACAGCTGCTCTCAGACCCTGAATCCTTGGTGATTTAATCCTTCTCTCTATCCTCATTCCTTGTTGATTCAGAAAAATGAAGCACCTTCCTCTGCCCCGATCACACCATCTTTCCCTCTTCCACCGCCTCCTCCCCCAGCCATTCCAGTCATAACAGGTTCTTCCACTAGATTTACCTCTTTCCTCCCACAATTGGCTTTCACAATCACTTCTTCCATCATGTTGCTTCATTGCCAGGATGATGATGGTCATCATCTTTGTGAGAGAAACCCCACTTTGCTCTCAGCTCAATGCACCATCTTACAATAGAAACTGCAATGACTTGCAGGTGAGGTGGGCTTGGCCACTACCTGTGGACAGCCCTGGTGCAGGGTGCAAGAAGCTGCAAGGAGATGGAGCATATTCAGGCAGGGTGAAGTTTTCAGGGATGGTTTGCAGAAGGCTTTTTGTCCACTATATTCTAAGAAGCCTCCACAGATCTGTGTGGCCTGTGATTTTTCAAAGTCATAAAGTCTGGTCTGGTTTGGATGGGTTTTGTGAAAACCAGTAGAAGCTAGAGTTCCAATCTGTATAACATGAGGGCAATGAAATGTCTCAAAAAACTAACAGACATGCTTGAAAGGGGAAAAAAATGCATTTTTGTCAGCATTGTTCTTGGAAATGACCCGCTGAATCACTTTTATTTTAACTTTACAGAACACTCAGCATGAAGATTTTTGTATAATGCTTAAGCTTTAAGAAAATGATAAGCAAGTGAGTCCAAGATATTTTTATGGGAAAAGCTGTGTGGCCTTAATATGCAGGGGATATTATGTATCCCTATGCACAGGGATGTTAACTACTAAATCATACAATCATAAAGTATTTCATTTTCTTTCATTATTATTTTTCTGCTTTCCCTTCTCAAAATCTAATTGCTGCATACTTTGGGCTTCTAACACCTTGCTTTTCATTGGCGATCTTTTTGCTACAAGAAAAACTCATTACCTTGAACATCTCCTGAATTAATTGATTCCATTGGTTATTGCAGAGTCATTAAAATAGTGCTATTAAATTGGGGACTTAAGTCATAGTGTTAAAGGAGCAATCTCCTCGAGCAGCTGATTTAGTCTGAGCAATGTCCCTTCTAGCACAACGTTGTGGACTTTTCTTACACTGGCCACTTTGTTTTGCAAAGGTGATATTCAGGTTTATTAAATGAATTGCTGTTACCCTGAGCTTGGGCAGGCTTGCCGAGTTGCTGGAAAATGCCACAAGGTTTAAATTACAGGTGGAAGTCACTGTGCTCTTTCCCACGGACACAGCCATCAGTAGGACAGCTATTGCTGCCTAAGTGGCAGGAGCAAATCAATGTCTGATATCTGTTTTGGCCAGCCCAGCGTTTCCTTTATACTCCTCAGGTAGGTTGCAAACCCCAATGAGGCAGTGGAAATTTCCCTGTAATGAAAGCATGTCTCTCAACACTTCCAGACGTGTTGCGGCAGAACAAAGCTATGACCTGTTCTTTCATCTGCCACCCTAAGGGTAGGAAGATTTTTAAAAGTCAGTGTCTCATTTATGACTGTGCATTAGAACAGCCTAAACTGGTCACAAAGGGAAATTATTTTATAACAATCCTGGAAAAGGAGAGAAAAAGATCTTCGTTGCTCAGCTGTTAGCTGCTCAGAGCTTGGCACCGATCTTGAAACCTGATGAATAACATTTGAAACAATATTGTTCTTAGATTTCCAGCTGTACCGGAAGGTAGGTGGTCACCACAAAACCTACCTTACCTCCCACTGCTGCTGAAAGATTAATGTTGTCTGGACTGGGGGAGGATAACCCAATTCTGCAAAATACATAGGCCCCTGCTGTGTCCAGCATAGAGACGTCATCTCTCCTCATAGGGCTGTGGCCCCCCTGCAGCCTGGGCTCTGATTGTGTAGCGGGGCACTTATTTTTCCCAGGGAAAAGCTGCAAGAGGGTTTTAGTTTTTATTTAAGTGCTTTACCAGACGTATCCCACGTGCTTGTGAGGTTGTTTCTAATGCTGTGATTATCTAGAAAAATCTCCACTTAGTGATACAAATACCGTACTTGCTTCAGTGGATGCTTGGCTTACTGATGAGGAGCAGAGTTCTTGGCTCTTTTTCACCTATGATTGTCAAATTCCAATTATTCCAGACAGTGGTGTGATCCTGAGAAGCTGGGATGTTTCTCCATTGTCTAAGGACACAAATATATGCTGGAATTCGCACAGAAGTATTATTTGATTCACTAAAGCCAGCTGCTGTGATCAAACTATCCACATACAGCAACTACTGATTACTCAACAGCAAAAACATTGGTCACTGTTGATATCCCAGTTTGTTGCCTGAACTTCTTCCCCAGCCTCTCACTCACTTTTTCTAGAGGACATTTGGGATTCTTACTGAGCTCTAAGACTTGCTGGCTGAGGAAGTTAATCAGGGCCCAGCTGGGAGCATCAGCTCTCATTTTCTTGTGCTTTGATGGGCCAACCTGTTTCTCAGGCCTCCCTGGTGAAGCACCCGAAGCCTGTTTGTGCAAACGTATAGCGAAGGAGCCTTGATGCATCTCAAGGAGGTGCCTTTGTGTTTGCTCAAATGACAGATGCCTGTGAGAGAGAAAAGAGACTGGTTTCTCTCTCTGAGAGAGAACTCCGGACTTCTGCGTTTTCTCCTTGAGTACCTTAGACCCCATGTCACCCTCAGGTACTCTTTCTTGTTGTTTTAGTCTGCTTTAAAGGCTAAATTCAGATGCCCTCAAGCAGCTGTTGCTGAAGACAGCAGGGACTGAGAGTGTTTTTCCATCAGAGGGTGGAATTTAGCCCAAACCTGTCGTACTGTGGCACAGCAGGTACTCAGTAATGCCAGGTTTCCAGGAACAGGAGAGTTGCCTCCCTCATGGACTGCAGCAGGCTCATATCAGGTATCAGGAGAACTAGGAAAAAGACCTGGCTGCCAGAAAGTTGTGAAGAATGGATTGCAGAAGCATGAGAGCACTATATGTGTTTTTGTCACTGGTATGAAAAAGGCTGTAATAGAGAGAAAATGAGCTTATATTTGCAAAAGTGTAATTTACTATCGAATGAAAGATTCACCTGTCAGAGGAAAGGAAGTCTTTATCCAGCACCTGTCTTTGGGGACTGTTAAAAAAAAAAAATTCAACAACCAAAACCCAGCTGCTTTCAGACAAGGGCTTGGATTTGCTGTAATCATGTACAGGGTATCCCACTGTTCATGGATCTGCCTAGCACTGCTGTAAATTCAAGGTGCGATTGCATCAGCTAATATTATTCCTGCAGTTCTCTTTGGTTTGAAATGTCGCCCGACTCATTTGGGTTAGATACAAGATGTAATTGCCTGGAAACCAGCATACAACTCCAGAAGGGTGCCTTGAGAGTTATATTCACCTTGTCCAAAAAAAAAATGCTCAAGCCATCCCTGTGTTGGATCATGTCATCAGGACACTGCTCAGAGTATGCCTTCATTTTCCCTTCCTCTGGGACCCTTGAGAGGTACCAGGGGCTTCCTAATGAGCCCAAGTCCTTATTTCCTAAGCCATGGGGAGCTCCAAGAAGCAAAAGCTTTTCAGTGTTTCTGCACCTGCCAGGCACAGTTGCTCCCAGTACTTGCAGGAGGTGTGTTGGAAGGAAGAATGGAAGGACAGGCCTTCATCTGTAGGTATATTAAAATACTGCTGGTAAAACTAGCACCTGCTGGTGCCAGGAACTCCACGTTCATTGCATACTTGCAGAGAAAATTTCAAGTTCCTGCTGACCCACAGGAAATTTCCCTGCTTCTGGCCCACCTTTCTGGTGTCCTAACTACCAGTGAATATTCTTCTCATGCGCTTTTCAAAAGGTGAGTGTGATCCTGTTCTAGCATCTTGCCAAGCTCTTTACAGACTCCTTGGCAGCTGGGGTCAGGAAACCGTGTATACAACCATTCTCACGTTGCTGCAATGGAAAGAGTATGACCTGGTAGCAATGAAACCGGGGCTCTCCCTCCATGCCTCCCTGGAGACAGAAAGAGGGGCAGGTATGAGCTGCTAGAGGGAACTAAAAATAGTCTTTTCTCTGAGTAGACCAGGGATCCTGGGAAGAAAAGGCTGTGTTCTGCATCGCATCGGCATGGAAAGAGTAGGTTAGAGAATGAGAAGGAAGCACAGCTACTAACTAGAAGACAGTACTGGCATGAGAACAAGTAGATAAAAATAGGCTATGAAAAAATGTGGGCTGCAGATCAGAAACAAGTTTCCTTCTGTCGGAGTAAGGTTCTGGAATAACCTGCCAAGAAAATTCCCAATGACTCTTAAGATGGACTGTGATAAATTAACAGGAGGGACTTTATGACTCAGTGCTTGTCATAGCTGGGAAATATGGTGATGACTAGGAGATCCCTTCTAGCCCCACATTCCTGTTGGTATGATAACAGAGGAATCTGTGTAGAGCACAGTAACTGCTGAATCACCAGGTGCTTTATATAGCTGCCTGGCAGGACAAAATCCCTTGCACCCATCCTGTCCACATGAACCTCCAGGACAAAAAAAAACTCCTTACGTAAATGATTTCACTCTGGCAGCACAAAGCATAAAGCTATGGATGCCTGAGTCTGAAGAAAACCAGGCTCCTCTACACAGGGGAAAGGTGGTGGAATGGGCACGAGAGCAAGAGACCTCACTGTAAGCACTAAGAGGTACATGCTCTGAGGTGAACACGCTCCAACTGCTTTGATACACAATTTTAGTGGAGGAAAAAATCCTCAGTGCTTGGGACCATGTGGAGGTATCCCATGCACTTGCTCAGGCAGGTGTGTGCTGTGTACAGGTATCATTTACACAGACCATGATCATATAATTTAGCGGAAAGTTCCTGCAATTAACTGCTAAACCACCCACATTTCTCCCGCCACCCCAAGAAACCCAGTAGAAGGCATCCATGAAAAACTGGATAAGAGACAGGGCTGGTTTCTGTGCTTGGGAGAATAACATTGATCAAGAGGAGAGAAATTCTCCACAGCCCTCATGGCTGTTGGACCAGAGGTAGACTTTTCTGGAGCTTCTTCTGGAAGGTGGAGGTCATGTACACATGTGGGTGCTCCTTAACCTCCTCAAAATTTGCAGCTCAGGCTACTTGGAGGCCTACGGCTTTCCATTGCTTCTCCCCACCTTGCCACAGGAATGTTCCCGCACAGATGTGGCATCACTGTACAGCCACCATCTCCATGGGTCACACAATCTGGTTACCCTGGGCCAAGGACACCTGTGGGTTTTCCCTCTTGCAGTACTTTTGAACGCCCATTATTTCTAATAGCTGCCCCTGGTAACAAAGCTCAGAGCAAGAGGTTCCCTGCAGAGCCCAGCTGCCAATGCCAACACAAGGCAGTGAGAAACTTCCATGTCAACAGTCAGCACTCTTCTCCCAGAAAGCCTGGCTTAATCCCCCTCTGCTGTGGCTAACAAAGCCCTTCCCCCTCTCCGCCCTCCCCCACACCCCCCTCCTTTATTTTTCTTTTCTTTAAACCAGGCAGCTGAATCACAAATCGAGATCAATGTTGTTATTTCCTAAGCAGTCTCAAGCTGACAGGGTAACAGAGGCAGACCGAGCAATGGCAGGCGGTTGTGGTACAAGCCTCAAGGCTTCCTGCCTTCCTGGCTCCTTCCAAGGCCTGGCAAGCAGGCCTACAGAGACATCTAACACTGGCTGTGACAGGGCCCTTCCTAAACAGCTGTCAGCAAGGAAAGGCCACAGAGGTGTCAGTGCATTGCTAGGGTCAGGGGGAGTGGACAGAGATGGCAGAGCTTTTAAACAGAAGAGCAGCATCTGTACATGGGCCCATGGGCAGGGAAAGGCTTTGTTCTGCAGAGCACCTCCTGTCACACTGGGCATAGCAGGACTCAGAGATGCTGGTTAAGGTGGACTTACTGTTTCTTCTTATGGTTTGCAGATAGCAACAGGAATCACAGAGCTGGAGCCTGCAGAGGTGCACTGCTAGCAGGGAAAGGATAGCTGAGAAACACAGCTCAGGGAGCTAAAAACATTCAAAGAACCTCATCAGCTTTAAGTGCTGTGGCTGCTCTGCGTGTCATAGGAAGAGGCAACATCTCTGCTGGCAGATACAGCTTGGACTGGGACAGGGTGCTGGGATAAGATGGTTTGCCAAGGGCTGATCTGTAGTTTCTGGGTAGAAGCAATTTCTCACATGCCCTGAAGTACCATGAGGACATTTGTAGGGATGGTGAGTCTAGCACCTAGCACTCACCTGGGCGCAGGCAGGGGACCTCCTTCCAGTCACTTATCTTTCATTTAAATTTCTGTAAGATGAAAGTTTCTGCTTTGAACTGGAAAGAGGCACAGCCTTTCCTAAAGGAAACAGATTTAGAGAGCAGATACATCGGAGAAGGAATTGCTTACACAGGACACTGATACTACAGGTCCCCCGGGTGAGAGTCAGCTCTCAGTGGCAAGAAAAATAGTTATAAAGCAGGGAACTCCCAGTCCTGCTGCCACAAGCTGCCTTCTCAGCTCTCCCAGTCTACCTCTCTCCGCCTCCACAGAATGTACACCACTGCCTCTACAGCTGCTCAGAAACCTTGGATTCAGGGCAAAGCCCTAATTAAGATGCTCTGAATTGCTTAATGGGGAAAGGCAAGCTGCTCCAAAGACTGAATGAAGAGCTGTGAGGAAACCAAATGCTGAAATTAGTGCTTAAGCCATGTGCCTGAAGTTAAGCAGCATGAAGTGCTGCTCTATGTGCCTGTGCAAAGCCTGATGCAAAGATCCCATAATAGTAACGGCAATGAAAGGCAGCCCACCATCTCGCACCATCCTTTCTTCTCATGTGCAGGCAGCCCAATCTATCACATGGTGCTTTGACTCTTCCCCACCTGAATCAAATGTGTATTCTTTGCTAGATACAGAGGGAGGCCAGAATTGGAAGTCATCAAAAGCACCAGTGAGTTTTTATGTGTGCACATGCACATATGAACTGCATCAGCCTTCTGTCTGTGTACAGAAAGGAGAATCATAGAATCACTTAGGTTGGAAAAGACCCTTAAGAGTCCAACCATAAACCTACCACTGCCAAGTCCACCACTAAACCATGTGCCTAAGTGCCATGCCTACATGTCTTTTAAATACCTCCAGGGATGGCCACTCAATCACTTCCCTGGGCAGTCTGTTCCAATGCTTGATAATCCTTTCAGTGAAGAATTTTTTCCTAAAATCCAATCTAAAGCTCCCCTGGTGCAACTTGAGGCTGTTTCCTCTTATCCTACAACTCGTTACTTGGCAGAAGGGACTGACCCCCACCTTGCTACAACCTCCTTTCAGGTAGTTGTAGAGAGCAGAATCGTCTCCCCTCAGCCTCCTTTTCTCCAGGCTGAACAACAGCAGTTCCCTCAGTCGCTCATAAGGCTTGCACTCTAGACCCTTCACCAGCTCTGCTCTGGACAGACTCCAGCGCCTCACTGTCTTTCTTGTGGTGAGGGGCCCAAACCTGAAGGCAGTATTCGAGATGCAACCTCACCAATGTTGAGTAAAGGGGCACAATCACTTCTCTACTCCTGCTGGCCACACTATTTCTGATACAAGCCAGGATGCTCTTGGCCTTCTTAGGAGGTGCATCCACATGACATGCAGTTTTCAGTTGGTTGCTACTGGTCACCAGCCAGAAAAGCAACTGCCCCAAATTCCAGCAATGAGTTTGCAAACAAACCATAGGTTCAAAGTCCTCCGGAGGATTGTTCTGCATTTGCTAGGGGATTTTAAGTTAATTTTTATATCAACTTTTTCCAGGTGGCTTCATGGTTGATCATTTCCTTTGACGGTTCTGTGATACTTCCTACACTCAGAGCAAAGTGCTACTCTAAATGTGCTTTCGAGGTGGGAGAAACCAGACCCCAATTTGGAAAAGTGTCTTTGCTTCATATTTAATAGGGTCCCTAGAGCGTCCCAGCCACCTCCCTTATCCCACCCGTTATCCTAGCGTGGGGATGCCGTGGGATGCGCTGTGTGGGAGCACTTGAGGTTTGCTGGTGCACCCGATGTGGCAGCAGCAGCCCCTGCTGCGAGCGCTGCAAAACTGCAGGCGGTTTTTCCCCAGCCCCGGGGCTGGGGAGGCAGCGAGGAAGAAGCCACCAGAGCTCCACCGGCATGAACACCCGCACTCCCCGGGGAGGGGGTGGCCGCAGACCCCCGCCCGGGGGTCTCCCCACCGGCATCCCTGCTCTGCTGACACGCTCTGGCCTGGTGAATAAAGGATGCTTATAAATAAAATACTGGCCACTGAATGCTCCCAGAGTACCCCTGCACCTTCAGGGTATGGCACTTTCTGGATTTACACGAGGCACAAGGTGGATCCAGATGATATAAACACCTTTTTTGGGGTGCCCAAAATAGTGCTGTGGAAGGGCACACTGCGGAATGCCTTTCTAAGGCCACCACCCCCCACCTGCCCTTCTCCTGCCCACCTCTGGCTTGTTGAGCATCCCTCCTCGCCAACAAGGGTTGTGCTGGCAGCCTTCCCCCTCTGCTGGAACCTCAGGAGACTTTCCATTCTTGCTCCCTGCCTGGGCTTCTCTGTCTTTGGCCCTCACTGTGGATTTGCCTTAGTAGGGCACTCCCAGTCGAAGGCAAAGGAAGTTGGTTTCTGCTAACAAAATGTGACCAAAAAAAAAAATATTAAAATAATTGTGATTACCCTCTGGTGTGTTTCCATTTCCAAAGTGAAGAGGGGTTATGGGAATATTGCACCCCATAAGATTATTGGTTTTGGTGATTTGGCCTGGAAAATCAGCAAGCTTGGAAAACTGCAGAGGCGATGGGGAACAAAAAAAAAGGTGAAGGGACAGAGCAGTGAGGGATTTCACCATCATAAATAAGAGAGAGGGCAGTGCCAGTGTGCATTGCTCAAAACCAGGTTTGGGATTCTTCTGTCACCTGCCCTTTTAACAAAGCCTTTCTCCAAAGGCTTTCTTTTTATATACACTGGGTGTCAACATCCTGAACTTCTGTGGCGGCAATGATGCACTGAAACGCCATCACAAATATCCCCCAAAAAGCAGGCACACTGGATTTACTGTTTTTGATATTTCTAAGATAAAAATTAAACAGGCCATATTAATTTAAACAAACCTCATCTGGACTACATCATCCATACAAAGACATACAGAAGGCCACAAGCCCCAGAAAAAACAAGGCCAAAAGAAAAAAAAGAAAAGAGAAACCTTTTCAGATCCTCTTTTATGATTGCTAGTGTGTCTTTCCTTTCAGCTCTGACTTGAGTCTCACATACAACCATGAAACTGAAACACACAAAAAACCAAAGACACCTTCAAGGATTTGGATTCCATTTTCTCACTCAGATGCTACCCCCCCAAAAAAAAAACAACCCAGAAAGTCTCCCCTCCCCCCCACCCCCCACACTCCAAGGTCTCAGCTTTGCCAGGGAGCAGCAACTCAGGGGAGCGGCACCCTGCAACTGCCTCTGGCATCGGGCTGTCTCCCATCTCCAGCTAGGTGTGATGCTGGTGGGAGGCTCAGCATCAGCAGCCTCGGGGGAAGGACTCCTCTGTCTGTCTGTCTGCTGTGTGCAAGAAGGCATGCATGTTTCTGAGACATGGTGCTGCTCCCCGCTGGTGCCAATCACCCAGCTCTCACACGGAAAGCCCTTGGATTATGGAGTTTGGGCTCTCACAGGTCACCCCGGCAGTCTTCCCACTGCCAGTGCCAGGACAGACAGACGTGCCAGGTATCTGTGGGGTGCAGGCAGCTGCCCAGAGCAGCTGGGACAAAGCCACTGCCACCTCACCGAGTGCTGCCAACCAAACATGGTGCGCAGTCACTGCTGACCAGGCTGGGGCTGACACTGTGACCCAGAGTGGGACAGAACAAGATGCATCCCTCAGCGGGATGCATGACTTCAGCATCACTGAAAACACACAGCATTTTGGGGACAGGTGACACTTGCCTTTGGGGCAGGGGTGCTTGCAGTCACACAAATGTGGGCTTCAGATCTTCTTTGAAATTCACCACAGGCTGGAGCCTGCTGTGGTGCTCTGTCCAGTGGCCCGCACCTTCATTGGGCTCTGTGTCTGTGTCTGTGCTACTGCTGCCCAGGGAGCCACGCGGACTCTGGAAGCAGACCTCGCAGCAGGGACGATGGCAGCCATGAAACATCTCCTCAGAGCTGCTGCTGCTGGAGTCAGAGTCCGGGTAATAGTACAGCGAGCGCAGAGAGGGCTCAGCAGGTCCCCTCAGGGCACCCTGCCCACGCTGCTGCTCCTGTGGGAGGCATGGGGAAACACCCTGAGACTCTGGCCATCCCTCCAGCTGGAGGCAGGATTCCCCAGGGAGAGCTGAAGGGGACAGTGCTGATGGGTGAAGGAGCCCTCCACCAGCCGTCTCCCCTTCCCTCCCCAGGGAGATTTGTGCTGATTCCTCTTGGCCCCAGCCGGATGCCTCCTTCACCCCATGGCCAGCACAAGGGGACACATGCCCAGGGAAGCGGTTGGAGGTGGTAGGCAGGGGTATCCTCCGCCGTCTTCTCGTCAGGTAGGGGCTGAGTGGTGTGCGGATGCCCAGGTAGCCCTCCTGGGCCTCCCATGTTCCTCCCTGTTCGCCTTGGGGGCCCTGGCTGCCACGTGGGTGCTCCCCACACAAGGCCAGGCTGTAGGTTTTGCCATCCAGGCTCAGCTCTTGCAAAATTTCCCTCAGCTTCTCGCTGCTCACATAGCTGACTTTACGGGATGACTCCCAGGCCAGGCCAGCTGAGATGTCATGGTCTGGCAGCTGCTCCGGAGGCTGCCCCTGCCTCACTGGTATCCTGGACTCCTGAGCTTCTTTTGGGTCACATTCAAGGTTGTCCCCTGTGTCAAAAAGCAGTGCCCGAGAGCAAACAGGCTCTCCTGGCTGCTCATGCTCCTGGTTCTCATGTTTCTGGAGCTCCTGAGCACTGCTGCAAAGAGGTGGTGTACCCAGAAAACGGGAAGACTGCCACCCATCCCGCTCTGGATCCAGGGGACAGTGGTCCCCCAGCACATCCCCACTCCATGCTGCGCTCCGCGTGCAGGGAGCTGATGGTGGTGCCTGGGGGTCACTGCAGCCCTCTGCAGACATCAGCCTCATCAGCTTCTCCTTGGCGCTGCTCACTTGTTCCTGCAGGCTTGCAATCACAGCGTTTTTCTGCATTAAAACAAAATATGCTTTGTCAAGCAGGGCGGGGAGCAGAGGGCAGAAAAATGCCACCAATTTGAAAGCAGGCACTGCTGGAAAATGAGCCACCCTTCTCTGCGTAGAGAGGTGCTGTGAGGCAGTGCAGCAGCAGGCCTGCAAAAGCCAGACCAGCAGCGCCTGTGACCTCCTCCTCCCCCTTGAGCCTCACAGAGTCCCCTAAATGTGTGTACAGGAAGGGGGGCACTGGGACAGGCGGCTCTCTGAGCAGGGGTGCTCCTGCCCATGCAGTGTGGGTGAGGGAGCAGGAGGCTGGGGAGGCTTTTCTGAGATGGAGCATTTCCCCTCTAAATTCTCCACGCTTGGTTAGGCTGTGGAAACCAGGCTCTCCTGCTCTTCTCCCACCATGTTTTTATGAAACCGTCTGGATCATGCCTAAATCTTGGCACTCTGGGGTGCAGAGAGATGTGAAAAAACAAAGTGGTTCTTCCCTTCCAGAGGGAAGAGGCTGAAGTGGGAGCACAAGCATGGACTGGGGTGTAAGGAAGGGTTTCTCACCCTGCAAACCCTTCATCCCACAAAAAGGAAGGGGAGAAGCCAGCATGGCCAAGGGGAGGCCAGCAGAGCCCCGTACCTCAGTGAGCAGCCGCTTCATGGAGTTTTTCTCCCCTATCAGCTGGTAAAGCTGCTCTTCGCTGTACACAGAGCGGCAACTCCGGCTTGGGCTGGTGAAATACTTTGCCATGTGGCTCACAGTTTGGCTTTCTTCTTCAAAGGCTTTCCACTGCTTGAGCTGGGGAGCAGAGGAGGGCGTTATCGGCGCAGCTCGAGCAGACACGGTGGGAGGCTGGCACGGCTCGAGCGCGAAGGAGACAAAGGGACAGAGAAAGGGAGACAAAGACAGGGTGTGACAGAGGAACAGAGATGGGCGGCGAAAGACGGCTGGGCAAAGGGCTGCAGCAGCATCGCTTGGAGCCTCCCACCCATCTGAGCCCTACCCTGTCCCTGGCTCCAGCTTTTAATGCAGAGTGGGTGGGTGCCTGCCTGCGCTGTGACCTCTAAGCGCTGTAAAAGCCCCTTCCCCCCGCTCCTCGACTGTGTGACAGACAAAGACAGTGTCATGCATGCCTCTTTATCCCCAAATCACCAGTGACAAGCTGAAAAACAGCAACGCTTCTTAGTATCTGTTTTCTCCTCTTGTGTCTGTGAGGAAGCCCTGTGCAGCCCAGCTCCAGCTGCTCATTGATCTCAGATGAGCAATAGAAGAGCAAGCCCATTAGGAAAAAGAAGTTGATGAATTAAAAGATCCAAGTTAAATAAAATGTTCATGGCCCCCAAGCTACAACAGAAAAAATGGTACAGGCAGAGTGCAAAAACAGCTCATCAGCTCCTCCGCCCTCACTCCAAAAGACTTTGTGCTTGGCAGAGCATCGCCAGCAGGCTTGGTGCTTGTCAGAGGAGGTTTGGATCCTGCTCCCATGGGTTTGTCATCTAGTGAGGTGGGACTCTGCACTTATACTACATCGACTGAAGCAGGAAGGGATCTCTGGAGATCATCTAGTCCAACTACCCTGCTCAAGCAGGATTAGCTGTAGCAGGTTGCCCAGGACCATGTCCAGCTGGGTCTTTAATATCTCCAAGCATGGAGAATCTGCAGCCTCTCTGGACAACATGCTCCAGTGTTTTACAGCTTTCACAGAACTTCTCCCCTTTTTCTGATATTTAAACAGAATTTCCTGTGTTTCAGTTTGTGCCCATTGCTCCATCATGTCAGTTGACACCACTGAAAAGAGCCTGGTTCCCCCTTTCCTACTTCACTTCCATAGCCATTTATGCACATTAGTGAGATCCCCTGAGCCCTCTCTTGTACAGATCTGCTTTTTCTTCAGCTTCACCTCTTCCTCCCTTTCTCACCTCATTTCCTTGAGCCCAAACATCCCTCCAAACATAACACTGAGTAAACAACTGTTTCCTCTCTATGGAACAATGGGAGCATTTTTCCCACTAACATTGTGGCCAGACACACCAGGCTGCTCCTTGAGGACACGGGAAGCAGAAGAGCCTTGACTTGCCACAAAAGGCTTCCTCTAAATATCTCTGCATCCTCCCTCTTGCCTGTAGCAACACCCAGCTTCCTCCTCTAAGAACACAGAGGAGGACAGCCCTCCCTTGGGGACCACCAGTAGATGCAAATGAAGCCTCCGAGCCTGACAAGGCCATCTGGATTGCTGGAGTCCACCTCCATCACTGTTGTGGGCAGAAAGCCTCAGTGAAAGCAAGCATGTGGGGTATGAGCAGAAGACAACTGCATGAAGGATCAATACCACCACTCATGTGTGAGAGGAGGAGGAAAGCAACCACCTTGCCTCCACGTGTGTGCCCTGCATGGCTGCCACCCACAGCATGCTCTTGCAGGAAGGTTTCTGAGCAGCAGCTCTCCTTAGAGACTCAGCAAACTTGCTTGAGGAAACAGAGCCATTGGGGCTTGTAGGATGAGCTGTGCAGGTGAGCCTGAACATTTGGGGAAAGAAGCAGGAAAATAGGTGCTTTGGCCCATATGGCTACTGTTGTTAAACTCCAAAAATGTGCCCATTTTCATCCAGGTGGCAGAGGTGGCAGCATACCTGAGGGACAAAGATGAAGCAGTTGATTGTGGTTGTACACACAAAGATGCCTCCAGAGGTAAAACCAAACAGCAAGTTGTGCCAAGCGCGGAAGAAACGGTGAACTAAGCAGACAGTGCCAGCAGTCAGGAAAGCAAGGTTGACCCCAACAATGAGCGTCAAGGACTGGTTGACTGGCGGGGAGCTGATGTTGTCGGTCAGGCCGGCCAAGTAGGTCCCATACAGCAGCAGGATACTCTGGAAGCAGAAAAAAGAGGTTTCCAGAATGTGGAAAATTACAGCCTGATGGTGTCAACCCCCCCCACGTCATACTGAGCCTGGTAAGCTCAGATACACTCAGCACAATCCTAATTAATGCTCTTTGATCTATAATGCAGACCTTCAGCGCATGGTAGTGACAGCGCAGCAAACGCCCAGCACGCTGCTGCAGGTCAGAAGTGGACCTGGGGAGGGAGGGCAGAAGTGAAGGCGGTGGTGGACCCTGGGGGTCCTGATAGAGGGGTGCGAAGCGCTGCGGGTCAGGTTGGCAGGCAACGCCACAGAGCAGGGCATGGCTGGCAAGACGTGGAAGACTCCCCTTGGGCAGCCTGGAGCAGGAACCGTGAAGATGAACGGACATGAGACCGAAGTCCCTGCAAGAATGCAGAGGTGGGGTGCCATCAAAGACCAAGGACATACCTCTGAAGGAGCAGGAATGAGATTCAGAAGGACACTCAGAAGGAAAAAGCAAGGCAGAAGAAGTGGAGGTTTAGGCTGGAGGGAAGAGGATGTACTTGGTGCTTCTTTAAATAGAAATCCAGAAAACTACCGGGTGCAATTCTTCTTCCTTTCCTTCTCGGTTTCCTGCCTGACTCCAGCAGCGGTGAAAGGGGCTACAGAAGTGCTCTGTATACAGAAGCCCTCCCTCTCCCACAGCAAATGAGTTGTTTCAGAGCAGGTTTCTTCACCACACTGCCCCTCAGGTGTCCCATGCATTCTTCCAATGTAATCAAGATTAAACTGCCTGGGAGGCTGAATCCCTCCTTTCTTAGGGCACACTGGCAGGAAACAATGAGTAATTTTTGCCTGCCTCTGTAGCGCAGGGCATGGTCTGCCTTCAGGATGTTTGGAAAGACCATCTAATAAAATCTCTGCTCCTGCAAGGACCCAGAATACAGGGAACACAACTCCTACATTATTCCTGTGCTACTCAGTGTCAGGCTTTTTCCAAGAGGCATTATATTGTCTTTTGGGCATCAAGGAGTGCTTTGTGACCTGTGGTGCAGGTGTTCTGTAGACCCTTCTGGACCCCTCTGTCCTGTGGCTGCTTGATGACCATGATGGCCACTGCCAGGGTTAGCATCTGGAGGGACACTTTTACAGGGAAGAGAGCTTCACATCCATGGTCTTTGGAGATACTCCCAACTTCAGAGCACTACGAATTCTCAAGGGGCAGTTGTGAGACTGGCTTCCTTGGGAATTAGGCTGATGCCCGACCCTGCTTCATAGGATCTGCACTGGATCATAACTACATTTACCACCGGCCACCTCCAAGTACATGGCCCAAAGGCAAGTCAACTCCTAAACCCTAAGCAATTATAAAAACAGTACCAAACTCCCATTGAAATGATATAGTCTATCTGGGACACAGAAAACGGCATTCCTGTCTAGTAAACTAGGACTTTCAGTAAGCACAGAACTAAGTTTTTTTTGTTTGGTTGGGGTTTTTTGTTGTTTTGTTTTAATCTTGATCAGAGGACTTTGCTCCTAATTCCAGGCATGTCCTTGGCAAGTCATTTTTGTTCATTGCTCTGTGCCAGTAAAACCAGGATAATACACTGAGTGGCTTCACAAAGGGCTGAGCACATTAATGCTGTGGAAGATAAGAAGTGCTATGTACACGCAGAGATAGAGCCTTCTTTCGCATTAGTGTAAAGAAAGACCTTCATGACCCTCAGTAGGTAGATAGAATCAGGGTCAGGTTCAACACAACATTAACGAGGAGTACCTGGGACATGTAATGGGGAAGTTTTATTGCAAAAAGCAGTTTGTAGGGGCAGTAGGCAAAAGCATTACCTGTCTAAACCCTAACAGAAACTGTGGACAGAATCAGAGGTGGAGACACAGCACTGAAAGCCCAGGGAATGCCTGCAATCCCTAGCACCAAAGAATTTTTAAGGGCAGGCTACACTAACGTCTTTAAAATGAAGTGTAGTGGGAAGGACTTGGCTGTATCATGAGATCTCTTTCTGCTCTTTTTCCCTATGATTTTGGGTAGATGGTCAATGGGTATTATATTACAGTGAGTCAGAAAGGAACTGCCTGCACTGCACGCAGAGATGGAGCCATTCCCAAAGAAAGGCTGTGATCTCACAAGTGATCATCAACATTAGCTTTCTGAAATACGTCCAGCTTCTTCCAACCCAGGGACACATGAGACCACAGATAATTACAGCAATAATTACACCGACATAGTTACATCAGTATAACTAACTCTTCTGGAATAAGAATGGCCACGTGCAAAGCTACCCCAGTGAAAGTGTACCTCAATGGTATAATTAAGCTGATACACATCCTGTAGAGGTAAGCACCAAGCACTTGTCATCAGCACCTCCTTGATTCGGAGTCAGAGGGCCCAGAGGCTGAGCCACATAGTGCACCACTGTGGTGGATGGTCATCTGAGGCTTTATGAAAAAAGTGTGCTTTAGAAAACAGTTAAGACATGAGTTTTAAGAAGTGAGATAGACAAGGCATAAGGGGACTGCAGGGAAAGAACTGGAAAGACTGTGTGCACAGTTTACGTAAAAGAGATAGTGAGGCAGTAAAAGAATGGCCAACAGGGCTTTTACAAGGGAATGCAAGAAAACATCAAGATGGAGAAGGAAGAGCTTTCAAGATAAACAGGAGTAGCCAGAATCTGCAATCAGCTCCCAAGCCAGAATCAGCTTGGGAGGGCAGTGAAATGATGAATGCTGCTAAACACTTTAGGCTGTGAGACTCAGAGGAGGTGATATACAACGCAAGAATCAATAAAGAGGTTACGTACCTTAAAGCCTAAAATGAGAATGAGCCAAAGCTCAGAATAAAGAGATGCGCAGGACTGCACTCGGCTCACTGAGCAGGTCATGCCTTTCTCTGTCGCCTAGGAGGCAAGGGGAAGGCAGATGTGAAGATTGCTGCCCTGGCCTGGGAGCAGGCACAGAGTGATGGGCAGACAGCTGTAAGCATTTGAGCATTTGAGCAGGTCTAAGGCCTAAATTCCTAAAAGGAAAGGCCAATGGTGGTGCTGCCGCAGGCAGAGAATTAAAGCAAAGAAGAGTTTTGCACTCTGTTGCCACTTAAAACTTTCTCTAAAGCATCTGTGATGCCATGCACCTCTCCTGTGTCACCCAGGTGACCTGCACAGACCTGGAAATTTTGCAGCAGACTGTCATCTCTGTAATGGACCAGACATAAACACACCCCAAAGCACTCAGAAGGCTTTCTGGCTTGTTTTTCTTTCTATTATATTTTTTTTAGCCAGCACCTCCAAATGCCTGACCATCCACCAACTTTGTCCACAGAGGTCAGACAGGACATGGCACAACCCTCCACCACCCCACCTCATCCCTTTACCCGCAGTGAGATGCTGAGGCTTCGGAAACACTGGACTGGATCAGAGAATACCCACGTCAAGAGCAACACAGCGTCTGCCAGCACCAGCGTTGCCACCATCGCCAGCAACTGGAGGTCTTTGATAATCTGCAAACACGCAAGAAGTGTTACCATGGGGGGCAAATGGACACCAATAACCTCTATCCCCTTGGGTCTCTTTCTGGTTGTTTCTTCTAAGTGACATGTCTATCCTAGTACTTCTCCCAGAGTAGAGTCCATTGGCTCACCTATGTCAGAGCTGGCCACAGGATCTCTGTCTCCAGCTCCCAAACTCTTGGAGATTTAATCAGGTTTGGGGCCAGGTATAAACCCTCCCCAATGGTGTGGCTAACTGGTAAATTCTAAAACAGAAAACAGCTCTTCTGAAACAAAACAAGAGCATCATCCCTCTATCACAAGTAGAAACAAAAAGGAGGTGGGGAGCCTGGGAGGGAAGCTGGCAGGACAGTCATTTTGGAAGTTTAACACAGATCCGGATGTGTCAGGAATGAGAGTCCTTGCTGGTACCTGGTTCCTCTACAAACCCTCTCGTCTCTCATCTTTCCTCTGAGGCCTACTTTTTTCACCATTGGAAAGGTGCTGCTGAAAGCTGGAAGTGCAGCATTACATGCAGAAATTTCTACAGGTGGCTCCCATTTTCCTCCCAGCTGCTGTATCCCCTCCCTTCAGTTCTGCAGAGAAGTTCCCTCTCTTTGCTGCTAGATGCATCTGAGGGCAGCCCTACATCAGACACCCTTGAGGATACCCGGCTTGTTTTCATCCTGCAAAACCAATCAGCCCAGACCTGAACATACACACCAGCATGCAGTGTACTGAAGGCATGTGGCCAGTGTAAAATGAGAACAAGACCTTGTTTAGTGATGAGGCTGGGAAACCACCAAGGAACAGCCTGCCAGGGCACCCGCTTGCCTGTAGAGTGGAAAAGCTCCTGCCTCATTGCACAGAAATAAATGAGGTGCCCACACCTGGCTAGGTGTGAAACCAGACCTGTGATTGTGGCGCTCATCCCTGTCGTCTACCACTTTTATCTGCTATCTCACACTGGTTTGGTACTTGCTGGCATTCACCCACCTTGGGGAGTTTTGCATTGTCCCCCTTCCGGGTGTTGTGTACTTACCACCCGCTTGTCTGGCACCCGCTGGGTGAACACCTTGTACAGCCGCCAGCTTTTCCCCAGGATGGGGCCGAAGACCAGGGAGGTCCCCACACACAGCAGGCAGAGTCGCACCTGCCAGGGGGGAAAGAGTGAGGGGGCTGAAGGGGCAGCCATGGGGCTTGCAGGGACACTCCATGCCCTCCTACCCAGGGATGCAATAAAGATGTGTCTATGGTCTTCTGGCTTCTGGAGGGTCATATTAGATACCAGAAAGCTGACTGCGGGTCAAAATAAATTAAAATGCATATATTCCTCTGCAGGCATGCCTATTGCCTGCCTTTGCCTTCTCACCCCAAGAGGTTCTCATCAGAGGAACATGCAGGGAGATCCAGGTAGCTTGTGAGCAGCAGGGGCACAGAGTGGTTTGGCGCCAACAAATCACTTGCTGGCACCTCTGTTAATTATCCTCAGCCTGGTGGCTGAGCAGAACAGCAGGGTGTGATAACTCCCATGTCCCACTCCCCCCGCTAGGTCAGTGCTCAGTCCCTGGTCTGGCAGGGTGGCTGTCCCACGTCAGGACACGAGGGTTCATCGCACAGGTCAGCGGGTTGATGATGATTTGCTTTGCAGCCAAAAAACTCCCCTGCAGCTTTGCAGCACTTGTGCATGCTTATGCATGCCTGCCTCTGCAGACACCTGTCCCAGCAAACACCCCCCACCCCACTCACCTGAATAAGCTTTTCTACCGAGTCTCCAGATGGCAGGCTCTGCTCTTGAATCCCAAAGAGGTAAGCACTAGTGTAAGTCAAGCCACTGCCCAGCAGGGTCACAATGTTCAGATTGGGGCTGGACATCTTCACAATCCTCCAGGAAACAAAGCAGGGAAGGCAGTGACAGTTACTGAGGGTCACAACCTGGTAGCACAGGAGCAAGGTCCCCTTACAGGGATGATGATGGCCATAAGGGATACTGAGACACTGCTTGTTCCCCCCCAGCCCCTGCTGTTCGTAGCTCCTCCAAAAGCTCAACCATTGCTCCATGGTGCATACCCCATCCCCTCCTTTGTATTGCTGGAGTGTTTCACTATCCTTAAAGTATTAATTTAGCCCTACCCTAACACTCCTATGGGACAGCAAGATCCCTTCTTCCCAAAACCAGATGGCTACCAGGCTTGCCCTGCAGCATCTCTGCCCCCTGCATGTGTCTGTGGCACTTCTAGAAAGGCATCCTTGAGTCAATGTCAGCCAGTGTCTTTATGGACAAGACTGTGGCAAGCCCATGAGCTTTAGTAGCAAAGTAGCCAGGGTTACCACAGCCAGGTCTCACTGATACTGCTGCCCATGCCAGACATGCAAAGCTGCTCTGGTGGTGCCAGCACATACCATGGCTGCATGTCCCCACAACAGCATAGAGCCAGGGAAAGCAACGCCCTGTGGTGACACAGGTCGAATGCAGCTCAGCACCCAGCTCAGCCCCCAAGGTTCAAGACCAATAACTTCCTCCACTGCCCTCTGTTGTAAAGGGGCACAGTGGAAAACCTTAAAAATGCAGCACGGGTTAACTGTCCCCAGCAGTAACCTTTGGGTACAGCAGCTACAAATGCCTCCAGGAATAGACTCTTCCCATTCTTCCTTCCCTTGAGGAGACAGTTCCACCCTCAGCACAGCCTGGACTTCAGGAAGCTGCCAGCAGTGCTCAGGTTACAGCTCCCCCTCTGTAATTTCACCCCATCACTCATAACCCTGTAACTGTATTCAGGGAGGGGAGAATCAACCCACCGATCTCTCTCGACCTGTCACCCTTCTCCAGCAAGTTCATCAAGCGAAAGCTGTAGTTCCTGCCACCCCCCCACGTAGCTCCTGCCGTCCCCCCACATAGCTCCGTCCCTTCGACCGGCTGCTAAGTCATTGCATTTCTCTACCCTTGACCTCCATCCTGGCTTACTGCCTGGCAGGCACAGAGCCTTGGGATTCAACCTGGCTCTCTTCCTCCCTGCCTTCCTCTCCATGCCTCAGCCCTCGCGGAAAGATATTTATCAGCTCACCCTCTCAGCTGCAGGCTGAAAAAGGTCTCTTTTGCCCTCCTAGGTTTAGTAGACAGACCGGTATTTATTTGCTGCAGTGCAAATAAATAACGCCCATTCATTACTGCTTGTTCTCAGAATATCTTCAGGGGCCTAAATAATTTGGTAATCAATTAAGGTGGCCACTGAACTCAGCACCGCTCTGCTTCAGTAAATCAAGTGCTCGAGACCAGGATGCAGTGCACCGCAGCAGGCACAGGGCTCATGATAAAGCCTCGTGACCAGGAGAGCCTTCTGACTGCATGGTGGTTATAGGAAGTGTTACTATGTTCCTTAACACAACCAGAGCACTGAAACAGCCTTAGTCTGAGCAGCACACAGATGCATGTCTGTGTGTGAAACAAAGGAACACAGAGCACAAAGGCTTTGCCAGGTGAAACTTGGGAGAGGGATGCATCTTGGGAGGCGGGGGGAGCAGTTGAGGGACCAAGGGACCAACAAGTCTGAGGAGGCAGCAAGGAGGCAGGTGAGATATCCAGAATTTCTGGGGAAGGCTAAGTGCTGGCTGAGCTATGAGGAATCACTGAGCTTTCTGCTTGATTTATGCTGCATTCAGGGCAGCAGGAACATCCTTTGTGCAGACTGAACCGCACCAAGAAAAGCCTGCACTTCACCACCAGCTTCTCTCACCAACGGAGATCATGTTCCCCATCAATATGGATGACTACCAAGATCAAAAGAGGTTAGCAATATCTTCAAACTATAAGTGGCCCAACAGCAAGAAGGATCTGCATGTACTGTGGGAAGCATGATGGTTTTTCTTATGGAGCTATGCTGCTCAAAGTGATGCTCTCAAGACTGTGGAGTGGAGGAGACCAGCACTCTTTCTGCTCACTCCTGTTAATGGTTTTATTGACTAGGACCTTCAGAATGAGACAATGCATTGCTGCCTGTGCCACGCCGAAGGGCATCCATGCTCTGTGACATTCACAGCTCCCTGACCTGGGGAGGAAGGGAGCAGTCCAAGCAGGACTGTGATCAACACTGGGTGTGATGGAGAAAGGTGCAATATTCCCAGCACTGTCCTTGCATGCCCCATGCTGCTCCTTCAGGCTTTAACCTCCCTGATCCTTAGCTGGCCATCAGCTCCGAGTCTGGCCCTGAAGGAGCCTCCTGACTCTGCTGCCCCTGCTCAGGAGAACTCTCACAGGCAGAAGAGGGAAGTCCTTACCTGTTTTTCCTAAAGCGAATTGTGAAGATAAGAAAGAAGAGCACTAGCAGGACTCCTCCGGTCAAGAACGTCCAGACAACTCCCAGGAGAGCAGCAGAGAAGGATGGAGAGCTTTTCCCACTGCGGTCAGAAGATGTCTAGGGGAGGCAAAAGGGATAAGAAGGAAGAGGATGCTGCTGGCATGGGTCCTCCTTCTCAGCCAGAAGGGAGTCCAAGCCACATCTCACAAACCCATCCTCATGAGCAGGCACCCTGACACTAGACCAAGACCCACTGGCCAGGCTAAGGAGATGCGTGTAGACAGGACACACTCTGCCACAGGAAGAGAGAGCAGTACAGGAGCCCTCTTCTTACAGCCAACGAGTCAAATACGTAACAAAGTCGTACAAGTGACTCATAAACCTCAGTCAGCCCTGGTCGTGGGAGAGGGGAAAATGGGCAATGGTTCCCCACTCTCCTTCTCCAGCAAGAAACCTCTGGAGAAAAAACTCATGGTACCTCAGTTTGCAGCATGCTTCTTTGGAAAGCTGGGTAGGGCATCCTTGTCTCCCCGTTCCCACCCTTGCCCCTACATGTGGCAGATAACCAACCATCCAGCTGACGTGACTGGGAGCCAGCATCAGAGCTGCCAGTTGGCGCAGAAAACACAGAAAAGGGAGTGGGGCAGCGTCTTTCAGGTGTGTTACGCAGCGACACACCGAGCTGGGCTCCACCCGTCTCCCAGCTGGCTGGAAAGTAGCTTGGTCCTGGGTAGACATCAGCTGAGAACTGGCTTTTGAGGGACACTCCCAAAGTGAGTATGATGGCAGCACCTCTCTCCTTCCACACAAGTGACCTTATGGTTTTAAATTCCATTTGAAAAAATTCTCTGCTATTTCCCTATTAACATAGGATGGATAAAATGATCCTACCTGAAACAAGAAGCCTATTTCTGCTGCACATCTGGAATACTCCAGCATTTTTAACAGGGTTCATTCACACATACTATGTGTGCATGTTACTGATAAATCTTTTTGCTTTTAAAATAGTCCTTTTTCAGGTATTCCAGTTCACCTGCAAGCAATTCTGCAGCGGAAGACTATTTTCCCAACAGCTGCCACTGCCCCAAACACCCAATTCTTCCTTCAAGATCTGAGCTTTTTCTGCTTCCAGCTTTCCTACAAATAAATCTATGGGGAGAACCAAGGCAGCCATTTTGAGCTGACGCCTTATTTCCCTTTTCCCCAGCTAAGACTCCATCTCCTCTGGGTGAGCAAAACCAAGGCACAGCTTGGAGAATTACAGCCAACACATAATTCTTGGAATAAAAATGTGACAACGCCACGCAAGCACAGCTGATCTGTGGGCTTCTGGCAGCTCACATGCTGGTGCCGTACTGGTCGCAGGGTTGCTGGGCAAGGCAAACCCCTGGCTGGGAGAGACAGCCAGCCAAGAGCCAACACTGCTGCTGCCACGTTACTCTGGGATACAGCTGCATGCACAGCTCAGCCCCGCTTTGCCGCAGCATGGAGGACATCCCTGGGGGGATATGCATCTCCCTCCTTCAAGCTGCTCCCCACCTCCTCTTCCCTCTCCCCATTCTCGGGCAGGTCTTTTAGCTCTCTGGGAAATGCAGACCACACCAGACGGTGGAGACAGTCAGCCAGGTCAGTCCCTCCATCCCTTGTACCAGGACTCGCTGTGCAAAAAAACCCCTGTAATTTGGCACAAATCAGGGCCATCTTCCCATCTGCCTGAAGCTCAGAGGGGCTGACTGAGCTCTTCAGGGCTGATACAAGGCTGTAATGCCATCCTATTTCTGCAGCCTGCCTAGTCGAATGCGAGGGTAATGCCTGACTTTTGCCAATAAGGCGAGTAAGGCAGACTCAGCATCCCAGCGCTCCCACACTTCACTCCCAGCTGCATCCACCAGCAGTATTTTTCCACCGCTGGCTGTTGCCAGCAGCATGTCTGCACCCTCTTCCCAGCAACCACACAGGAACCAGGAATACCCCTGTAGTTTCCAACTTTCCTTTCCCAACAAACACCCCCTGACCTGGACTGCTGTTTCCCTGGATGTTGATGCTACTTGAAGTTGATGGAGCGCTTTGTTTGCTGCTGAGCGGAGTAAATCCTGGCCCTAGCAGGGGGAATATTAATTGTAAGGCAGCTGCCAGAGCCAGAGGAGCCAAGCAGCTTACGGTCTTCTAATTAAAGGCCTGTGGTCGTGCAGGATGTGGTGGAGAGCTGAGCAGGCCAAGCCTTGCTGGTCTATCCAGCAGCCTCATGCGGAGTCAACTGCAGCTAAGTGCATCCTGGTGTCACTTCTGATGGCTTAGTGGTGATGGGGGAGGTACCATTTATTATAGAGGGCGACTTTTAATTAAATCCTGCTCTTTTCATATTTGAAAAGCACTTTGAAGTTCCAATGGGAAAGGTCAAGGGCAGAGGAGGCCATCTCAGGCCACTCCTAAGTGGTTGTCATGCTGGCCGACACACGGGCGGGCTGCTTGACATGATTTGGCTGTCATAGCTGCTTCCTCATCTTCTGCCTAACTGCTGGGTGTCACCTAGGCAGGGCTCGTCTTGGAGGCCATCCCAGCAGATGACAGTGTGCAGCCCCTGGCTGGACTGGGATTGCTTGGTGGCCGTGCCCCTTTGCACTCCTCTCCATCCCTCCCCCCAAATCCACTTCTGTGGAGCAAACCTCATGCCCCAGTGCACTCCTCGACCTCCAGACATACCACTGTGACAGTGCAGAGCTCCTGCAGTGCCCGCTGCTGCTGCACCTGGCTGCCAAAACTGGAGCTGCCATCACAGAGTTCAGAGCAGTTGAATCCTGGCTCCATAGCACATCCTCAGCAGTCATCCAGCCGTGCCTTCGCTCCTGCTGGAAGGATGAAGGTCAGGCTTCCTCCAGCGAGAAGAAGCCCTTGGCAAATGCTGGATCTCCCCCTTCTCTGTAGGGTGTAGGGAAGGGGTCTGGCAACCCAAGGCTTAGCTTACCCAAAGCAATGCAATGCACATCCAGAGCCAGGATGGGGGACGCCGGGAGGTGGATGCTCCTCAAGGTGTCTTCTGTGGCAAGGAAAGTCAGCACAGGGTGTGGGTCCCTGTGGAACGCGGTGGCATCCTGAGCCCTGCTATGCCACCCTGCAAACCAACATACACTGAGGTCAGGGTGGCTGCTGGTTCCTACACCCCAGTTGTAGAGCTGAAAGCCAGTGCTCTGCCAGTCTGAGCTGGAGGCATGGCACCCTGAGCTTGCCACAGCTTTACTCTACCAATGCATTTTCCCAGATTGGTGCAATTTAAAAAGGAGATTTAAAAGCCTGGCACCTTTGTGCTACCTCTCCCTCCTGTGCTCTGGCTGCCAGGTATTGTCCCCGCCTGTGCCCGCTCCCCTCGCCACCACCTTCGCTTCTGTTCCCTCTTTCGTTTCTCTTTTTGATGGGGATTTTAATAGGCCTCATTACCATTTTAGACATGAGGTCATACTTATCCTCAAGCATCCTTACCCAATTACTATTGTCACCGGTTTTAATTAGCTTCCAGCGCACGACCATAAACAAGCCTCCCGTTGCTAGCAGCTGGGGAGGAAGTTCAATAGCTCACTCCCTTTTTGCTCCTAACAACAGGTGGGAAGAAAAAAAAAGTATCCATATCATGCTCCTTAGGGCTGCTTCCCCACCACACATCCCCTGTGCTCACACCCTGTGCCTGGCTGGTGCTCCATCCTTCCCTGCTGCTACTCCCAGTACTTTGATCCCTTTTCCTCATAAGTCCTTTCTTTGGAAAAAAATTCCCATCATTATGCAAGCAAAGAAAGAGCATATTAAAATAAAGTGTGGTCACCAAAATCTGGTCTGAAATTTGCTGTTTGCCATAGGGGATAATAAGGATTCAAACATCAGAAAAGCTACAGGCGTTGTTCTCAGCTCATGTAAATTGATTTTCAGCTTTAGAGAAGTCGCTTACGAGTCCCAGCCCAAAGACATCAGGGTCAGTGGGCCACGTGTCCAAAATTAGCAGAGCCTCCTCTGAAGGAACAACTGCAACTCTCCTACTGGCAGAAGACCTGACGTATGGTGGGTCTTCTGTGCCAGGACTGCCCGTAGGCTGAGATCATCTCACCGTGTCCTATAAACACGTTATCACACGGTCCCCAGACTTACAGTTTTATAGGCATGATAGAGGGTTTTTTTTTTTTTCCCAAGTGCACTGGTGCAAGCCAGCTCCATCAAGCCTCCCTCTCTCTCTAGCTCATAGCAAACCAAGGTGGCATTTCCCCACAGCAGCATCACTCTCTGGAGGGTTCCATGCCCTTTATTGCTCATGCTGAGCAATCAGGCAAGGAGTATGGCTGCAAGAGATATTCAGCTGCTGCAGCAAACCCCAGGTATTGCAATAACAGCAGAAAGGCAGTGGAGAAGAGACAGACTCCAGGTGAACAGTTCAGGGATGACATTGGTAAATGAGAAAATGTGTGGAGGGGCTGCATGCGTGCCTGGAGGTAGAGGTAGGAAAAGGCCACTGAACCTTTGATGCTGCGAAGACCTGTAAGTGAGTGCTGCCCAGCCTCCTGAAGGGCTCAATTCCTCCCCAGGTGTGTTTAAGGACAAGGGGTCTCCCTATAACACCTATAACCTCCTGCCATGTCACAGGGGGAGACCACCTGACAGGTGGACCACCACCAAGGTTGGCATGACGCCATCCCATTGGCTCACAAAATGACATGTCTCCACAAGGAGCATCAGTTCAGCCCCCTTCCTCCTGGGAAGCCACCCCTCGGTGGACGGCAGGAGCCCCGTGGGATCTCCCCAGCCCCCTCCACACTATTTGACAAATTGCTTCCACGCAACGTTGATAACAAGCTGAGGCCAATTAGTGCTCATTAGTATGCAACAAAGCAAGCACTAGTGTGGTTGTCGTGAAAGGCAACAGGCATTTCCAGTCCAGCTCCTGCCTCTTGTGAGAGCCAGCAGAAACACTGCTCCATGGCCTGGAAAGTATTTGAGGGGAACTGGTGCTGTGGGGGGGGGTGATAGCACTTTGAGGCTGGTTGATGATTGAGGGGACAGACAGCAACATGGGTAAGAAAACACATCCTTAAAACACTAGAGTCTCTTCAAGGCAGAGACTTGTGGAGTTTTTGGGGAGTTTGCTTTTTTTTTTTTTTTAAGGCCAAAATGTTAACAATACCCAAGTGGATCAATTCCAGAGCAGAACCACAGAATGGTTTGGGTTGGAAGAAACTCGAAGATCATCTGGCCCAACCATGGACAGGAACATCTTTCACTAGACCAAATTGCTCAAAGCCCCATCCAACCTAACCTTGAATGTTCCCAGGCATGGAGCATCCACAGCTTCTCTGGGCAACCTTGTCCAGTGCCTCGTAAAATAATTCTTCCCTATGTCCAACTCAAATCTACTCTCTCTCAGTTTAGAACTGTTGCCTCTTGTCCTGTCACTACAGGCCTTGGGAAAAGAAAGGCCTTTCTCTGTCCTTCTTATAAGCACCCTTTAAGTACTGGAAGGTCGCTATAAGGTTTCCCTGTAGCCTTCTCTTCTCCAGGCTGAACAACCCAACTCTCTCAGCCTGTCCTTGTAGGAGAGGTGCTCCATCCTGCTGATCAATTTTGTGGCCCTCTTTTGGACTCACTCCAACAGGTCCATATCTTTCCTGTACTGAGGGCCCCAGAGCTGGATGCAGTGCTGTAGGTGGGGGTCCCACCAGAGTGGAGTAGAGAGGTAGAATCACCTCCCTCAGCCTGCTGGGCACAGGTTTTTTGATGCAGTCCAGGATACGGCTGGCTTTCCAGGCTGTGAGTATACATTGCAGGCTGATGTCCTATTTTTCTTCCACCAGTATCCCCAAGACCTTCTGCGCAGGGCTGCTCTCAATCCCTTCATCACCCAAGAGGAGTTAGTTCTTACTTTCTGTGTTTGTTACTCTGGAAACATTAGGCTCTTGTTTGGGTAATTTCAAAGAAAATTCAGCTCCTAGAAAGAGGAAGGGAAAGGCTGAAGGCATTAACACCTCCTTGTACTCTTGTTAGTCTGAACATCACAGAGGGAAAAGGGAAGACAGAGAGCGATGACAACTGCAAGCAGAATTTACTGTCATTTTATTTTCAAACAACAGAGTGAGGAAACACCATGAGAGCAGTTTCCAACAGCCTGCACACCCCATGGAAGCACTCATAGTGTCAGATGAAGTAAAGTACTTGCTCAGCCCACCAGCTCTTCTTCTCTTGTTCTCCTCCTCTTGCCACCCTCTGTCTCTGTGGTTGGGTCACAGTGGCTAATATTTGGCCATGGCTGAGCATTGGCATATGCATGAGCATGATACAACAAGCTTAGAGTTGGTAGGAAACAAGTGACTGGACCACATGAGAAATATTAGTACCATCATCTTCTAATGTAAAAAGGAAGCACTAACTCTTAAAAACAGTATTCAGATAAAATAGGGGGTAGTGAGATGGAACATGAACTGGCTGTGTGACAGGACTCAGAGGGTTATAATTAATGGAGCAGGGTCAAGTTGAAGGCCTGTAACCCATGGTGTCCCTTAAGAGTCAATACTCAGTCCAGTCTTGTTCAACATACTCATCAATGACCTGGATGAGGGGACAGAGTGTATCCCCAGCAAGTTCGCTGATGATACCAAACTGGGAGGTCTGGCTGACACTCCAGAAGGCTGTGCTGCCATCCAGCGTGACCTGGACAGGCTGGAGAGCTGGGGAGAGAAGAACCTAATGAGGTTCAACAAGAGCAAGTGTAGGGTCCTGCACCTGGGGAAGAATAATTCCTGGCACCGATACAGGTTAGGGGTGGACCTGCTGGAAAGCACTGCTGAGAAGGGTCTGGGGGTCCTGATAGATAGGGAACTATCCATGAGCCAGCAGTGTGCCCTTGTCACCAAGAGGGACAATGAAATTCTGGGCTCCATAGGGAAGAGTGTGGCCAGTAGGTCAAGGGAGGTCACTCTCCCCCTCTACTTGGCACTGGTGAGGCCACAACTGGAATACTGCATCCAGTTCTGGCTCCCCAGTTCAAGAGAGACAAGGAACCACTGGAGAGAGTCCATCATACAGCAACAAAGATGATGAGGGACTGGAGCATCTCCCTTATGAGGAAAGGCTGAGAGAGCTGGGATTCTTTAGCCTGGAGAAGAGAAGGCTGAGCGAAGACCTTATTAATGCTTATAGGTATCTGAAGGGTGGGTTGAAGGAGGATGGAGTCAGACTTTTATCAGTGATTCCCAGTGACNAGTCCTGAGTAACGTGCTCTGGGCAATCCTGCTTTGGCAGGGGAGTTGGACTAGATGATCTCTAGAGGTCCCTTCCAACTCTGATAAGTCTGGGATTCTGTGAGAAATAATTTGTCATCATCTGAATGGTTGATCTTCATGGCTGGATAACCTGTTTCTTTAGATCCTTCAAGACCCAAGATTACTTACTTACCAATGCTGAGCAATTGTAGACTAATGCATAAATATCCCTCAAAAAGATGCAGTTGATGATGCCTAAGTGTACATTTTGACTGTCTCACAGTTTCTTCTTCCCTTCAGAACTTTTCTTTTGAAACAGTAGAGCAAAAAAATCTTAAAGAAGCTGAAAAATTGATGCAGCATATAAGGGCCCTAGACAGGCAGAATGAAAGGTTCACCCCAACCAGCTCCTTTTGATCTAGCATTGAAATAGAGACGTTTTCCAAAGAAAAAGGCGATGTCACAATTCAGTGAATAAAAAGGTAGAAAACTGAAGACATCAAATCACAGACAACAGAACAATTGCATTCAGAAATGTGCCAGCTTTCATAAGCCTGGTCATATCATCCCCGACAGTGAAATGGTATATGTACATCTCTGCAAGGGAAGAGCAGAACACACCTGGAGAAGCACATCTGGGAAGAACATCTTGGGAAGATGGCTGTATGGCCAGCTGCAAACCTTGGCTTTGCTGTATGCCAGAAAGAGAGAGAGAGCAGCAACCAGGGAGAAAGGAGTGATGTGTAGAGATGGGAACAGGAGGACCTCAGCTCACCTCTGGCTGGTCTGTGCTGCTAGTACCACTGCTGATGGGAGATGGAGGTCTGCTGGTTGGGACCAGCCTAGACAGGATGCCAGGCCACACTCTTAGAACAGCAAATCGTCCATATAACTGTTCCAGTGAGATGAACTACACAAGATGGGGTTTTGCAATTCAGAAAATGCTGGTGCTTCTGAGACAGACTCCTGCTTTTCCCTTCTGCTCTTCTCGTTCAACAAGATCCCTTCTTGTTTGACCTGAGAAACCTGCAATATTGCCAACCCCAAGGCAATCAAAAAAAGCATAAGCTAGACTTACTGCAACACCACCCCCCTCATGGAGCTACTTAAAAATCACAAGTTAAAATGCACAACATATCTGAAGCTTATTTTTAATTTATATTTAAAACTTCAGCATCTAAGTTTTCACGCTGTCCCCTGCAAACACAAAGGGGAAAAAGAAAGAAAACGAGAAACTCTGCTCATCACGTAATCCTAAAACCTGGGTTACAAAGCCTCAATCCCCAGGAACTCCGGGGAGCTGCAAAGCCATCACTCTACTTTTCAGGGACCGTGCCACGCTCTTGCTCTATCTCGCTCTTGCCCCTGGGATTTCCAGAGGCACCTCCACGCCTCTCAGAAATCTTCATCCCTGGCAGACAGACAGCTAGCTCACTGCACCGCCACACAACAGGTCATGTCACTGGGCCATCTTCCCACCCAGGCTATGTCCTTGGCTATGCTCCCACTCTGTGACCCATGCCCATGGTGGGCGATAACAACCAGGAGCTGCAGGACCTTGCCACACACAAAGACAGGAGATGCAGGACAAGCTGCTTCTGTCTCCCACCCCATGGGGATCTCACCGGCTGACTCCGAAACCTGAAATTCCATGTTGAGTGAAGCTAGTTGCAATTTTGAAGCCTCCTATCCATTTCTGATAGCATCTCCCATGATCATGAAGGCAATCGCTTCTGAACACTGATCTTACTGATCATCCCAGCGCTACGTGTCACTGTAGGTCCCTCAGCTTGGGAGGATGGCACAAAGCTGGCACGTTTAGTTCTGTCTCTAGTCTTTTTTAACTTTTAAAATGCTGGCTAAATAACCACACAGCTCTTTTCAGTTCTGTGGTTTGTGTTTTGATTTTAAAGAAACCTCCTTTCAAAAAAATGTCACGGCTTTTTTGAACCACGACACAGTCCTGCTAGGAGACAAATCACCAATCTCCCACCAGGGAGCTGATAAGGCTTTTAACTCTCTAATTGCTATGCAATGATAGACAAGCAAGAAAGAGAGACAGGGAGGAAATACTGAGAGCCTAGGGGAGCTTACCGCAGATGAGACCAACATGACCAGAGCTGATGGGAGGTAAGCCAAATGCCTGGAGCTGCCACTGAGCAACTCTGTGACACCTAAAGACCTGAGCCCTTCCATGTGCTTCGCTCTAGTAGTGGCTGAGCAGCATGTGGGTGAAATGAGCATAAAACTCTAGGTTTCTGCCTCTCCAAAGTGCCTGGGAGCCCTTGTGCTGGGATCCCACCACCCATTGTGCTGAGCTTGTCCCTGCCTTGTGCTGGGCAGATGGGCATGGCTCCCCACACACAGTGTCCAGCCAGAGCAGGAAACAGCCAGAAACCCCAAGGAAAGCTCCTTCCTGCTGAACTTAAGTGGCACTGTGGTACCTCCAGGTGGAAGCCCATCTTCCTGTGCTGAATGAAACGGGTGGTGGAATCTCTGCTGCAAAACAGCAGCATCACCACTCAGGGCTAAGGCGGATGCAGCTCCCCCACCAGAAATGGGGCACAGGACATACCCCAAGCACAGTTCTAAGAAGATGAGGTGCTGCTCCTCACTCCTTTCCCATGCCCAAACTTCTGCCCCTCAGCTGCAGGCTGCAGTGCATAATGCCCCAGCAGCCACGCTGAATGAACAATGAGGCCAAGCAGAGGTTCCTCACCACTTTGGGCAAAATATTGGGGTTTCATTATTCCACAACAACTTCATCAATCATGTCACTTATTAGTGGGAGACTGCACCCATAGATATTGTTTTGCCTCCACTGGGAAACCTTCCTGTTTATCCCCAAGCTCCAGCACAGGAGGGTTCCCATCCAAAGTGTAAGGCTTGTGGTGGATGACGCAAAAGTGGAGTGGCTGTGTGTTTCTGCAGGGAAATCCTGCTGAACTACAACTTCATCACAAAGAGGCAGAAATGGCCCCAGCTGGTTGCAGGACCAAATTATGTGGCCACCATGCCCTGTGCCCATAAAAGCATGGCTCCTGCCCACCAGGCTGCCTGGCACACCTGAAAAGAAAAAAATGTTGGAGGTCTGCAAAACCTCAAGATTCAGCCATCCTTTCATCCTGGGTAGCCACTGTGGGGAAATCAGTAAGCCCCCATCTGCAGGGCTGGTCAATCCTGGATCCCTGTCAGTGGTCACTCCTGCATCCCTGTCCCAGGGAGGGTGGCACCTCATCACAGGACAAGGATGCTGCTGGACATCCTATTGGCTGTGTGACGCTCATGCTTGCCCACTGAGACACTGATTCGAGGCACTGTGACAGCGTCCTGGCATGGTAGCAACAGGTCTCAACACTCAGAAAACAGGGCCTCTGTCCATCCGCATTGCCTCCTTTGCCTATATGGTTCTCCTACTTCCCTCAGGTCCTGGACATGACCTCCTTTGAAAACCTGCCTTTTCCCACACCATTCCCATCCAATACCACTGCTTCCTGCTTTGTGTGCATGCCCCAATATGCTGCTCCAAGGCATGGTTTAGCCCTGAGCACTGCTGGCGGCTCCAGCATCCCTCGTACAGTCAGCTCCCTCTGCCTTCAGGATGTTTGCACCAGCCTGATGAACTGCAATGAGCTAAACAGCTTTATGGGGAGGTGTAGCCTGCATTTTTTCTCCCTTAACTGTACCATCTTTAGAGAGCCACCATGAATTAGAGGTTAAAAAGCCTGATGATTTAGTATTTTGATTTACAAGACAGATCTACCTTGTGGTTGAGGTGCACATGACTTAATTAAAAAGCAGAGGTTCACCCCCACTGAAGCTGATCGCTGCTGAGCTATCAGATGCAGAGGAAGAGGCCGCAGAGGGGATATTTTCATAAAGTCACATTTCAGATTGAGCCTATGCCCTCAAGAGCTCTCCCTTTTCAAAGCTGGCAGAAAGCTAGAGCTGCTCCTTCGTGCAATCAGACACCGGCCCCTCACAGCCTTCTCAGCACCAGCACGCTGGTGTTTTCGCAAGGAGGGCTAGGATGGCTGGGTTACAAAGCCAGAGAACTGCAAGCATGGGGATAGTGGCTAACCCTAACAAGGTTGGCATCTTATTTTTTTTCTTTTAAATCAAGCAGGCGTTTGGAATTCAAGTGACACATTTTGCCCCCAAAAGAGGGGGCAGAACAGAGTGCCGCAGCTCTTTCACCTTGCCTCTGCTGACCGAGCAACAGGGAATATTTCCCCCTAGGAGTCAGATTTAATTCAAGGCTCTGAAAGCTGGAGATGTCCATGGTTCATCTATCTCATCTCCTGGGTACCGCAGGCAGCCAAACTGCACCAAGTGGTCCCCCGTTCAGGCTGCTTGTCCTTTTGCTGGGCAAAGCAAGTGTCCCACCAAGGGACAGGGCCACATCAAGGTTTCTGCACCAACCAGGGCTCCCTGCAGATGGCAACAAGGCTTGCTCAGGGGTTGAGAGATGCAGCTCCAGAACCGGAGGCGCAACCGAATTTGGGTGGAAAGCACTACTTGTAAACTGTGCAAGCAGAGGGGTCTGCAACGAGAGTGGTACGCAATGCCCCAGGCACCAGGCAGGAGAGGCCATGCAGCAGGCACACCAAGGACGCATAAGAAATGAAATGCCAGCTGCAACCCAACACTGACAGCTCCTCGTTACCACGGATCCAGTTTCCTCGGCTGCCTCCCTGCCCCTTCCAGGCTGCAGAGCACCTGTGGGGCATCAGAAAATCCAGGTCTGGGTGAGGGCTCCATGAGCTGCTCTCCCAGAGACATGCCTGAGCCCCGTGGCACTGCATGATGTTCAACTCTGGCAGCTGAGGAGCAAATGCAGTGGGTCCTGGAGTGCTTCTTCGGGGGCTCTCACCCCCAGCAAGTTGGGGCAGGACCGTGGATCCAATGCTGAAGGGACATGTGGGTCCCTCTCTCCGTCTCCCACCTCACACACACACACACACACACACCCACCCCAGATTAAACTCTGCAATGCATGCAGTTTGCTCAGGCAGCACCGGTTTCATTGGAACAAATTAACCAGCGCTGCGACTCCACATCTTTGCATCCTGCAAGACGGCCCTTTTTGATCAGAAATTGATGGCAGGCTCCCCACTCCCCACGGCCGGCTCCCACGGCACTACTTGGACTGTTTGGGACGGTGTTTTCGAGAGAGCTACAAAACACCGTCACAAACCCAACACCATTTCGAGTTCAGGGGTGAACTCCGGGCACCCCCAAACCGGCGAACTGCAACCCAGCAGCCCTCCACCCCCAAAATGAGACTCCCAAAACCTGGTCTGTCCGCCACCACTGACCCCGTGCCGGGGAGCCGGAGTGCTCGGGGGGGCTCCCAAGCTTTCCATGCGGCGGTTGCCAGCCCCGCTGCTGCGGGTGGGGAAGGTGGGGGTGTGGGGCAGTAGGGCAGCACCCAAGGTGGGTGAAGAAGGGAAAGGGAGGGGAGCACTGGGACAGAACTCGGGAGGGAAACTGCATCCCTTGTCCCAGGCACCCCCCTCTGTTAGCGGCGCGGCACCGCGCCCCAGGACCGGTTGGAGCGGAGCAGCCCCATCCCACCGCCGCCGCCCCCTCCGAGACCCAGCTTCCCCTCCCGTAGCCCCTAACCCACCTGCGGGGACGGCACCGGAGCCCGGGGTGCGGACCGGCGGGGCTGGCTGCAACGCGGTGCGGGCGGCTGGGCTGCGCCTTCACCGGCTGGGGCGGGACAGGACGGGGCGGGGAGCGGCCCCCCGCCGCCGGGGGACGCGGAGCTCCGCGCCGGCGGCCGCCCCGCAGCTCCCCGGCACGGAGGCGGGAGGCAGGGAGGGGCCGTGGCCGCCGCGCTCCTCCCGCCCGGCGGCTCCGGGCCCCGTTTCCATCGGAGCCGGGACAAAACTTTTCAGAAGTAAAGGGGAAAAAAAAACCCACCCGGGACGGTCGAGTCTGTCCCGGCAGGGTTGGACCCCACTTCATGCCGGCACCTTCTCCCCCTGCCTGTCATTGCAACGTCACCCCCTCCCAAAAACCACACCAGAGCCGAGGGGACCCTACCAGCACAGCCCACAGCCCCTTCTGACCTGACCCTGACGGACGCTGTGTTCCGTTAGCCCCACGATCTGTCCCGCTGCCCGATGGCAATGCCCATCGCCTGTCCCTGCAGCTGGGGACGTGGCCTGGTCAGTAATGAGCTGTCTGGCTTGGGCCCTGCCTGCAGCTGAGACAGCACAAAAACCCCACGTCTGCGGCAAAACCGGCCGGTGAAGGTGAGTAAATGCGAGGGCGGACAGCCTGCGCTCTGCGACCTGCTTGTGCAGCCCCATGGCTAGTGGTAGCCAACGTGACTACTGCAATAGGTATGTCTGCATGAGCAACACTCAGTGTCATGTGGACAGACCCACCACCTCTCTCAGCATCTTCCTGCCACCCATTTCTCTCACCTACCTCCCCATGGCCCTGATGCCTTCATTAACTTCTTGCCCTGGCCCCGCTAGACATCCACTCAATTTTATCGCATTTTCTTCTCCGGCACCAAAGTCTCTCTCCCAGCCTGCAGCAAAGTGCCAGGCACTACTGGAAAAGGCTGTTAGCAGAAACGTGTAAAGCCATGCAGGTTTTCTCTCTTTATACACTTCTGTTCACTTCATTATTTGATTCTGCCAGGCTTTGGCATGAACAGTGCTTATTTTTTCACTCCTGCCCGTTCCCAAAGCTGCAGAGGCATGAACCAGATGTGGCCTTGGTCAGAACGGGAGCAGAGAGGTTTGTGCAATCCTATTAGGGATACTGTGTCATGTAGCACTGTCCTAAACATACAGACCCACTAGTTTTCCAGCCCAGTAAAAACACCCAGCTTGCCAGTCATGGTTCTGGCAGCAGCTCCTACTCCCTTTTACTAGGTTTGACTGACATGCCAGAGGAAAAATGTGGGGAACCTGCAGTAGGACCACTCTCTCTACTCCCTCTTCCCATCCTCCTCTGAGGGAAAACAGCGGGATGCATCCTGCCCCGGGGAGTCTAGTGCATCGCCCTCTGGAAAGCATTTTCCACCCTGAGCACCAATGAGCAGTGAAGGCAGATGTGCTGGACCTGGAGCTGCTGGAGGGGTGGAGGTTCATGTCTGGAGCAAGTAAAGGAGCTAGGAGCCTTCTTACTGCCATGTTCAAAAGAGAATGAAAAAGCCCCTTGGAAAGACTTGAAAGGCCAAAGTATAGCCCTGATGCCCAGCAGTCTGAAAGCTGGAGGACCTAATATGGATTAAATCTGTATTTTGGCACTGGAAATGGGACTCTGATTTGCAGAGGCACAGAGCATCTGCAACTCACAGTGGCTGTGATGAAGGACCCCCATATCTCAGTATCTCTGGAAAGCTGATCTTTTTTAAAATATGTAGGCTTTTAGACTGGATTTACCAATCTGATCTCTGCCTCTGTGAAGCCAGGATCATAAACCAAAATGTCTCACAGCAGGGAGGGAGGGAAGAGGAGCGTGAATCTGACTGTTCACATAGGAACAGGAACAAGGGGCCTTATTTCTGGTTCCTCCCAATGCTAACAGAAAGCACTTGTATTGCCCCACTGACTCATGCTTATTACTAAGCTCCTTGTAAACAGTGATAATAAGAAATCACCGCTTTGTGCGTGCTTTGGGTTTTGCTACTGGGTTTAGCTCTCAAAAATGAAAAAAAAAAAAGTCAAATCTCTGGGGATATTGACATTTCCACAGCAACAGATACAGACACGTGCACATGCGTCACCTCTTGATTCCTCACCCAGCAGAAACGGGACCGCAACCTCATCCTGGCGAGCTTTGCAGCCCTCCAAGGGCTCAGGTGTCCCTCTGGTTGTCATTTGGTGCTGTTGAACAACACGCAGTTGCACCCAGGATGTTAGGGACACCAAGAAAATGCCCGGGTGTTTTGTCTGGAGGCAAGAAAGCGTGTGCTGTGATAGAGAAATGCAGGGGGAAGGATGTGTGCTGCCAGGCAGGCAAGAACAGGGGTCCAGAGAGGCAGCGTGAGGGCAGAAAGCCCAGAGTTAAGGTGAGTTGTGTTATTATCTATGCAGGAATGAGGCCTCTTTCATGCTATAGGATCCCACTGTGCCTGGAGAGCAGCAGGCAACCCCGTGCTGGGAACATGTTGCCCCATGCCAACATATAACTGGAGTCCAGCAGTGGCATGTCTCAGCCCGAGGCTGGGTCCTAGGAATGGAAAGCAAAAGCTGAACTCAATTGAATTTGCTGGTGGAGGTGGGATGCAGTTTGTTCCATCTGTGTCTTCTATGGGTTGGCTTGGCTCAGTTTCTGCTTTTCTTTAAACACTGTGTTGTAAAATTAGACTGCAGAACTAACCAGAGTGCCTTCAGTGTCCATCACAACACTGCCCACAGCTCTTCACCACTCCTCTGGCTCTTCATCCCAAGCACCTCCAGTTATCATCCAGTTTTCATTTCCATCCTTTCTCCATGCACAGAGATGTGTTACATCTGCTTCTTAAGAGACATAGCTGCCTGAAACACAACACCTCCTTTTGGAAGTAGGGCCCATGTCATTTGCTCTAAGGGGCATGCAACAATTATATATTTACTCAAGTTTACTGTTGAAAAACATGGGCCTCAAGCTGATTTTTGATGCAATGAGACCCCCTACTTGCCAATTGTTAGCAATAACACCTCTCTTATGGGGGTCTGGCAAGTAGTGGGGTTTAGGTGCATTTAACACATATTTGTTGTCCACCCTCAGGAGTTCATATTCAGTGTTTCGCCGAGCAACATCAAAAGAGGCCTCTATTTTAACCCTTCTTAAGCAGCTGACCTTTCAGTCAAATTTCACTAATTCATCTAAGTTTTCTTCAGGACCAACTGAAATTTGTGTTTGCTTCAGGTTGGGGAAAATGAGTCTCTGAAAATCCAAATTCATGTATGACTACCTATCATTGTTCTGACTTTGCTCACATTGATTGTAATGAGGCAACTAACTGCTGGTAGCTCAACAACAAATTCTTCTTTACGCATCACCATGAATCTGAAAGGGAGACAGCATGTGTTAGATGAATGCATCCTCTGCTGGGGAATTATCACCCAACACACTTGGGAACTCTCATGAGACTTAGCAGTGGCCTGCAGGCAATCTCTACAGCTGTGTCCTAGAATTAAATTCTCTATGCAAATGTAGTTTTCACACGTTGCAAATAAGCCTGTAGAGAGACATTCGTCCTGGGCCTTGTTTGATGAGGTAGTCAGTTATACACACAGGTGTATGCAGAGCACTCCCTCTTGGGCTTTATTAATTAGCGCATCGAGCTACATACAGTCTGCTCTGAGTTACTGCTCATTCTAAAACAGGTAACGTTACCATTAGCATAAAGCACCACCCTGATCTCCTTTTACTCACTATCTCCTTTCTCAGCATGTGGCAGCCAGCAGTTGTAACATCTCCATGAAGAAAAGCATCTGTCCAGACTTAGGCAATACCAATTTCATCCACTTCATTCTTAGAAAGGAAACCTTTTCAATTTTCCCTCTTATTGATGAAGTTTCTTATTCCGGAACAATTCAAACAATTGATTATTTTCTTCTTTTTACATGCACACCCTGCTTAGTCCACAGTCCCTTGAGTTTAAACTGTTGAAGCTTTTGCCCGTTTGAAGATCTTCTTTGCAGGGTTGGTTCAAAATGTCCTGCCTTTTACAGCCCATTTCCAGGCTATGAAGCTAGGTGCTGGGCTTTGGACAGGCAGACCATCCCCCTGTAGTGCTGCTCTATCCCCATCAAGCAGGGCTGGGTGCCTCACACAGTGCAGACTCTCATCAAACACCAGCCACTGCTTCAACCCTCCAGGAGCTTCTTCCCTCTCCTCCAGCTTGCAGCAAGAAGACCCAAGAGATGATCACCTGGACTTTCTTCTCCTTTTCTGAGGTTCATGAAATCTTAAATAATCTCTTGTTATTCCTACCCCACCCTGTGGGTTTTGTCACCCTTCCTAAATGGCCCCTTCTTAACTCCTCTTCATGCTCCTTAATTGAAGCTCTCCATTATAATTGTTTGCCTTGTTAAGGCAATTTGGGCATGCATAGACCACTCTTGCAAATTGAACCAAAGAGCAGCACTTGGGGAGATTCCCATGGCTTGCTCCATCCCACTCACTGCACCTGTCCATTCAGATGGTCAAATCTGTGCCAGGAGAAGTTAGGTACGGCCAACGACAGAAGTTTGGACCTTGTCACATTCCCTTTCAAACCTATTATTTTCTGTGCTTCCATGAACTGCTTTAGCATGACTTTGGTGAGTTATCACTCCTGCTGCAGCAAATCATGAGGCCAGCTGGTGCTGCTCTAGCCAGTGAAAGCTAAAAACCAGCACATTCTTTGTAACACATGGCCCTGCATCTTCCCGGATTTGAAAGAATCTCTCAGAAAGATGACCTCACAATCTTTGTATGGTTGATGTGGACCTCACCGTTGCTAGGCCGACAAGCCAATATCTTAGGAGTGATCCAGGTGAGGACAGGAATAGGCAACAGTGGGGAGAAAGAGAAGAATCCAAGCAGAGACTTTAAGAATATGGTGGATGAAAAGCACCTGCTAGCAGCATAAGACCCACATCCCCTTGTAAGCAAAAGCTATGTTACCTAGAACATGTCTAGGGCAGGAACATCAGTTTCTGTGTGGTTTCCACTGTGCTCAGAAGTGACACTCACTCCCACCAGTGAAAACTGTTTTTCTAGCAACACCCCACTCACCCTACCGGTCTCTTATGCAAAGTAAGGCTAAGCCAAGATTCACCTGACAGGGGGTCAGAAAGTCACAGGAGGCTTGGGCCTGAGACATGACCTCCTTCCAGACAACATTTGGCTAGTTCCCTGTAAGCAATGAGCTGGTGCTCAGTGCCAGTGGAAAGGCTGCTGTACCTTAAATCTCCCTGATCCTTTCTGCACCACCCATTAAACAGATCCACGGGTTGTGAAAAACTCTCTGTGAAAGTTTTCTGACCCCGCCAGTGGCAATGCTGGATGGGGATCAGCCCCTTTGCAGAGGGGGCAGAGGGGTTGGATCTACTGCAAGAGCAGGGCAGCTGGATGGAGCAAAGCCTCTACCCAATGTGGGAGAGAGGTTGCCAACCTTTTGTAAGTCGGTTTCCCACACACTTTCTAATTATTATTTATTTGGGATGGCATAAAGAGGAAAACATGAGGTTAGGAATTAGGTACTGTGTCAAGGACAAGGGAGCCAGGGTAGGGTTTCTGAGAAAGCAGCAGACTAACCCTATGCCACAACATGTAACCAGTGTGTAAGGGAATTGAGGGAGGTTGTGACCAAACTTTCTGGTGGAGGAGGCACCAAGAACCTGACTGGCTCTGGCAAAGAAGGGTGTTCATACAGATTTGGTCCCAGGACCCCGAGGCAAACAATTGCCTCAACTTTGATGAGATCCTCCACAACTAGTTAGGACTATTCCCATTTTGATGGTGATATCCTAAGGGAATGAGGCTTATTCAGTGCATGTGTTTGTCTGTCCAGGATCCCCTCTTCACCAACAATTTTTAAACCGCCTGGCAAATTGCAACAAATTTAACAGTGGTCTGGGAGTCTCAAAGCTATTAAGTTTCTACAAGCTTCAGTGAATGATCACAGGAGAGAGAAACCTGGTGAATCGTTCCCACTCCCATGTGCACAGGTTTTAGTAGGCATTGGCAAATCCCTGTCTCAGGGCTCACACCTTATGGCAAACCAGAGGGTCTGCTGGTGGGAAGACATTCTTGACTGAACTGCCACCAGAATTATATGTTTTATTTACCATAACAGAAAATGGGGAGGGAAACCCCCCAAAGAACAAATTGGTTTTTTGCTTGTTTGTGGTTTTTTTTTTTTTCCTACATGTATTCTCCACTGGAAACTTGGGTTTCATTGGTCCCCATTTTTGGTGAATGAATGACTAATGTCCTCCAAGATTAGACGGTGCTTCAGTGAAAGACCATGCTGAACTTTGGAAAAGACTGCCAAAGACAGAGTTCCAAAGGGATCCAGCAGGGATTTGCCCCAGCTCAAGTGTATGCTGACACGGGATAGCAGGAATTTAGCTAATTTTAGGTAAGGGACTGGTCATACCAGATGCAGTCAATAAGCCTGCCCGCTCTTCCCTTTCATACCGAGTCTCAGCAGAGGATTTTTATTAAAGGCTTCTCCTGGAACCCAGCAGAAGCATTCAGCCTCTTTGATGCTAATCTGAACCACCAAACCTTTTAAGGTTCACTTAGCCCTGCCAGCAACACCCAAGCCCAGCAGTGATTAGTGGTCTCCTGGGAGGTATCTCAGTCTCTTAGGATTTGACAGGGAAACAATAAAGTCTGCAGTGGAGCCGAGTTTCAGCTGTGCCCGTCTGCTAAATAACAGGTGGTAAATGATAGTTTCCTTCAATTGTAGAAGTTTGTGACTACCCATGAAGTCATATAATGATCTCACCTCAGTTATTCACCATGTTCTTTCTTCTACCTGGCACGGTGAAGATGTTTTTCTTTCTAACAATACAGAATAAAAACAAAAACAAACCCCTTTCTATTAACGCAGCTCTAACACATATTCAAGGCACAACAGAAGCATCCCTTGTTTCTGGCTCTAGCTGCCACTTCTGAGCCATTTTTCCTTATAAGAGTTGGAAAGACAGGCTGCCACCCTCCTTTTAATGTGGTCCCTTGTCATAGCAGACACCTGACACTTGTCTCCCTGGCTACTAAGCACTCTGCTGCCAAGCAAGAACAGTACTTCCTTATTTCCAGGTCTTCACCATCAAGGAAAGCTCTTCCTCATGGCAGTCCTTAATGACAAAGACCAAGACTTCAGTTTGAACCCGAGGCTGACAACCACATGGAGCAGAGGGAGATGTTCACTGCTCCGTGTTTGCTTTTAAGGGTGGTGGGAGCATGTTGAACAGGGAGGTTCCCATGTCCACCAGAACTGGCTCTCTGGTGAATGGGCTATCCTGGAGCAGAGAACTGTGTGCTTACCATTCCTTACGGGGACAGCCATGGCATGCTGGGGGCCAGCAGTGGTATTTCTGGGCTCACTAGGAGGAAGAAGGGGAGGCAAGAAAAAGTAAGGACAGAAGGCAGAAAGGCCACCAGGCACTTGCATGAGCAATGTGGAAAAGCATGTCCATGTGAGTGGCGATCCTTGGCAGAGTGGATGTATATGCTGGCTGCCAGAGGAGGGACTGCATCTTGAGGAATGGAAGGGAAAAGAATTATGAGGGCGTCATGGAAAAATTCTTACGCAAAAGAGGGAAAAAAGAGAGAAGGAAGGGGTGCTGTGTAAAGGCAAATGGATTGCAGGTAGGCTAGTAAAGCTGAAAAACTGAATCAATCTGCTAAATCAACATGAAGCCTTGGCTTTCACAAGTGCTATTGACTTGAGAGACAAAGGCAGATCGTGTAATGAGAAGGAAGGTCAGGAAATGAAAGTCACTACCATCCATGTTTTGATGTCTGCAATATCAAGAATAATTTAGTAAACTTGAGTTCAGGGATGGAACCAGGGCAGGTGGGAAGGTAAAAAGAGGACTAGTATCTCTGCAGGATCTGACACATGGAGCCATGTGCCTGGCAGCAAATATCTCAAGAAATCCACCAAGGCAGAAGATCAGTATGTCCAAAGAGCAACAAATGCAGAAATGGTGAGAAGCATGGAGAGGGAAAGACAGCTATGGACTGGAAGGTTGCTGTGGACTTCCTGCATGCCCAGGATATAACATTAGATTATGGCATCCACACAAGATGTTGGACAATGAACTTACACAGTAGGGGAGACAAGCACATACTGCAAAAAGAATAGGTTAAGCGTTAGGACTTGAGTAGCAATAGCTGAACAGATCAGAGGGTGAGAGCACCTCTCCTATGAAGACAGGGTAAGAGAGTTGGAGTTATTCAGCCTGGAGAAGGCTCTGGTGAGAGACATTGCAGCCCCTTAAAGGGGGTTATAAGAAAGATGGTGGCAAACTTTTTAGCAGGACCTGTTATGACAGGACAAGGGGTAATGGCTTTAAACTAAAAGAGGGTAGATTTAGGCTAGATACAAGGAAGAAATTTTTTACAATGTGGGTGGTGAGACATTGGAACAGGGTGCCCAGAGAGGCTGTAAATGCCTCATCCCTGGAAACATTCATGGTCAGGTCAGACAGGGCTCTGAGCAACCTGATCTAGTTCAAGATGTCCCAGCTCATTGCAGGGGGTTTGGACGAGGTGACCTTTGAAGGTCCCTTCCAACCCAAACTAGCCTATGATTCTATGATTCAGCTGAATGTAACACAGAAAGCGGAGCAGGGACAGAAGGAAGAGTGATGACTGATACACAAGGCAAATGCAAGCCTGCATGCAAAGAAACAATTGTTTCTTCCTCTTTGTAAAAGCCAGAACAAAACAAAAAATTAAAAGAAACAGAACGATTGTTTCAAATGCAGCTTTGCAGCAGCTTTCTGTGGATGCACAGCACCGGATTTAACAACCGCTTAAGTACATCTTATCCTTTATGTGGATGTGTTTAGATCAGTGCCCATATAAAAGTCATATGATAGATTTTCTATAGCCTTTAAAGTTATTTTGAGTCAAGGACATGTACCTCAAAAATCACAGATCTCTAGTACAGAGTTTTTAACTACGCTTTGAAGCACTTCTTTGATAAATAAACTCACCACTTTGTCGCTACTAGGACTAAGACATCTGAAGCAACAACTTCAGATTGCTTTACTTAAAATTTAGAAGCTGAGATGGGAAAATAGTTTAGAACCCACAACAGTTTTTGCTTGCTGTCATTTGAAAGCATTATAATCACAGACTTCATAGGGCTACGCACACTAGCCCTGATGTTGTGAACTTCTCGGTCTCTCTGAAGGTTTTGAAAACTATTCATCGTGGGCTGCTTTAAAAATAAAAGAAACACACCTTTCTTTTCTTAAAAAAAAAGTCAGAGAGAAAAAGATGCCTTTGAAAAAGTTTATGACTAGATGTTTACCAATGAAATTTGCATAGAGAAGACAGTTACTACTGGATAAAAGATCACAGAGACAAGACATTTGTCAGCTTTTTTAACCCTGGAGAGTTATGAAAGAAGTTCCTGACAAAAGCAACAGGACTTTCAAGTTTGAAAAGGTTGTTTCTGTAAAAGGAAAAGGGAGAGGAGAAGAGAAAACTTTTGCTGAAATGGTTGGCTGCCATGTAAAATTCAACAGTCAGGTGGAAACCTCACGGACCTAGGATGTTTGGGGATGTTACCCTGAGAAGAAAACATGGGCAATGGAGGATTTTTTTTATCGCTCTAACTACGGGTGCCAGCATTGACATCGTCTTGTAAAACATCAACTCAGCTTCTGCATTGGTTAGTTAAATTCAAGGGCGGACCAGGTTTCTGAGAAGGAGGCTTGGGAAAATACATTATCCTGGCACCTGGAGCAGTGGCAAAAGATGACTGGAACAGTCTTTTCAAATGCCATTTCAGCCTTTCTGTTGCCAGGCTGTTACTCTGGACCTCAGGAATTAATGTACTGCATCAACAAAGTTACCGTGGACCCATGCCCACCTCCTCTGGTTGCCTGGACCAGGACTATGACTGTTAGAGTTGTCTGGAGAGCCTTCGGAAGGATGAAAAAGTTTCCCATTGGTGATGAACCAGCTATCATCTTAAGGATTTGCTGGGTCGTGATAACCACAAACCTCATCATCATCCCAGATATTACTGGAGGATTCATCTGTTGGTGCATTAATTAGAGAAATATGAAATAACCATTTGTGAGGCATTATTTCTAACTTGCTACATCCCCACCTGTGGAAAAAGCAACATCTGTTACCTTTACACATGATGAAATACGTTCTGCCTCTATTCATAGGCCCTGTATCACACCACTATTGCTATTTAAGTAATGTCAGACCAGAGCTGATATGCTCATTTTGTCATGTGAAGACAGACAAAACAGAAAGCTGAGGACAACGCTATGACAGATTTGGTTTTTTTAAAAAAAAAAAGAATCAAGTGAGAATTCTTTAGCCTCACTACACACCTGTGATGTATGTGATGGTATAGAAGGCATAAGCCATAAATTTGTTGAAAAGCTACACCTTGTCTGGAGGGACTGGAGTTCAGAAAATCTCATTAAAGAGGATGTTCCTTCCTCACTCACCTGTTACAGAACCCAACTTCGGATCCTGCGATGGATGGTGCAGATCACCACCTTGTGTTGTACTTTTGCCAGACCACAACGGATGTCGGAAATCGTTCTCTGTCATGAAACCCTTAGTTTGGAAGCTGGTATTTGGTTTCGGGAATTATCTTGGTGTCTGTATTCCTTAGACTGTCAGAGAAACCCCGCCCCCCCCCAAATTTAGGTAACTGGTAGTGTGAGGCAACAGTGACACTTTTGCCATCTGTTTTCAATACAATCAAATTTCAATCAAAGGCAGTCATCTTGGAGGACCAGATCCACACCTGTGGGAGCAGAGACCCTGTGATGATCCAGAGGAGAAAGATGCAGCCGCTGGAGAACCTCTTTCTTCAAGAGAAACGACCTTTTGGATGCAGAAGCTCAATTGCATAATGGTAAAGGCACCAGCCATTTCCTAAGCCTAGGAGACACCTCACACGAGCCTCCTGGTTTTATGTGCACCTCTCAGCCAAGGCTGTTCTTCCCCTAGACCACGTAAGGGTATGTGCTTTGAACATCCTCATTAGCAGCCTGGCCAGCTCTCAGGAGAGCTTGTTTTTGGGACAGCCACCCACACCACCAGCGGTCCTTACAGTAACTCCCCCTCCTCTTGGACATTGCACATGCATTTTTCCATGCTGTTGATGGAAGACAAGCCCCTCTAATCCCCTAACGCCCAGCAAATGGCATTGCACAGGGGCATTTACGTGCAACTGGTGCAGGTAAACAAGCACAAGCTCAGGCTCCTCCTTGCTGCGGGAACACGCTGGCCCTGGGAGACGCCCTGGCTGCCTTTGCCCTCTTTTCCTGGGGGGAATTCACTAGCCCCAATCCCCTGCTTGAAGTGGGGAACACAGGAGTGGGAATACACCCCATGAGGGCTTTGCCAGCCACTATTAATGAAAGCCAATTTTATAGCAGTAAACCAGAGCAGAAGACATGTACTTTTAAAACACGAATAGGGCAGGATGCACACAGCCCTTTATCAGAAGGTGGAGAAGTGAATGAGATGCTCCTGGACACATTCCACAGCAGTTTTCTTCCCCGTGACCCACAGTCACAGAGACTTCAGAGTGCGGTGATGGAAATACCCACTGCTGTGACAAGCCTGGCATATGCCAGCTGGCACCATCCCACCAAGGGAAGTTTTTTTGCCTCCTAAGGCCATACTTCTCCCCTCTGCATACACACCAAATCAAATCTACTTTCCTAGAAGCACTACCAAGTGTTTCTAGGCAGGATGCTTGCAGGGCTGCGCTTGGGACCAGGGATGAGCCATAGCCAGGTCCCCAGGCTTTTGGGTGAGCTTTCCCTGTAGACCATGCCCAAGTGTCATCTTTGAACAGGTTTTCAAAGTGCAAGGCAGCCAGATGGGGCTGCAAGTTGTGAAAGACCAACAGACGGTTTCAGACATTCCTGGACCGTTTCAAAACGTGTTTCGACGAGCCCAGTCACATGGAGTTTTTTTACAAGGCCTTTTATGATTATATCTCTCAGTAGAAGACTCACGACTGCTTTAAAGAAAGAAAAACAAACAAAAAGATGCAATTTAACTTCAAATATCTGAAGAGTGTAACTAGGGAACCCAACTTTGGAAAACCCACTGCCGCGCTCATTTGAAGATAAAAACCACTGCCGCAAAACCACTCAGGTCTGATTTAAATTATAAAGGGTGCTTGGTTATATAAATGCAAGGGATGTTTTAAAGTCTTCCAGCAAGTCACTTTCAGCAGGGCTACCCACAACAGAAACAAAGCCCTGGGTTCAGTCAGTGTTTTCAGCAGCCCCCTCTGCTTGCGGGGAGGTTTTAGGAGCAGGGGCCGGGGGCGAGTCCAGGGTGTCCCACCAGCCCCCAACCGAGAGCAGGGAAATGCACAGGGAAGCAAATTTCTACTTGGAGGGATCCTCTGGTAAGGAGGTAGGAGAGCTGCAGTGACTTGTTTACCTGATGCAAAGGATATTCTTTAAAGGCCAGATTTCTCCAATCTCCAAAAAGCCACCAGTCTGAATTAGAGAGCTACTGTTAAGGGAAATATAACAATCCCTATTTCTACTGTCCGGCTCTGCATCCGTATTTCTTCCCGTTCCCATGATCTGCCAGCTTGGTGCGGACTTGTTTGGTGTCATTCTGCTCACAAACAGAATCCACAAAGTTACCTACACCAACCATGTGGCTGTTGCTCCTGAAGAACAACAGGGCTGCCCTCCCCAGAACAACATTTACAAAGCCAGGCTTTGGAAAGCAACCATGTAACATTGTCTGGCACAAAGGATGTTTGCTCAATATTACGCATGTTTGTTTTAAAGCCCCTTTTACCGTGGATGCCAGAATCCCCAGAAATTATGAAAAACCATTTTTCCATAATAGCATTTTCCTTTCCTATCCATTTTCAAAGCCCGAAGGCTGAAATCTACTCCTTCAGGGACAACTCCTGAACAAAACAAATCCCGTGCCTTTCATATCGGTCCTTTCACCAGCAGATGTTTGTGTCCTTGCTGAGGTAAAGGGTGACATTGCAGACCTGCTGGGCTTCAGCTTGTGACTAAACTATCATCCAGATTAAGGGTTTGTTTGTCCTTCCAATTTACCTGTTGATCAGCGTCCTCATCACAGCACAGGCAAGGACCTTGTAATACTCCCTCCTTCCTTTACACAAGCAACGATGCACCCTGGCGAAATCGTTTATTTGCCAACACACCAGTAATAATCTTTGGAGATGTGTAAATGGCAGCCAGGCTTTGACACTCTGATCAAAGCATAATATTTAGAATAAACATACAGCTTGCTAATCAGGACTGAATGCAGGCTTTGATTTTTCCACAAAATCAAGAATGGGTTACAGACAGGGCATTTGGACAACACTCCAAAGAGACATTAATCCTTTGCTGGTCTGATAGCAAGCTTTGGTCTGCCACCAGTAAGTCTCAGAGAAGGGTCCTGGGTGCTGCCTGGGTGGCCAGTCCTTGAACTGACACCTTACAAGATGCACCCTCACCTCGCCACAGAAGACCAGTTATAAGCAGGACTCTGCTATGGATTACCTTCCCCTCCATCCTGAAAGGACCTTGGCTGCTGTTCAATATCCTTGTCAAAACTCTCCATTTTGGTGACTGGTGAGAGAGGAGACCACAGCAAACTGTAGTACAAGAACATGTGCTCTCAACTCTCCTCCAACAAGTCACCATAGAACAGTGACTATTGGAAAGGGAAGAAACAGTCAGGCGTGGCATGCTGTCTCCAGACTGTGTCTGAGGGTGCAGATGACCCTGGCCTTCTTCAGTGCAGCGCTAAGAACAACTTTCTTTCAGTAATTTTTTTTTTTAAATGGTTGACAACTGCAACTCACAACCTTGGTGCAGAGGAAAAGGTGCTGCCTTGATCACCAAAAGCAGCCTACCTGAGCAGGAAACACATAGCTCTACTTTACGAAGAGCACTTCCAAAGCATTGACAGAATGCTTCCTTTTAGATCTCTGCAATTCTGCGTGAGCCTAAAATGTCAGTTTGACATTCTGAGCATCTGCTTCAGGCATCGATGTAACTCGTATTTTATTTACAGCCTTCTCATTGCATTAGTGCTACAAGCAGAGAAGAAAGTTTGAGAGCCAAGATTTGCTTCTTGAGATCCGAAGAGGGGCAACTAACGTCAGGAAGAGGCTGGACATCTGGAGAGACTTTTGCAGCAGAGGCAAAGAGATTGTGAACTCTTCCATCCTTGGAGGTTTCCAAGACTCAGCTAGACAAACCCCGTGACCTGAACCAGCGCTGGCAAATAGCCCTGCTTAAATTAAATGCCCGGACAAGAGATCATCAGAGGTTCCTTTGAACCAGTACTTCTGTGACTGTGTTTCCAAATGTAAGAAAGGCACTAAGGCGGCACAGAAAATGGTAACTTTATATTAGTTAACAAAAAGAGGCAAGAATATTCTCAGCCTGGTTATTACAGGCAAGGTCACTGCACTTCTCGGAAATTTATGTTATTTTAAATGGGGCTGCTGCATAATTTGAGAGGTTTTTCATTACGTATGAAGTTGAACCAGCTCTGAAATAGTTCCTGCTGAAGTTAATATCAAGTAATTTGTTTCCCACTGTCCCATTTTCCAATACACCATATTTCTGCACTGACAACTGGTAATTGCACGGCAGGATCTGAAGCATTTTGGCAATAGATCACAAAAACTCTTCAGGATGTAGGAGGAAACATGGGATTACACAAGAAGTGAGAAGACATTAGTCAGTTAACGTGATCCGAAAATTAACATTCAAAAAGTCATTTACAGGTTTCAGGGTTAGTGTGTTAAGAGGGAAATAATTGAAGAAGTTTAGAGCTGTTGTTTCATATTGCTGGAAAACTTCACCACGACACTGCCTCATCACATTCGTATATTTATGCTGCCCATGAGCTACTCCTGCCTTTAAACTGTGGAACAAATTTCTGCAACACTATACCACAAGTAAAATGTGGTTTGGTCTGTCACAAGCAGGCCCCAAAACCCAAGAGTTTCTGCAGTCCCAGTGGAATTCTCACCTGCTTTTGGTTTTACACAGCACAAGTCAAGTCTCCTCTCTTCCCCGACCACGTATAGCCCCATTTTTAATGTTTACAATTCTGCAAGGCTTCTGCCTCCACCAATACCAGAAACGAGATGTCAGCAAACAATGGACAGACAACTGTAGAAATAACATTTTTGTTTTAGTGTTTGCAATTTGTTTTACAGCTCATGATGAAATACTGTTAAGAGATATTCTACATTCATACATTTCTAGCAATATACACTTTTTTAAAAACATAAGGCACTTTTAGACTTCCTAGAACAAATGCTCATGACAAAAATTCAACAAGAAGGCTGGACGAGAACCCTTTCTACCCTTAATGTTCAGGTCAGTAAAAGATCAATCCTCTAGTCAGGCAGGCAAATGAAATAATCAATAGAAAGGTTTCCAAGATAGTTACTGCTGTTATTAGTATGCATTCTGAAGTAGTCTATTTGAAGTATCTTCAGTTGGGGAGGGAGGGCATGGTGTGAATAAGATGCATTAAAATAGTTCTTTGAACTGTGTAACAAAGACACATTGCAGGGATTAAGTTTCATTACTTTCATTGGATTAAATTCCTTCCATTCATTATTGCCAACAAGAGCAAGGAACAAAAAGGAGCTGGTTCTTCCCTCCCTCCCCCCCACTCCCATTATAATTCAACACAAGATTTCAAAGACTTAAAATGACCAGGACAGAAGGCCATGGAAAACTGCATCTGGCCACTTCAGAGTATGTTTAAATATTCATTACAGACTTCCTCAAGTCTCACCTCTTATTAAAGAAAGAGAAACATAAAAGAATTGGCAACTATATAAGTTGCTTCCAGTCAAATTGATATTTTGCTTCTTTTTAACACGACCCCGCTGTTCGCATTGAGTACCTGCATTCAGAACCGCCCCAGCAGCTCCCCTTGGCAGAGAGATGGCGGGGCAGAGGATGAATGCAGGCAGGGCCCCGGGCCCCGCGGGGAAGAGGCAATGAGCAACTTTGCTTCACGCACTTGTGTCTCGGCTTAAGAACAGTTTCAAAAGCCGGTCGTGCTGGGCTTGCTGTAGCAACAAGGGGACTGGTACCAAAACACTGACTGAAGACTCCACTCGGAGATACATCTGTAGGAACTGAAATCCACTATTCAAAACCAATGAAAAGAACTATAATACTGGCTAAACCACTGTCTGCTTCTCAGGACCCCTGAGAAGAAGACAGTAGGAACTAGTCCCTACCATCCATCAGTGTGTTTTCATGTTGTGTTTTACCTATTTTATTGCCCAGCACATTTTCCAGTCTTTGGGAGCTAACAATTGCTGGAAAACTTGACTCCCGGGGGCTCAGTACATGAGGCAGTACAGTACAAACCTGCATCTCTAGTCCTCTCAAATCTACCTCCTAGGGGAATAAAAACCTTGAAAAAGTCCTTGATTGTTTTAAATTCTGACTTGAATTGCACTTTAAAGCCCAGCAGCAAAAAGGAAACTTGGTAGCTATATTCAGGAACATATATGAATTTTTAAAAGACATTTTATCAAGTCTAAAAATGCATAGATATATCAACTGCATAAGCTGTCGAGCTTTTACCTGGCTATAGTGAAGAAGCTGTGAAAGCAGATTAGCTGATTAGCCCAGCCCTATTAGGACTGGGGCAAAAAAGGGATGCCTGTTCAGTTAGGAAAGAAAATGTGGTTAAGGATGGAGCTAAATTAGAACCAGCCACCACTGATCTTAGCCCGTCACACACAGAGGTGCTCCAGTGTAAACAGGAACCATGGTGAAATCTAACTTTGTGAAGTGAAAAAATGCAGGACTTCAAGATAATTGCTGCTAAAGAAAAGAAAGGAAGGTGGTACCTCACGGCCCTGAGCTCAAAGTCTTGAGACCTCAACTTGTGTGGCTCACTTTCACCAGCAGAAGTTACTCACTACTGTTATACTAGCAGCCAACTTAAAATTGTGGCTCTACAATCAGTTTACTGTCCTTCAGCAATGGTCTGATGATATCTGATTGGGACAGGAAGAAGTATCTGAAAGAGGAGATGAGGAACACAACACAGGCCACTCATTGATCCCAAATTAACTAACAGCGTGCAGTTAATTTTTATCAAAATCTGTAGGATCTTCTTGCCAAGCAAACCTCACAGAACTTGCTGAAGTGACATTCAGGTGCTTGGCACATATACCTTAGTGTATATTAAAAATATACTTTAAAAAATTTATTTGGAAAGGCACAGAGCATATGCAATTTAGTTCCTTGTGGATCTGTGCATGTGGGGAATCTTTGGACTGAGTTGCAATGATTAATAATGGATGGGGTGCTATTTTACAACCAGATAATTTCTTTCTAATTCCAGTTCTCTCCAAAGGAAACCAGGGAAATGAACAGTGCTGTCAAGGAAATGCAAGGCAAGAAGTTCAACCTGCACACTGAGACAAATGGAATGTACAAAGTTTCACAGACCTTGTTCTTCAGGTCACATTACAGGAAAAGTTGTAGTCTAATAAAAAAAAATAAAAATCACTAAGGCTAGTTACAAGTAGTAGAATTATCAAAGTGCTTTAATATTTAAAGTGTCAAATATAATTAAACAGGACCATTATCAGAGAGCTGCCATAAGATATTCAAATAGGCACATGCATAGGTACATGTGTTTTCTGAATGCAGGAGAGGAGCAACGGTTTTTAATTAACCCCACAGGGCTAAAGTGGGTTTTAAAAAAAGAAAACAAGCTTTTATTGCTCATTTAGCTTCTTAATGCAACGTATTTGCTCTGCTCATGCATTCGAAGGCACAGCTGGATTTGCTCCATCTGAAACTGAATCAAAAGGACTGTCGACCATGAAATATTAATAAAGGGGCAGCTCTCGCTGAGCAAAACACACAACAGCCCCATAAAGTAGATTTATAAGATACCTGTGAATTCATAATGTTAATTTTTCAGCTATTTCTTGATACTTAAAATTTCTGAGCTATTTTCTCCAGCTTTCCTTTACAAATAGTTTAAGATAACCAAATGTGTTATTTGAACAAGCCAACAGACTGCCAAAGCTATTATGACAAGAGCAAATGCAAACAAATAAATAAGGAAGAGGTTCCAAAACCACCTTGTGCAAGATGCTCAGAAAACGTGCCTGAGCATCCCTACTGGCTTTTCCTCTCATGTGATGAATAAGAAAAAAATCCCAGCATTCTCCACGGCACTTTTCTCAGTATTTCCAATTCATTAAGCTGCTGCCTACCTTAAGCAGGAAAGTAACTCTGTACCAAGATAGCAGAGGGACACGGTTGTTTAGAAACAAGAAGTGTCAATGAAGACCCTTCCTGCAATTCACAGATATAAAAGCAGATTTGCTCCAGTCAGCTGAGACTAAAAACGACACAGAGCATCACATCTGGTCCCTTGCACAGGCATATAAGGCCATAAGTCCGAAGTAACACCAAGTCTCAACAAGACAACTCATCTGAAGGCACCATAAAGACAGCAACACCCCAGGTGTAATGAGAAGAGGCAGAGGGAGGAAAATTAGTGAATACAGTTAGAAGGAAACACTCAGAGCAGCTTGGTATAACAAGGGAGAAAAAAGGTGGCTCAGTTCTATGATGGCTGTAACATCTGTAACAGCACAACGACTCTAGACCTCTAGGCAAAGGAAGAGTAAACAGAACTTGGAAAAATCTACTCCTGAACAAAACACCCCAACTCACATTTTTAGTAGATGGGTGTAAAACCTGTAACTGAAATCAGAGGAGACAGCAAAGAATCAAAACGCTATATAAAACACTGGGGTCCATACATACTCACAGGGCATCATTAGCCTGTTTATGATTTACCAGTGTTAGGAAATCTGGACAGTCTCCTTTGCTCTGCAGGATGACTGAAAAACACTGAAATATCATATATTAAAACCCTTCTCAATCTGCCAGTGAGAAAAAATTCCCCTCCCCAGCCCATACGAGGGTGTGGGGGGGAGGGGGCATCTCCCAGACAGCAGATGTTTCTAACAACCCCAGGTACCCTACAGGCATATACCACTGAGTTAGTTCTCCTAAGCAGCTCTGCACCAAGCAAGCCTAGGCTTGCTAAGATGTTCTGCCCCTTACATGGACTTAAGGACAGGTTTTTTTGTGAGCCCTTCAGGCCAGAGGCTCACGCTTCACTATTCCGTTGTTGCTTTCCAAATAATGTTTTCCTTCCAGTCTTCCCCTCTTGCTCCTCGTTATCCCAGAAGGACTTTCTGCATTCTGCGTGCAGCGACACTGGCTTCATCCTCAGAGTCAGACTCACTCTGGGAAGTAGAGCTCTGGGAGGCAGAGCTGCAGGGAGAGGAGCACTCCGGGGAGCACAGGTAGTGCATCAGTGGGAGGCGATACTTGCCGCAGAAGTCAACGAACTTGATCTGTCTGACACAGCTGTCAAAGTAGACACCTGTAAGGGCAGAGGGGACAGCAACAACACATGACAGCCCATGCAGAGAAATCTGACAGCTCAGCAAGGTTGCTGTGTGTGGCGCAAATGCTTCAAATTAGGATTTGACACAGCACCGGAGATAGAAGGACAAGGGATACTGGTGAAAGAGAAAGGACCAGGACACTTATGGAAATGTGAAATTTCTTAATTAAAAAAACCCAAATATCCTCTAAAATTGTATTTGATAGGTGATTCAGAACAGCACACTCCGCAAGATAAGATACAGGGCAGCTATTTCCAAAGAATTCCTCAATTTCTTCTAACCGTCTGGGAGAAATCTCAGGCTGGGAATTTGCAAACTTCTTAAATGTCAAATTAATTCACCCGCTCTACTTTCAAACTTGTAAAACCTCTTCTACCAGCTAGCAAAAATGCATTAACAAATAGACTTTTCATAGCTCTACTTTTCTTCTGCTTGAGTGAAGTCACCATGCTGAGTTTGGATGCTACTTTCCATGGCAACAGTGTTACTGTAACACACAATTAGGTTCTCTTCCTGTCATATCAAGTGATTTTAGACAATGACGTTTTCAGAAGTTTCCAGTGATGTTTTAAGACAGAGCTGGCCTGGAGTAAGCTTTTCTCCTGCAGTGTTAGAGTAATGCTGCAGTACTGTGTTAGTTCATCAGGAAAAGTGAAAAAGAGCAAGACCAATCCACTGTTATCCAAGCTGTGCAAAACTCTAAAAAAGGAAAATGTCTTTTGCTTTCAACACAAGTTCCCGTCTTTGTTTACAGAGCATGCTTTGATATTGCCCTGTAAGGAGATAAGATAACAGACTGCATTATAGAGGGTAGATACTAATTAATGATTATTTTTTTCCTTAATCTTCTAAAGGCTGAATGCACAGATCATTTACTCTGGATAATAATTAAGTATTAAGCCAAATTAAGTCAAGTATGCCGAGCTTTTTCTATGAACTGAAGTTTGCTGTTCAGGAAGAATGCTGGCAAAAGTTCTCCTGTCCATTACTTAGCCTGAGCTATTTGAGGGCAGATGGGTTGGAAATGTCAGACTATAAAAGCCTAGTGGATTGCTGGGACGAGCCACAAAGACTCTGACAGGAACACTGCCTCAAAGTCCCAGGCAAATACAGTAAACCAGCTCTACAACTCTGAACATCCTGCCTAAGTGAACAAGACTCCTTAAAGACAAGTTTGCAGCAGGCCTGGAGCCAATGAAATACAGATAGAATTTGGATACAACACCACATCTAACCTGACCGAGCTACTGAAGTCATGGCAAGTCAGAGGGAAAGAAAACCCACTAAGTAAAAGCAGGAAGCTTTTAGAACAGTTAAGGAGAACTTACCCCCACATTTAGGATTGGGACAGTTGCTGGCCAAGCTCAGATACCGGACGAGATTCTCCGGGAGATCGCTGGGAGCATAGGGAACATTGCGAGTTTTAACTGTGCGTCCAGCCAGTTCCTGAAGGCTTGGGGGATTGTAGGTCAGGTCACGGACAAACCGAACCACCAGTGGGTTCCCACGCAAGCTCAGCTCTTCCAGGTGAACCAGGTTAAGGATCTCTCGAGGAAGGTAAGTCAGCAGGTTATTGTGCAGGCTGAGGGAACGCAAGGAATGCAGCCTGAAGATGGAAATGGAAACCCAGTCAAGGTGTGCAAGAAAATTTCCACAAACGCATGACACTCTCCCCTCTCCCACCAATTTTCTTTTCCTTTGGCTTGTCTTCCTCTTAAAGCACAAATTCACGCTAAAAAATCCTGCTGTTACTCCAGCACACACAATTCCCTAGAAAACTTGGCTCACCTGCTAAATGCCTGTTAAAGAAACACAGCCTTAAAATATGCTGCCGTCCCTCTCAGCATTTCCCCCTACACGCCCCAAAACAGGATAGCACTGAACAAAAGCGTACAAACTGAGTGCTTTCAGGGGGAGATAATGTTTCCTCGTACCCAGCGCAAGCATCAAGAATAGTTCCATGCCATAATCTGAAAAAGTCACCTGCTTTCACTCATGCATTAAAGATGATTTGCTGGTAGGCAGCCAGCCCTGGAAAACCCCATGTTTTCATTGCTTGCGGCTGCATCACCTTGTGCTGTGATAATACCAGATCTCAAAAGCTAAGCAAGGTCAGGCCAGGCTAGCAATCGACATGAGTGACAAGCAGTTTCTTGGCTTCTGGAAAAGGCATTCTCCTCTCAGGAAGCACAAATCAATGTTCCAGCACAGCGTCCAAGGATGTTCTCAAACCAAGACAACTGGAATCATTAAACACTGGACACCAAGAATAATCCCACTGCACCAACTCAGAAAACTCCATGCTGTCATCTTTTAGGGTTACATATACACACCGAATTCTTCACCTCCCGTCTTAGGCTACCCATAGGTTTGTAGTGTCCTCTTTACTCCATTATGAAACAGATAAAGCAGTAGCTCATCCTCTAGAGTTGTGCTATAGGATTTAAATTTCAGGGCAGATAGCTAAAACACTCCGAGATCCTAAAGTAAGAAACACCAAGGGGATGCAGGGGATGATACAACACAAAAGCACAAACAAAAAGGCTTTGAGTGAAACACAAACCAGACCAAGCATTTGCCACTATAAATACAGTAGCATGGCAGCTTAGCTTTTCTGAGTTGCCCAGGTACTTCTCAGAGCTCCCTCTACAAATCTATTAATCCACCTTAAAGTGTACACTTGGTGACATTTTTCCCCATAATCCCTTGATTGATATTTCCATATTACATATTCAGGGTCTGCTTGCAGTGCACCATACTTAGGTGCTTGTTCAAGTCTAGTCACATCAACAAACCAAAGGACAAATAGGTTCTCCCAGGTGCTTTTATCCACACATGCAGAAAAAAAGTTCAAAGAGTTAATTACACCTGGTAGCTGATGACAGTAAATACTCACTGTGCCAGCTGAGGTGGAATGCTCTGGATCTTGTTGTCACACAGAACTAGATAGCTTAGAGAAGGCAGGTTTGCTAATTCAGGTGGAATTGAAGTAATGAAATTCCCTCCCAGGTACAGAAACTCTAAACTGAAAAAGAGAAGAGAATACACTGATTATTTCGTTATGTCCAGTTTAATTTAACACTAAGCCTTCTCATCTCCTGCATTACTTAAAGAGAATTTACAGGTGACTATGTATTAGACAATTTGCCGAGGGAAAAAAAAAAAATCTAGGTTGCACATCAAAGTTACAACAGAGCTGCTGTTTCACAATGGATAACGTTGAGATTTACCTCCAGCCTCCTGCAGTCACCATTACATTTGTAGGTAGACACCAGACAAACGTGTATTCCTGCACCAACCCCACATACAAAGCTCCAGCTCCCATTCCCAAGGAAGAGCAGCCTGCACACACAGAGTCTGCAGCACTGACACAGTTCCAACAGGAGCAAAGGAAGACAGCAGTGGCTCTCCCTGAAAATCCCATGAGTCTCAGCCCTGCACAAGTGCCAGTTGCTCTTTATGGTATCATTTGACTCCCTGGTGACTAACTGCAACCTTTCAGCAGAAGTCAAAGGCAGCCAGTTCTGCTTTGATGCAGTTCACATACTGACAACATCACAGCTGCAACAGCGCAGAGTGCATCTAAGTCACACACAAGTACACGCATGCAATTTCTCAGACTGAGTTCCGTACACTGAAGTCATGGGACCCAAAGCTATCAAAAACATTAGCTGGGCTTAACTGTAGTTTTGGCCTAAATAATGAAAATCACTGGACATCCTGCGAGAACTCAGTGGATGGGAGGCAGGAACAAAGAGAGACACTAGATCCCTTCTGCCAGGCGGAGTAGCCAGTATTTGCTGTGCAACTCTGCCCTTCTAGGAAGAAAAACTGGCAAGCTTAATAGCTTCAAGTCCTCATTTCAGAGTCAAATAGTTTTTCTTCCCTGTTCTCAGATGTTGTCTGAAGAGGAGCAAAGGCAGGTTCAGTTTGGGTACTTCTGGCTGGGAAGAGACACCTTTGCCAGTCATGGTCCAGAAAATACTTTTTCCCATGCCTGAGAAAGGCGGATCCCACAGTCCTGTCTGCAGGTGCTGGTTCAAGATCTCCAGCTGCCTGTCTGCAGCGTACACTGTCACCCTCCGATCCACTGAGCACTCCCCATGGGTCAAAGAAAAAGAAGTCTCCATCAGCCTTTCTTTAAGAACAGCTTTTAACCTCCTTGGAATAGGACACACCATCATCTCACCCCAGTAATTGATACAGGCTATGGATCCAACTGGCAAAAAAACTAAACCACAGTAGGGACACGGTGGTCAACTCAGAAGCTTGAACCCTGCAACTGTGGCACAGCAGGTGTGGAGCGCCAGAGAAGCTCCTCCCTGAGTCTTCCCATGGGATGGAGCAGAACAACAGTCGAAAGACACTATTTCATTCAGTTCTTGCAAGAAACTTGAACCCCAAAGATCTAATGACAGCAGATGTTTTGGCTACAGGGGCCACTAAGGCAGCACAACAGTCCGTCTGCCCAACAGTGAAGAACAGAACAAGAGACCTCTGCAACACACCAGGAGATGCTCTCAGAGCTTACTTAACTTCTAGAGCTAACTGGATTTGCTTACCTTTTTGGAGTATGTCAGAGACAAGCTAAATACTTGAAATTTGACAAAGTAGGCACAAAATTAAGCCTTAGACTGAACTTGCCTACGTGAAAGGAAGTAACTATATTGCTTCAGCTAAGAGATCAAGTGGAACAACACATTGGGAGGTTATTCTGAAAACACAACAAAGCACACAGGAAAAAAACTACCACCAAAACCTCACTGCTCAAAGGTAGCCTCTCTTCTACGCAGACAACCTGTAAGTGAGGAGTGGGGGTAGGAGGAAGGCTGCTGCGCAGAGACTACGTCAAGGGGAGATTATTTTTAATTAAATTTTGATCCCCTAACAAAGCCCTGAGTTTTAACCAAAATTCCGCCTTCACCCTCCATTGTTTCCCAAGGTGGATTTAGGTTGCTTGGCTCTCATTAGGGACTTATCTGCTGACCATACAATTCCTAGGCATACTTAAATTCCATACCACTGCTGGAGCCCACAACAAAAACTGTTGGGCAAGGGAATTCTAGTAATGTGGATTTCAATGTTTAAACAAGGTTTAGATATGCAAAAGTTTCCACTTCCTAGGAAAAGTGAATAATTAACTCTTCACCCTCTGTATTGGAAGACAATAATGCCCTCAAAGCCACATTGCGTAAAAACACGTACTACTGAGGAAGAGGAAGAAGGGTGCAAAATATTTTGTAAAAAAATGTTTTTTAAGTTAATTTCAAGGCATGAAATGTCTAAATTTCAAGATCAGCTCACTGCACAAACTAAGAGCGCAGAACTGCCTACAAACTATTTGTACCTTTCAAATCCAGTCTTTGTATAAGCCTGTGTAATCAGAACACTGTTATAGTAACCAGGATATAAAGCCCCAACACCAGACTACAAATCATTTCTAGTTAAAAATCCACTAACTCACTCCTTCAGTGGCAACAATGGGCTCCTTAAAAATGGTTTTCTTTTTACCTATCTTGTGAAACACTTTTTTGAGGTCAGCAGACTAACAACTCACTGGGCCCGGTCAAGTGCAACAAATTCAGAATTTACATCATCAACTTAAGATATTAATTAGATGGTAAATTTATTAAAAGAAGCACAGGGAGGAGGTTTTGAAAATATAAAGAAACTTACCTTAAATACAGCAGAGATATTCTTATAGCTTCCCCTGAAACACTGCTCAGTAAGCAAAAGAAATCTTTTAACTCCTGTCCCTCAAAATACAATTGGCTAGAAAGAAGGATCTGGCCTAGCCTTGGCTGAACAAGATGGAGAGATTAACAACAGTCATTTCTGCATCAAATTAAAATATTGAGAATTGTTGGAGCAAAGCTAGTCATGACACAGACAAGGATTTTTTTTTTCCTTTTGTAGTGAACACTGACCACGCCACTGGGGCAAGTTTGTTCCTAGTTCACCTGCTCCTGGCCTGATTTTTGTGTCTTATTAAGCCCATATCTAGAGGCCAAGGTAATGCTGGTTCTTGAGGTGTCCTGCTCAGGAGGGGGCAGTTTGCTGCTCCATAAGATGAGCAAAAACACCTCTCATGAAGCAATCCACAACGTTTACCATAGTTTTTCACAGGAGGACCATAGCAGAGACGGGACTGAGCTTAGTGAATACTTCTAACTAACCTTTCACACTGAGACCAGTTTTTCTGACAATCATTAATCTGTATAGTCATTTGGACCAGCCAGCTAAGGTCTCGTGCATCACTGTGTACACACAGGGAGAGCTGGAATTTTTCTGTACTTTCAAAAGTCAATCCAGGAACTTAGAAAAGCCAGAAAGCAACCAGCCTCCAACAAATGTAAACTCAGTTCCTGTTTTTGAAGCTAGAATAAATGATGTACTTCCAACCTGCCGCACAGGCTCTGGCTGAACAAGTTTCAAGAGGGGACAAACACTTGAAATCCATCTCAACAAAAACTGAAAAAAAAACCCCACCATTCGATAGAGTAGCTAATGGGGACCAAGCCTTTCTCTCCTGCCTTTTAGCAATGTTTACAAGTACACTAATAAAAGGCCAGGGTGCCTTTCAGCTTCCTATCCAGCAGGCCCCTTGCTCAGCACAGCCAGTACTAATTGCTGCAGAGCAGCCACCAGCACACCAAGCTCATGGTGTGTTGCTCCTCTCTAGCAGGGGATTTCATACCAGTGGGCTGCAGGGTGGCTGTGTAACTCACTTTCCATACAGGAAGGGAGTAGAGAAATGCTCAAACAACTATGAATTGATTCAGGTGGTGACAGCAAACTTTAACATGCCAAGAGACCACACATTTTTGCTTGAGTATGTCCTTGAGGTTTCCAGGTCATCATAGAGCACAAAACAAATCAAAAAGCTCCAAAACACTCAATAAATAAGAACTCTGAGCACTAGAGGTATTTTTGATACCCTACCAATTACCATGACACTTCCATAAGGGGACAATGTCTTCTGGTACAGAAGATACTCAAATTTTCAGTCCACCCCGCTTCCCCACAGATGATGCTTTGGATAAAATTTAACAGCTGACATCAAACAGATGCATCTAAATAGGGAATCTAAAAAGAAACAATGAGCCTGAAATAGCTCCAGGTCTTTTTAAGATAAACTTTTTAGCAAGAAATTTCCAAGACAAGTCTTGAGGCTCATGCAAGGGAGGAATTTAAAAGCATCCCACAACACACTCCTGTTAACCCTGTTCTACGATTTGCTAATTCCTGAGAGAACAGCACAGCCTTTGCTGACACGCAAATTTAAGATCAAACAGTTGTCTGAAAACTATTTACAAAACGTTTGAAGAGGGGAAGAAAAAGGGAGGCAGCGAGCAGATTTCCTAATGCTGTGTCTTTATCAAAGCTTCACTTGCCGTTTTTCCCACACTGTGTAACAGTCGTGCTTAAGTGTATACTTGTCTAACATGCTTAATACTACCCACGAATAAAAGCAAATACTCTGGCTTTCATTGCTTCTAAGCCTTCACATAAAACTTGGATGAATCCAGTTAGGCGTTCAAGGCCTTTGATCCCAAGCCCTTGCACAACTGGGCTTTACTAGAGGAATCCAAGCAAGAAGGAAGGGACCATGCACAGCAGATGCCTGGAAAGAAACCCCCCTCTTTTCCAAGCTCTTTCCACCTGCTCCTGGTGCTCTACTGAGCGCAAGAGTATTAACTAGAAGAGTAAGACTAAACTTGAAATTCACACCAGGAAATTCAAGGTATCAATTGCATTCTGCTAAGCTCTTGAGAATTTTTACTTTTACGGGACACTCGCAAGACATTTCCCCCAAGCGTGCACACTGATGAGGGCAATTCAGACACCCTTAAGCCAAAAGGCACAGCTGGACAGTGAAGATCAGAGCTGCGCTTTACCAGACTTGCCAAACAAATTTTGGCCAAAACAGGCACAAGTAGATGACTGCACTTCTAGCTCATCAGCTATAATACATGGTGCCCCTTAGCGCGTCCCCAGTTGGATCAGCAGCAGAAGGATATACATAACCAAGGCAGTGGTGGAATGCCTGAGCAGATCACAGTTCAGGAGCTGCTGGGGGCTGTGAATCGAGTCTGAGAGTGACTGACCATAACATCTCACACTGAAAGGTCAATGTTTCAGGGAGAACTACAGAAAAGACAACACTCATCTCTACCTATGCTAAGTGTATCTTTTATTTGAAAACAAACAGGAAAACAAGGCAAAGAAGGCTGCTCTCATCCACCTGGTGCAATTTCTACTCTACATTCACAGCAACGGCCAACGCTACAATTCAAGTCTTGCACTGTACTGACACTGCTAGCTGACAGTAACTGGGGGTGGTAGGCACACAGGAGATGGCACAGCCTCAGCTTGATGAAAAAAAGTCATCAGCAGGGCCCACTCCCACCTTTCTCAAAAATGTAAGAGGCTGTTGCAGGTCACCATAGATACTTCTGGTGGAACTGAGCACAAAGAGTATTGCATTTTTCTAATAGAAAACATGAAGCAAAGGCAACCCATCCTTGGTGCTGGCATGCTATGATTACCATCATCCTGCTGCCATCACCAGAGAAATCATGATCATCCACTTATGAAGCCATGTGAAGGAAACTTCAAGCATCAGGACATCTATAGGTGGTCCTTCTACAGAAGTCTAGGTGGTAACTGATAATGAGGCAAAAGGCACTCACTTTCCATGCAGGATTTCCCACTGCATGCAAAGACTTGTCTGGGCAAGGATGGGGCAGATGGCTGAAGCTGAAAGGAGTAAGAAAAGACAGCAGGAGGACTGGCTGTAGTTCTTATTGCTGTTCACTGACTTGCCAAATGACCAGGAACATGCTAGGGAAAAAGTTTTGCACAAAATGCCTGAAGCCAGCTTGCTGCAAAGCTGTGGATTTATTATCTTCATGTGAGTAACAACACATGGCACACATCTCTCGTTCAAGGGCCTTTGTGAATGTAGTTGCCAGCATGTTCCTTCCAAACCCAACAGCTTTTTATTCTTCCAACTTTACTATGTAGACTCTTTACCCCGTGTATTCCTGGCCTTCACTAAAACTGACAAGCTACCCCTTCAAAAACCACAACAGGAAACTGTATGGGGTGCAGGAACAAGACATGAGGCTTAGTTATCAAGATTATTACTTTTTTTTTTTATGATCTCATCAGAGCTCAGACATTCCCTGGAAACATAAGTATTTCTAGATCTCTGCAACTCTGCTCAGCTTTATAATCAGTGACTGAAGCAAACGGGAAGCTTCCAGGGTCACGGGAAGAAGAGAATTGCTGGCCTCGGGAACTCTAGTACCAGCAGGAGGAACGTGTCCGGTCAAAGTGCTGCCTGCATTCCTCTGTGGTCTCAGAGACCACAAGACATGAGAAAAATTTCTTTTATGGGCAGTTGCATATGGAAAAAAGTCTCAAAGTCTTGGCTTACCAGCAACAGCAAGATGGGCACCTGTGGCTTGAGCTGTGAGGTTAAGAGAAGCCCCGGCACCTACATCAGGTCCCAACTCCTGGCCCACAGTTCAGAAAAAAAACAGATGCCTCTGTGTTGCCCTGCCACAACAGCTGGCTCTCCTCTGTCCTTGTTCAGGCCCATTTCACCCACTGCAACACCATGCATGCTCAGATTGCAGACACCTCTCTTGCTGGCAGGTGGGAGGAGGGTCTGGCAGCAGTTTCTCTTCAGTACGTATTTATTATCTTTTTGGCAAGGCTGTCAGACCATTGGCTATCTGGCTTCCACGAACACATCTAAGATCCCTCCTGGAGGAATATTAGATTACAAAGTATTGTTTTTTTCCTAGCTCTGTAATCAAGTGTACTCCTCCCTTTTGTTACTTAAGCAGTCCCAGATACAGAAGAGTCACTGATGGCATAGCAGTAAAGGAGGTGACAATCTGGTGGAGCATGGATTTGCTATCTTAAGCTAAAGTTCAATTATATTATGGTGACACGATAGCAGAAGTTCAGCAAGTTAGCAGTGATTACATGGGCAGCAGACACAAGCTAGGTTTAGTCTAGTTTTTCCACCTGACGCATCACTTTGTAATGATAAACAGACGGTTCAATAGCCTTGTCCGCATTTGCCCTCTCAGAATTGTCATGCTGGGGTTCGAGCATGACCAGCCCACGGAAAACTGCAGGACAGGGCAAACAGGAGCCCTCCTTCAGGGCAGGCCAGAAGAACAAAGCAGTGTAACCGTGCATGACAGCAGTGCAGCATGGAGCACAGCACACAGCCCATTGGGGCACCATATGCAGTGCTGTGCAGCCTGGTACCTTCCTGGGGTCAGCAGCACAACAAAAAGCAGGGCTGAGGTTTGTTTTCTTGGGGAAAGCAAAAAAGAAAGAAAGAAAAAAAAAAAAAAAGAGAAAGAAACCACAACCACAGAGGAGAGCATGTAAGCAGCAGCGAGAAACCACTTCCTCAGACGTGGGCACAACTATCCGATCCCAACTACATCCTGGATACTATCAGGCATGCTATGAAGGCAAAGTGGATCATCTCCCCTGCACAATTGCCCTCTCCTCTGTTTGCCTCCTCTCCAATAAAGGTGGTGCCACTGTCCTCATTTCCTTCATTATCCCTGAAGCAACTGCTCCTGAACAGAGAAAAAGATGAGGTTGTTCCTCCTCGTGACAGCTCCAAGCCAGGATGCATCCTAATTCTCCCAAGAATGGCACAAGCACTCTCTAGCACTCAAAATGCCCCATAGCATCTCTCAATCTTAGCTTAATCCAGAATTGCTCCAGATCCTCAACAGGTGCATGCTGTACCATCTGGGTAAAAGCTGCACACCCAATTGCAGTAGACAAAACCATTTCCCTCCAGCACTCAAGCAGTTCTGGTATCTCCAACCCAGGACTGGGGGAGAAATCATCCCACGTTCAACATCCTGTACTTCCATTGGATGCTGAGCCATTGGGGCAAATCCAGCTATTTATAGGGTCAAGGGTGCAAGAATTTGCAGAAGAGAGGCTACTTCTGGCAAGTCCCTTGGCAAAGAGCTGGGGTGAAGAAAGTTCAAACCCAAAGTCTTAGTATGGAGCCACACAGGGGTGGTCTGAGGCCTGAGAAACCAGCAGAACATACACAGAAGCCTGCATGTAACATGCAAGTCAGAACATGGCCTCTGGCTTGCCCAGGAGGATGACAGCCTTCAGAAGTACCTACCCCAGGTCAATGAGGGCAGTAGTCAATACGCAGTCCTACCTAAGGTCTGTTCCCACCCCACTGATGTTCCCAACTGCTGTGATTCAGCCATAGATTTCTATGATTCTATGTCATTGGCTTGTGGTGGTTTGATTCAGCCCCAGAGCCAGATGTACCACTGCACCCGAGCACAGCTTAGGGCTCTACGCTTTAGAATACCAGCTGATCTGTCAGACCTACATGAGCTGGATGGGTGGAGAGAAATACAACAAAAACCCAATCATGTCAGCAAGCACCATGATGAGACTGGAGCTGGATCAGCAGAAAGACCCTATTGTTTGCACAAGACACAACCAGATCTTTATTCTCCTGTACAGTCCATCGTGCAGCCGTGAGCTGCAGGAGACCAGGGTTTTTATTTTGCTCTCGCCCACAGATCTGTATTAAAGCAAAGCCACGGGACGCTTTCTGCATGTCAACGCTCATGCCAACCACACTGTCATTAGGAGAGCCTCCCCAGCACCGAGGCTGCCCGAGGACTAGGAAATCCTGAGAGAGTCGCCCACTTTGTGAGCGCAGAAGGCCCATCGTCTGCCTGAAGAGCGCCCTTGAATTTTGGCAACTCAAGCTGAGGAAGGGGAAGAGACACGTTAGCAGCAGCAGTGCTTTGAGACATCCCAGGCGGGGAGCGAGACACGATGCACGCTGCCGGCGGCGCCCGGCTTCGCGGCGAGAAAATCCGGTCGGGTTTGCCTGGCAGCCTCCGGGGCTTTTCTCGTTCGTCCCCCCGGGGCCAAGGCCCGGCCCCACAGGCGCAGGGCGGGGGACGGACCCGTCCCGCCCGGCGCCCTGCCCTCACCTGCGGAGCTCCTGGATTTCGGGCGGGATGCCGTGGAGGCGGTTGCCGCCAAGGCTGAGGCTCTGCAGCCCGCGCAGCCCCAGCAGGGCGGGCGGCACCTCGGCGAAGCGGTTCCCGCTGAGGTTGAGGACGCGGAGGGAGCGGCCGACCGGGGCCTGCCCCAGCCCCTTGGGCAGCGAACCGGGCCCGCCCAGCCGGTTGTTCTTGGCCAGGAGCGTGTGGAGGCGCGGCAGGGCCAGCAGCTCCGCGCCCAGCTCCGCCAGCCCCGTCCCGCTCACGTCCAGCACCTCCAGCGCCGGGAACCACTGCGACAGCCCGGCGGGAAGCCGGCCCGACAGCCGCCGCCACCTCCCTCCGCTTCCCCCACTCGCTGCCTCATGCTCGATCCCGGGCAGGAGAAGGGAGAGCGTCCACCGAGGACGCGAAGGGGCTAGCGCTTGTTATGCAGGTTGCGGGGCGCCTGCGGGGCTAGCGGTGGGGAGAGGGCGAGCCCCGCCGCGGCCCCGGAACGAGCATAGGAGGGAAGTGGGGCTGGGGGGGCCAGCCGCGGGAGGGAGTACCGTTACTGCCCCCGTGGGACCGTTACTCACACACCCCCCGCTCCAGGGATTACCGTTACGGCCCGCTCCCGGCGGGTCGGGATGCTGGAGAGCCCCTGGGTGTTGGTGGGATGGCGGCGGGGGGGCTGGAAATGGCTCCTTTCCCCCCTTCAAAGCCTTTTAGACTGGGCTCACTGAAGCTCCGAGTCCCTCTAGTTGACAAATTAAGAAATAACCTTCCTCCTGCCTTGTTCAGGCACTCTCAGACCCCGGAGGAAAGGTGCTGCCTGTCCCACCAGTGCCCCAGGACCTCTCTCAGTTGTGGCCTGTGGCATCCCTGGCCTTGCAATCGGCAGGTGTTTGTGCCCCGGGGTTTCTTTGCTGTCATCTTTGCAGACCTCCTGCTGCTGGTGGGGCACCAGCACAGGCAGCCTCCCCAGAAGTACCTTGGTGTAGTCTCCTTGCCTGGATGTGAGAAGACAGCTTTAATCTTGAGGCAGGGCGTTGGCAAGAGTTATCGTACTGTCACAGAACGGTTTGGGTTGGAAGGGACCTTAAAGACCATCTAGTTCCAACATCCCCTGCCATGGGGCAGGGTGACCTCCCAATAGCTGAGGTTGCTCAAAGCCCCTGGTTTTGTTAATCCACAACACCGAAAATATGCCAGGCGATGACCTGACACAAGTTACAGATTGATACGGAGCTGGCCCAGGTTGTACTGTATATAAACAGGCAACTTGAGATTTGTGATTTCAATCCATTGCCCTTTGGACACGAGTTAACAGTGGTGTAAGTAGCAATCGCCCATCGGAAGAAGCAGCAGCAATATGGGATGACAATGAGAAGATTCACAGCCACAGGGAACTTTTGCCCTGACAAAGTTTGGGCTTAAACAATCTTGCATCCTTGTGATGCAGAGGAACCAGAAAGAGGAGAGCATTAACCTCCTCCCTGCTTAAAACACTTCTTATACACATGACACTCTGTCATCTTAGAGTGGAAGAAACACAAGCAAACCACGGTTGACGTGTACCAGCCAAGAGTTTAAAAATGAGTGAAGCAGTAACGATGCTGAACCTGTCTAGAATACTGTGGACACAATGCATGGCCCACTTGTCCTTCCTTCGGTGCTCCTATGAACTCCAGATTTACCTCTGTAACTATTTTGAAGTGACAGAACCCGTTTCCAAGAGCAGGGAGTTGCCAGGACTGTACCCAACCTTCAAGGGTGTGCCGTAGTGGGTGGGAATGAACAGGTCACCTTCCATTCGATGTGTTTAATTTGTTTTAGAAGTCTTTATCTAAGGATTCACAGGTGCAAACGCTGAGATGAACCCAGCAATAGCTGTGTAAGAGCAGACACTATACCTGTATAATTATTTCTTTTCAATCTTGCCCACTCTGTAAGGGTTCCACTGTTTCAGCTGGATCGTGATACTTTGTGGGAGTTTTTATGTAAGCGCAAGAGTAAGGTCATCTGGATTTTGCTCTTGCTCATCTCCTACAATGCTTTAAGCCTGTGCTCTTCCAAAGTTGCATCCTGTGAACTGCTTCAGTTTTTTTCAGGAACTTAGCCTTATGATCAGTTTGTTCCCATCTTCAGAACCGAAGTTCATAAATGCCTTACAAATGCAGCTCAGCCTTGATCAACCACTTAAATAGCGTTATATTTTAGTCTGCAGCTTAATAGTGCTGAGAATTGTTATTAAGTGCATGTAGCTACACAGCGCAGCAACTCGTTAATACTCAGACGTGCTTAGCTCCATAATCAGGCAGGTTTTGCCAGGCCTGTGCTAGAGGTGGGCAACAGCCTTCCTCCTCTTCCTCTCTCTCACCCCGCAATCATTCCACTTTGGTAAGTATGCCTGGTGCACGAGGCAAAGTATTTATAGTGCCATCTAGCTAAATTCGTGGCTGACGCTTCCTTTGTAAAATCCCGGGAAATTTTAGCAGTGGAAATTCAAAGTGAGAAAGCAGACCCACTTTCCAGTTGAGCAGCAAACGGGCAGGGAACGCCGCAGTCAGCGCTGCTTAACGCAGCAGCTGGTACAGGCTAAAGACACCCGATTATTTGGTGGAAGCGGGAAAAGTGCGGAACGTGGCTCGGGAGAAAGACAACAAAAGGCGTGTTATTTTTTAACTTTTGTTTCATTTATTTGGCAGTAATATCCAAACCCCCCCCTGCTTCAAAAAATTACAAAATCAAGTAAAATAAGTGCACTAAGGAAACCTACAGAATACTGATAAATTTCACACACATACAGGAGGGAATATAGAGGGAGAAGTGGGACTTTTTTGTTTCTTGCTTAAATTTGGTTTTTTGGGGATGAAAGGAAAAAAAAAAAAAAAGCCTTCCCTACCCCTTGCAGTCTGTACAGCAATTGTCCCAGAGGGCAATGGCTGGAATTCTGGAATTCAACACTTCCTTCCCCAGCTGCCAAGACACCCCGTAGAAGCGAGCGACCACAGCAGCCTGCTGTGGGGTGCAGTCTGGGCACGGCTGGCTCATCGAATGGTTGTCCTTCCCCTCGGGGAAGGCGAGATGTTTCAGTCCCCTTTGGGTGCTGTAGCCCTTAGAACCAGCATCGCTCTCCACAGCTGTGTTTCCCTTTGAGGGCAGGAGGAGGAAAAGGCTCCACAGGTGGCACCCCTTTCCAATGGAAGCACGTTGACCCCACTCCTTCCCTAGTGCTGCAGGGTAACCCGGGACACGTTGTATGGCTTGTCAGACAGCTCAGCTTGCCTTGCCTGAGATAGCAGCCCATCCCTCTGCCTTCCGTGCAAGCGCCAGCTCTGTAAACCTCAGCTGCCAACATCCACCTCTCCAGCTGTCCCCAGCAGCCACCTTTGTAGACCTCATGTCTACAAGAGTTAGGAAGGAGACTAGAGAGTGTATCGCATGATACAGCCTGCAGAAGACCTTCAGCCATGGATTGACCTCCCCTTCCTGCACATGCTCTGCTTCTCCCAGTTGGAGATTCTTCTGACTGGACATTAAGATGTTACCCCCATCCAGAGAAAGCCTTTAAGGCAAGCTGTTGTGTTTTCTCTAAGGCACTTTAATGATCCAAGCTGGAAGGAAGTGAGCTGGGAGGCATGAACCATCTTTCAGAGCAGGGTCAGAATAAAGCAAGACATTTACTAGCAATGTTCCTGTGACTCCAGATCCAGCAGACAAATATGTTCTGCTCATACTGATGAGGAGGAGTTGAGGGTATGTCTAACGGGTGCTCCTATTCCACCAACCACTTCCTCTGGTGCCACCAGAACACAAAGAATGACTCAATCCCCTCATTCCCCTCACTTTCATATGTGACAGCTTTTCAAATCCAGACCCTCATGTGAAAGTACCATCCCCCTTCTGTATTTATTATGCCAAAACCTCCGAGCATGGTGGGGTAGATTATGATTCTCAGTGGAAACGTGGCACTATGCCAAAGTCAATGGGAAAACAGCTCAAAGACCAGCCAGCCTTTAACCTATCTGGATCATGGGTGAGACCACAGAAGGGACCAAGCTTTCTTCTTTTCCTACACTTCCATTCTTCTGCTCCAAGGAAAGCACTGTGCAGAAAGAGGAAGGTTGGGACAAAAGTCCTGCTGATCATCACGGAAGCAGAACATGGTTTTGCAGATGCAAGTAGAGTTCCACTGGAGTAAGCACTAGGGACTGCAAGACACCTGGAAACAACTGCTGAAGTTGCTCACAAACAAGAGGATGTAAATCACAAGCAGTCATCTCAAGTCATGGTGCGTACAACCACTTGAGATGCAGAGCAGGGGCATGAAGGGAACATGGAAACAGGACCTTCAGGTGTGTTGAGTGAATGAAGTACATTTGACAACTACAGGAGAATATCAGCTGGGCTTGAGGCTACAGAGATGATTGTCAACAAAAGAGCATTTCATTTATATTGAGGACCAACGCTCTGAGAAACAGGTCACCAAAAAATGACCCATGAAGGGATGTGAGAGTGGTCAAAGATGGTCTGATCAACAATACTGTGAAATGCGTCAGTAATGAGGCTTCCAGCCCTGACTCCAAACTCAGACCTGGAATCAAAGAATAATGCTGGTGCTTCTCCCCAGAGGGTGAAGCTTTTTCCCAGATGGAAAGCCCAAGATAATGGCTAAGAGCCCAGACTCCAACTCAACAATTTTCTGTGGAATTAAGCCTTTTAAAATACCTTACTAACGCGATTTCCCGGTCTCTCTGACTCCAGATTACTTGGCACTTCCCCCTGGGCACTTCAGAGAGGCATGAGCACAGACTTTGAGCACATGGTCAATGCTAGGTAAGGGAGCAAGAGCTAGAGAGAGCTGCAGTGTCCATCTGTGCTTGGTGAAACTAATTACATCCAGCCCTGTCTCTTCTTCTTCTGAGGGATGTTGCTATCCCCCATTGAGAAATACCCTGTAGTGCAGGACTCAAGTTGCTTGTGGTGTTTGTGGTGGCTGAGCGCAGTGTGGTACAAACTGTGCATGGGCATTACAGCACTGTCAGTAACAAAAACCCATGGGCTGGGTTTTCTTGAAAGATCTAGAGCTACAAAACATATAAAAGCTGAATTACTATCATAGAAAATAAAGTATTAAAAAAAAACCAAAACAAAACAAAAAGGGGAGTCAGCATGTGAATGTGATAAAAAACCAATATGATAGCACCTCTAAGGAAGGGGCAGGGAGAGTAAGAGTGAGATGAGGTCAAAAGGAACCATGTTGTGTTGGAGCCCACAATGTACTGGAGGAGCTGCTGGGGACAGTCCAGTGGAAAGCAAGGAGGAATGTGCTGGACTCATGCCAGCAGCATGGCACCACGACTTCCAGGTGTCACACCAGGCTGACCAGCTTTGAGGAGCTCGAACCAAAGGGGACAGTAAGCTGGGCAAGGTCTTTGGCTAATGATGCCCTGCAGCACACACGCTCAGCCACAAAACTGCTGGGCCTGTATTTCTGTAGCCATGGCCGGTGCTGACAATTGTATCAATTGAAGACCCCCTTTTCTATCCAGCACTGACCTCCATTCTTTCCCCGAGATCCAGGGGAACAAGAAATCCCTGTTAACTCTTGGAGAGATCAGGTGTCTGCTCTGGGAAAGGGTCCCAGAGGCTGCTCTAAGTCCCCCCCAGCCTTCCAATGCCCCAGCAACGAAGCTCCCTGAACAGGTGGGCTCTGCTCTGCTCCCCTTTCCTGGCCCCATTCTCTGTGTATTACAAAACAAATAACCCATCGCTATACAATGTAAATATCTGTGACTGGGCAACTGTAGCAGACACTTGTGCATACTGAGATCAGCACTGGAGGACAGGGTGGCAGGTTGCGCCCATCCTCCTGGGCTCCTCCGGTATGGAGGCCCCTTACATCTCCTTGGTGCTCATTCTCTTGGTCTTCTCAGCCGTCTCCTAGAGAAAGAGGACACAAATTGAACCTTTGCACTGACACAGGAGCTAGCACTGCCCCGAAGCCTTTGGTCCATGCAGAAGCAGTGCCAACATTGGCTTACACCTCAAAGCCCCACACCTTTATTTGTCCCCACAGGCAACAGGGATCCCCCTTCACTGTGCTCACTCTTCTACCATAAGTCTCCAAGGCACAGAAGCAGAGGGAACTCCTCTGCCAGGAAAGACTTAGTGCAAGCAGACCTTCCCAGCCTCGTGCTAACCTGATGCTTCTGCAGTTCCTGAACATATCTAGCCAGCTCCTCCTCAGTCAAGTCTTGATCAGGTCGCTGTCTCTGAGCAGGCACCTTCTCATTCTTCCCTGCAAACAGAAGCAGAGTCCAGCATTATCACAAATAGGGGATGCAAATTTCAGAGGCTGAACCACACAGAACAAAACGAGGCAGATCGGCCACAGCTTAGGAAAGCTTTGCTGGAGGAAAGTATGGGTTGGCTTCTTAAAGAGAATGGGCCTTGTGGCTGCTTGGGACTTCAGAACCTGGGCATCCAGTCTGTCCCCATATCTCCCTCCCATGTGATAAAAAAATAAAACCACAAGGAAGAGGCTGCCTATTATTTAAAAGAAGCACCTATAATTAGTTCAAACATCTTGGCCTCTTGTAGGGAGTAAGTGGAAGCTCAAGTACAATAACTGATGCCTAAGAGGCAATTTCACAAAGTGGAGATGCAACTTGCTGATATATCTGATCTGATTCTTTGGTTTCATTATCCCTCTAACAATAGCCTCTAACCCCTCTGCTGCTCTGACATGGGCAGGAAGTGAAGGAATTGCTGTCCCATTGCATGCTTCTGCAGCAGATGCAGCAAACAAAACAGGCAGCAAACCCGGGTGTTGCATAGCAACTTTGAAATTTGTTCCTTGGGAGGCAGCAAAAAGTCTCTCGTTTGGTTGCTTAACCTCTGACACCTACCCACAGCTCCTCTGGCAGCTCTATTAGTATTAGTTATCCTTCCTGAGGTGACTTCCTGCCACCACAGCCAAGTCTGAGCTGAGGTGACCCCGAAGTCTCTGCTGCAGAAGGCCAGATAAACATGAAAAACTCTGTACATACTTGTTGCTCTTCCCTTCTCTCCCACTCTGCCCAAGCTACTGGCTATAGACCTGAACTAACATACTGCTGACAGCTCCCACACAGCACTGAAAACAAAGCTCAGTGAAGGCCTGGTTTCTAGGGAAGAAGGCCAGAAAAATGCAGTGCAGTGCTGGAAGGGGGACATGGCTCCTTGAAAAGGCCCCATACTTTTCTCAGGGCAGGGAAAAGCTGGGTTTCCACTGGCCTCAGACCATGTATGAGAAGGCAAAATGTAGAGCCATTGTTCACAACCCCACTATGACTTCTCACAATTGTAGCATGGCTGTGAATGTTTAGAAAGGACCTTCCAGAGGAAGAACAGACAGACCAATAACCCTGCCTTACTATGAACACCATCCTCCCTTCATCTCCATCACCGTTGTTTTCTTCTGCTTCTACAGTTTTTGTGGCAAGAAGCTCAAGTGCTTTCTTGGCATTACTGGATGAAGTCTTCTATCTCCCCTCTGGGGCAAGACAGAACCTTGTTGTACAGATGGAGCAAGGAGACTGACACACATAGAGCAAAGCTGACATGGTCACATCTACGTGTAAGGCTGCAGACAGTGATCTATTTGGTCTGTGTGTGTCCCTAACCAGGTGGATTCAGAGTAGCTCTGGTCTGGAAGGTTTGGTGCTGAATTCTCGTTGCACCAAATCCAAACTACAAACCCGAGCTGCGTTGCCCCCAACCTGGTCACACACTTTCTGACGTGTAGAACAGAACCAGCTTGTGTTTGGCCAACATGGAGCATTGGAGGGTGATGCAGAAGTAACCCATAGAGAAGCTAAGCAAAAGCTGGAGAGAGATGTAATCTGGACAGCTGGTGGCCTCAGAAAGATAGAAAGCAAAAATCCCTTTTGCACACAATCAAATAAAAAAAAGGGTCTGAAGAGCATACAGACCCTCGCACGTCATTGCAGTGCACACCCAGTTCCCACAGGCACAGACGCAGCGGTTGCACTCAACCTGGGTCTCTGCTCCATCCTCGTAGGTTTCATCTTCCAGGGCACACTCTGGAGAGGCACAAAAAATGGTCACTGGTTGTGAGAGAGTGAGTAAGCTAAACACATCCTTTAGAGATACCTTCAGAGAGAAGAGGTACAAGGTTTCGGAGGAGGCCTTCTTTCCAGTAACCACCAAAAGTTTCATGAGAACTAAAATATTCATGCTGAATTTGGTGCATGATATCAGCCAAAAAATAATTTGGAGAAGTCAAACATTTTGCTTTCTCAAAAGAACACACTTCAACTTCTCATTCCAAATGAAATCTCAATACTGGATTTGTTTGAATTTCCTAGTCTGTTATACATAGAAGAGAAGCCCCAAAGTGAAAGTTTTGGTTAGTCTGAAACAATTCCTGCTTCAGGTGGGGAGAAGTTGCAGAAATGATACGTGCATTTGCTGTTCCCCTGAGAAAAGAAGGGAAGGGGAAAAAAAAGATTTCTCATTTCAGCTCACATTTCTTCCCACAGCTCGATTATATGTTTAAGTCAGGGCCCCCAAAGCATTCAAAGGCCCATATGGTGTTAAGTGAAAATGAGCTGATCATGTTTTCAAGGGGAGGTGCAGCATCCCACTGAAACAGGCAACAGAGAGTTCAACTTAATATTCCCTAAGAAGCATAGCCTCTGTCTGCTCCTCTGTGCCATCGCAGCAGGATGTAAATCCGGCACCTTTGGACCAGCACCCCCTGAGGAGACAATTAGACGAATGGCTAGGCACAGCGGGTCAGCAGAGCACTAAGCTGCTTCCACGTGAACTGTAGCACTAAGCAGGATTTGGAAGGATAGTGAACTTTGAGATGTTCATCAGGGAGGGTGTCTGTGTGAAAGGCAGAGCGTAGCAGACTTTGGTCTGGTCTGACTTTCCCAAGTTATCCAGAAGTGAACTCCTCACATGATTTATCTCCGCGCTGTTAAATATATGCCTTGACCTTCCAACATACCATATCCATTTGATCTATGCCCTTGCTTCTAAAATCCAAACCTTTTTCATCACAGAGCTGTGGGAGCTCTGGAACAGAAAAAAACCCAGTACTTTTGAGAATGCAGGGACAAGGGGTGATGTTGGATGGCAGGCAGGCATTAATCAACGTTATCTTTGGGAGTGGAGTTACAGCATCCGATGTCTGGCTCAGAGCTGGATTCTTTTCTTTCCTCCTTTCCCAGAACACTTCTGGTTCCCCAATACAACTTAGCAGCTCTTACTTTTCTCTGGTGGGTTGAAGGATGGACTGAGGCACTTGAGAAATTCATTGAAGCTGAGCTTCCAGTCAGCATTTTCATCTGACAGCTCGATGAGGGCATCTACACAGAGTCCCCTAAAAGGAAACAGAGAGGCATGTTCTGCACAGGGCTGTACTAGGGTGGTCCCTGCTCTCCTGGCTTCAGAGTACAGACAAACAAAACCAGTAATAACTAGGAAGGCTCTGAGCAAAACCAGTAATAACTAGGAACTGGCTTCTGTAAGGAAACACAAAATGCAGACAAAAAATAGTCACCAAAAAATGCTCCCTGTCTGGCAAAGGGCTGGGAAGTGGGGGGATATTCAGAACAGCAGGACCCTGTTTACATCTACATGCCGTCACACGAATAAAGATGCAAGCAGAGCCTAACAACAAGCAGCCTGTTCTCCTCACTGTCTCATGCACGGTGGCACACAAACATAAAAAGAGAAACCTTTCAAACCACATTTTCATGTCATGCTTGTACCAGATCTCACTGCAGGCTGCCCGTGAGCTGTGTTTCCCCGCCATATTCTTTGCACTGGATTTAGCTATCAGGCAAAAGGTGAATAAGGTCCGCTGGAAAGCTAATTTGTTGAGAAATAAAAAAAGACGACACGTTTTCTGTCACCCAACTCACCTTCTGGCTGCACAACTACTAGATTTAAGTCAAAAGAGGGTTGGAGTCACCTGCCTAACGTGAAGGGTAGGGGTGACACTGTTCCATTTGGTGGTGTTCACACCTAATTAAGTGAGAAGCCACTCCATACAGAGCTATCTTTGTTAGGGCAAGCCCTAACTGATATTTTCCATGAGTGGATTTTCATGCCTCCTCTGTTCGTTCTCCTGTTCACTGCCCACCTGAGCAGCTTGTTGGTCTCCTGGTCCATGTAAGTAGTGATGTTGACCGCAGTCTCATTCTGCTCTACAAACTTCAGGAATTCAGTGGAGTCCAAGCGAGAATCGCCATCGTCAAAGCTCTGTAGGGAAAGACAGGAAGATGTGAGAGGGTTGCCCTTTTCCTTCTCCCTCTTCCATATGTACTTAACATTTCTGAAGTTTTAGTGAAACAGGTTGCATCATCCCTGTTTTGCACAAGGAACACAGGCTCAGAGAAAAGCAGTAACGTATCCATACTAGCATCAGAACTGGCAAACAGGATTCTACCTTTGTTCTCACCAATAAGCTACACTGCCTCTCATTCACCTCCTGCTGCTTGATTTATGGCTCTAACCCCTTTTCTTCTCTTTGTTCCAGCCAGCTCTTAGCCTTCTTATATACCTCCCGCCTTAAAGCAAACCAGTTGCCTTCAAGGAGGTGCCAGTTTTCCAATACGTGTAAGTCCAAAGCTGGGCCTGGACTGTGACAGTGACAAAAGGGAAAATCACAGGAAGCTATTTTCTCCTGATCCCAAAGAAAGAACAACTTAATGAGACAGCACAACCCCGGGCCACCAACTTCTTAAGGTCCTGACAGGACTCCTGGCACTGATGAGTAGGATTTTTAGCCCCAAAATCCTGATTGTACTCCCAAAGAAGTAATTGCATTTTGCCTTCCTGTTTGGAGATGTCATATCACAGTGCTGGGAATCCAGCAGGGACTGCTGGGCCCCCTCAGGGACAGCTGCACTGCAGTGAGGGGAAAATGAATTCTGCACACAGACTGCTGCTGGCTTAACTTTTGCTGTGTGACTCGGGGCAGGTCTTCTCATGCAGGACTTCCAGGAATGCTGGAAGAGACACTGCCTGCTGTTACCTCTATGTGGTTCAGGGGAAACCTGTAGGGCTAGGGAAATTACTCTGCGCACTGTGGCCTAACTGGTCCACTAATGTGTTTAAACTTCTACAAGACTTTGAAGTCCCTCATCCCGCTATTTTTTGTGAAAGCGGCTGCAGTTCCCTTTAATGACCTAGACTCAATTAATCTACTTTTCTTGCCTTTCAACGCTATGGTTTGCATTTATGTGTTCCCCCAGAGACTCTCCAAAACATGGCAGCTTCCCACTACAGGCCTCACTCACACCTCTTGAAATAACATCCTTGAAGGTCATGGCCTATTTGCCGGACAATCCATGTCCCAGTGATCCATACAAGTAATGCCTTATCTATAAACCTCTTCATCAAGGAAAAAATGGAAATGCTTCATCTCATCTAGTGTTTATTATCTGCAAGGCAGTAATCAGGCCATTTGAAGTGTGGGGGTGTGGAGACCCAGGGCTGGGCACTGCAGAATTCCTCCAGTAACAGAAGACCTTCACTGGTGAAGCAGATTTCTGTGTATCTGAACCCATTCATTTAGTTTGCTTTGCCTGGATTTGTCCCAGGTTACTCCAAGCACTGAATTTTGCTTTAAGTCTTTCAAAGCTTTAAGAGTTGTTGGCATGGTGGATTACCAGCTGACGGAGAAGGAAATTCCCCTTTTGTTGTGAGAAAAGGTATGGCTTTGTCATGGAGACATTCACTCACTTGTGCCTGGGATGGGAGACAATAAAAAGAACATGAGACTATCTGCCTCTGAGCTGTGGCCATGGGATTTCACCAGCTCCCCAACAGGCACGAGGCCAGCAGGGGTGACCGGGCTGTGACACCAGTGGAGAAAGCTAGTGGCTGGCTCATGCCTTTCAGCAAAGCCCATGACCCGGGGAGACTCTTTGTGAAGAGTCTGGGGACAGCACGCTTGCAAGGGGGAGGGACTGAGCAGCCCCACTCTGCAGGACACCGCAGCTTTCGGGTGCTGGCAGGTGCCGGCAGGGGTGCCTGAGGCAGTGGGACACAAGTAGGTTTCCACAGAGGGAGCTGCATTAATGGCTACAAAGGCGAAGATGCTCTCTAGAGCGAGGGGACCAGCTCCTCTGTCTCACCAGGGGGTGCCATTGCCATGGCAAATTTGCTTGCAGCGCTCACTCCTGTCAGGCACCATTAATCTCTCGCTGTCAACAGCTTATGATTTAAATGCTCTCCCCCTTTCCCCACCTGCTCCTTCAGCTCCATCCTGAATGCTTTGAAGTCTCTATCAGGAGCCGGGTGTGAGGGGGAGGGAGGAAGCAGTGCATGTGGCAGGAGCATGGGAGAAGTGTGTGATCTGCTGGTTACAAAAGGGGGTGGGGATGGGCTCAGGGACACACTGGCAGGGAGGAGGGGTTATTGCAGGGCTCACAGGCAGCTCCTCTCTCTACAGAGCACTAGCCACAACTGGGCCATACTCCTTGCAAGCAAATATTCCCCTTGAAGCCCCCAAGTGTCCCAAATATCCATCTCAACATGGCCTTGGGACTGTCTAGCACAAAGGACCAGCAGCCTCTGCCCCGGCTTCTTGCTCCTTTTACCTGCATTTGCAGCCTTTTCACCCACCTTTTCTCCTCTAGTTCTCTTTTGTCCCCTGAGATCAGTTCTTCTCTCCCCTGCCACAGGCATGCTTGGCCTGCCCTCCTCCTTTTCCCCAGGGCAGGTCAGATCCCCAGGGATGCTCCAGGTCTGGGCCGTCATATAGCTCTGTCAGCAGCTGCTGCAAGTGGCCCACAACACATCACGCCATAGGACATATCAGACCTCAGGCCCCCAGCTCGACAGGTCCATCACACACTGGAGCCTCTTGGGTGGGGGCATGACAGCTGCTTTGCAGTGACAGGGCAAGAAATGTTCTCCAGCCTCTGAGGCAGCTACTGCTCTACTTGCCTTGAAATACTTGTCCAGGACTTCACTGTAGTTGCTGCCCTTGGAAAACCAGCCATCTGGGATAATCTCAGCTTCCAGCCACTGGATGACGCGGCGACGAAGCTCATCTCTATCTGACTGGTAGCAGACGACTGTCATAGGATAAGGTGCAGTAGGGGAAAAAGCAAGGATGAAAGAAATAAAGTGGGCAGGAAGACCACAGAGAGACAACGGGAAATAAAAACCAGCCAGCCAGCCCTGACAGCAGTTTGCAGGCCCCTTAGTCCTAGGAGATGTACCACCGCCAGATGAGAGCAGAGGTGCCATGTGCTGAACGGCAGATGGGCTGTGGGTGACACCATGTGGCAAGGCCAGAAAACAACACTCCGCCCAAACCCATCCTGCCTTCCCATCCCCGAAGCTTGTGAAAGAGCAATACGGGGTGGACTCATCTTGGTGTGAAGAGTTCCCATCTGACTTCCCAGACTGAGGGAGAAAGGCGACTGACAATGTCCCCAGGGTTCCCAATGCCACGCAGAACAGGCTGTTAGCCCTCGAGTACCAAAACCACCACCCTCTGCAAGGGTGAAGACTTAACTGAACAAGCCTTCGCATCATGCTCTCCCCAGGACTTGTATTTTGGGGCGTAATATATCGTGAGATTTTGTTTTTTCAAAGGCCTAACTTTCCCACCCTGACTGGAAATGAGAGGGAGTCAAGCTGGACTTGTTTGCAGTACTCTCTAGAGTCACAGGTTGCTCTAGGTGGGTATCACCTTGTGGTCTAATAATGAAGCATACATTTCAAAGCAAAACTGAAAGCCTAGATCTTCTGGCTTCTCTGAGTTGTCACACCTGCTCAGAGGCCAATGGAACCAGAAGGGGAATCAGTGTGCACTTGTGTCACTTACACACACTAAGGATCTCCTTCTGAATCCAGTGACTACAACCACAACCGGACTGACAGTTTCTGCATGTGTAATGTTGAACTTCCTTGAAACTGCTTTGGGGTGGTGGCCACGTCCAGAACATGGTCCTTTCCCTTAAGTTTGTACTCGCATTTGCTCTCATCTGTCCTAGGAAGCTGAAGTTGACAAATATACAGGCTCCAGGCCGGAACTGCATACATTTAGTGGCCGGATGCAGAAAGGGTCCCCTGATGGAAGCACAGGCCATGGCCCCAAAATCCTTAGTCTTAAGTACACAAGGCAATGAATACATGGAGAAACCAGGCACAAGGAATCAAAAGAAACTTGCTGGCTGATGGGAGAGGTGATTCAGCTACACTTCCTGACTCCCCCAGGCAATGCCCCATTCATTACCTAGTGCTGCCCCTTCACCCATCAATCACTCCTGAAGCAGTCTTGCAAAGTCTCCTTTCAAAAGAGCACTCTCAGAGCTGAGGGCAACAGCTTCACAGTTACTGTGTCTTAGATCCTCAATGTCCTACACAGAAGAGTGTCTCTTCCTTCAATCTAAGGAGAAAAGGCAGCTTGTGTCCCTAGAAGCAAACTGGGTTTCATTGCACCTCGTACATGCTCAGAGTCCCTGAGACATTCCAGCACGGTGAAGAGCACAGTAGATGTACGAGCTCTGGAAGGTTACCCAGGAGTAAAGGGCTGGGCAATCGTATTTCTACTGATTTACCAACTCAGGCTGTAACAGCTAGTGCAGAGGTATCACTTATACACAGAGCTGTTCAACTCCCTTAGCAGCCCTTCCTCACCACCTCTCCTCCCCAATACACACAGAGGCTTCAGCCACGCAAGGAGATGGCCTCTTACCTGGACTTGCAGCTGGATTCTCAGACTTCTTCTCTGTTAATGAAAAGACAGAAGAGGGTATTTCTGACACAACATGAAGCAATACAAATCTCTTCCCACCCTGGGTGCAGCTTGGGCAAGAGCAGAGGAAGTTGGGAGCCTTTGGAAACAGAAGGGCTGCATGTGTGACTAAGGGACTGCAGCATGTGTCATCTGAGGGGAGGCTGAGGACTCTTTAACCTGAAGAAGAGAAGGCTCAGAGGCAACATCATCAATGTTTATGAATCTGATGAGAGGGAATCGACAAGATTGAGCCAGACTCTTCTCCATATTGTCCACTGATAGAGCAAGAAGCAACGGCACATATTTAAACACAGGAAATTCCACTTGAACACTGGGAAATGCTTTTTTACTGTGAGGCTGGTTGAACTCTGGAAAAGGTTGTCAAAAACAGTTGTGGAGTCTCCATCCTTGGAGATACTCAAAATCCTGTACTAGACAAAGTCCTGGGCAACCCATTCTAGGTGACCCTGTTTGACCAAGGGGGTTGGACTAGATCCTGTGGTTCTGAGTTACTTCTTAGGGAGAGGCTACCCATGGTTCTGGCAGAGGTTTTGCTCAAGCAGCAAAGGAGGTCAGACAGTTTGGGCCTGTGCTATTTCTCCTTTGTTATCTGTTCCCTCTTGGAACAGCTCTTTTCACGGAGGTACCTCTCATTCAGGACATATAGGCATGTACAAGGCTGGGACCCAAGATGCAGACATGAGTTAAATGGCCCCGCCACTGAGGCAAAATCCTTGCTCCTAAAGTTCTTGAGGTCCCTTATGAACTTGGATGGTAGTATGGGCTTTGGGGCTTTATCCTGGGAGTCTGATCTTTTCTCAGCGGGCACACAAGAGGCAGGCAGGAGCAAATAGTTGCCCTGCTCTCATAAGTGCCCCCCTTGTACCAACCCAAGGAGACAATAGAACCTAACACACCAAAGTGGAAGGGCCCTGAGTGCACTAATGAAAGCCTTAATTGGCCATGCCAATATCACCTAGGGCCCCCATCTGCACTCTCTACCCACCTGCCCATCAGCTGATACCTCAGACCTTAGTCCTTCCTTGCCTGAGATTATGTTGTAGGAATACCTGTCTCAAGCTCTGTTGCAACCATTGCTGTACTTCCCACAGAACCTGTCCATCTAGATCCTGACCTGGTGACTCTCTTCCCACTTCTATCTCAGCCTGCTACAGACTGCATTACTCTGGACTTGTCTGGCAATTACAGATCTGTCTGTAATCCTGGCTACTGTCACCAGACCTGATCCTGACTTGAATTCATGGCTCAACTTCAGGCCTACTTCATCACCACAAACTTGCCTCGTGATCTGGATTCTTGGTTGAACCTGACCTTTGCTCCTCAGCTTGCCCTGTTAGCTCACTCAGCAACTGTGGGACAGGGTCCTGGGTGGTGAGACCTCTGCCTTGCCTTGTTAGCACCCTTGGCTCCCAGCTCTCCCTCCCTTAGAGGCTAGCCAGCCCTCAGCACTCCCTGACACAGGGTTACCTTTACAGTGGCCATCATAATCCACCTGGATCTTGGAGCCAGTGAGGCAGGCATCACGGTGCAGCTCACAGTGGTTCAGGTATGTCTTGCCATTGCTCCCGCACACCGGCCTCTTATGAGGTTTGCATTGCTGTGAGAGAGCCAGAGAAGACAGCGTTTTATCTTCCTGTTTAAGACAGCTAGAGGGAAGCACGTGAGTCCAAGCATCAGCCTGGCTCATCAGAAGCCCAAGAGGTGCTTGGAGCAGTCTGTGCCCAACCATCACCATCCCAGAAAAACCTGCACAGAGAAGTCTGTGGGTGTGAGTTCAAAGGCCTCCCTCTATCCCAGCCTCCATCACCACCACCACCGCAACAGAAGCCTCCCTGAAAGCAGAGCCCAGCAGAGAAATCAGTGCCCAGCATAAATACTGAGTGTAATCCTGCAACTGCTGCTCTATATGCCATGGATGTGCCTGCCTGGAGGTGTTTCTGTTACTCTCTTCTGTGCACCTCTGCTCGCTCAGCTCTATTACATCTCTCTGTAGACTCTGCTCCGCCTTTCTGCAACTGAATGTAGAATAAGCCATCAACCACGAGCAAACAGCACAGCCTACAGCAGAAGGAGAGTTAGCCAGCACCACTCTTCAGGCTGCAAGGCTTCTTTCTTGTGTCCCTTTCAATCTGGCCAAGCCTACTCGGAGTGACAGTCTCTCTTTCCGCTAATGGGACGTTTCCCTCTCCAGTGCCTAGGCTGGCCACGTGAGAGCTGCAGGCTCTGAGGGAAGTGGGAACAAAGAGCCACATGCCCATTCCCAGGAGCCACACCGGAATGGTTTGAAAGCAAAGGGCAGAGCGGGAGTAGGGAGACACTGTGTCTCTACAGCTGGGAAAGGCTCTTCTAATCATCTCTGGCTCCCTGCTGGATGAAGCTATTCATCCTCACAGCACTCTACCACAATTATTTCCATTTTACAAAAGCTGATTTTTAGTAGGGTGCTTGTAACCTTCTCAAACAGGATGCCAGTGAGGGCAGGCTGCCTTGAAGCTTGCAGACTACTCCCTATAGTGCCCTCCAAAGTCAGATGCCTATCAATACCCTACTGGGCTTTCCCACCAAAAGACCTCCAGCCAAGTCTCCTGTATGTGTAAAGACCCTAGGCAGTTGGGGGAGTAGCACAGCTGCAAGCCCCAGACAATATCTATGCTGCAGGGCTCTTCCCCCACACCACACTGGGAAAGATCCTGCTGTTTTACTGTGAATTTGCAGCTGCTCCAAAACAGCCGCAGCCTCATCCCATCATGGGATCCTTCCAACGACTGAAACCCAGCTCGGGGGGCTACTGGTGACGCCCATCTCAGACGCAGAAGCTGTGCCGCCCTCCTACCTCGATGCAGAGGCAAGTTGGCTCTCCCTTCTCTGTCACTGCACACTCCCGCCCAGCTCCACAGAAAACATTGGCACAGATCTTTGATTTGCTCCTTGGCTCTTCCTGCAAGATATAAAGTAAAAGACACAAAACACAGTTACCCGGAAGAGCAGAAACACAGCTTTAAAAAAACAAGAAACCCCAACTTTTTTAAAAGTAACACATTTAACTTCTAGACTTGGACCAAAGAGCACCAGAGCAGTAAGGCACACATCACAGAACAAGGGAGACACGACTGCAAGAGTTGAGACAGCTCAGACCATAACCAGTGGCAGACACAAGAGCTAGGGTTACAGCCCCAGCAATAGAGGGCTTCCTTGAGGTCATTCCTGGAAAATCACCTAGGAGAACTGGAGCAAACACGAGCAAGAGAAAGTTTAGCATGGCCAGCAAGAGTAATTTGCTCATGTCAAGGACTACTGTCCTCAAAATTTTTTCATCGAGGGTAGGGAACAGAAATGTCTTTGCTTGAGATATTTAAAAATTGAACATGACCCTGGAGAAAGGTGAGATACCAAAGAGTCAGAAGAAATCGCCATCAGGCGCCAGATAATGCCCCAGTCACAAAAAACCCCTTCAAAAACCTACATGACCCATTATCTTGCCTTCAATGGTCAAGATTAAACACTTCAAAGGAAGAGACACTGTCATAGATAATTATACAGTAACCTTCTCACAGGGAAAAATTTTTCCTGGTCCCTGACAGCCTGCAGTTGACTTAAGCCCTGCAGCACAATTTATATGCTTTACAGTTTTGTTCCTAGCCAAAGTCATCACAAGTATTCTTGTTGTTCATGTAACTGTCGAACCCTTTTTTGAGTTCCACTGTTCTCCTCAAACTGGTGACAACTAGCAAGGAGCAGGGACGATTTTTACAGGTTAATCACGCTTTCAATAAACCCACAAGTTACTTTTATCAGTTTAATGTCTTTTTTTTCTTTAGAGTTTTAAAAGAGAAGACTGTTCCAGGGGTTCGACTTTGGAAACCCTGGTTTAATTCTCTGCTTTGTCATTAATTTCCTTTGTGACTCTCATTTCATCTAACATTCTCCACCTGGAAGTTACGTATCTGGTTCAGGCTAGCCAACTGGCTTCCTCAACAGTTTTGTATCAGAGACAGAAGACTGAGGAATGTAAAGTAGTCAGTGGGATAGGTCAATCGCATCGGCTGTGCCTCTTCTCTCTGATACACAAAGGTTATTTTTTTACCCTCTCATCTGAGTATTCTTCTTAACCTCTGCCCACTTATGGTATATCTGTACTTCCATCATACACTTTTGAGAGTAGGTGATCAAAAAGGAGCAGAATTTGACTGAGGAGCAAGCATTATTGATAAATTTAATAAAAAATGCCGACCACATTTTTTCTCCTATTGCTCCTTTATAATTTGGGGGTTTGGTTTGGTTTTTTTTTTTGTCTTGCTTTTAAACCACAATTTCACAGTGAGTTCTTGTCTTTAATGAACGGCTCACAGTTACAGCCAGCTTATTTTCTGAATGACTTTGACCTGGTCTTCAGAATGTTTTGTCTGCTGGCCTACTGAATAGTCATCAAGACCCAGAAGGTCTTTTGAAAGCACTGCAGGATTCCCTCCAGGTTTTCATAATGACAAACACCTTTCTTTCTTTCTGCAAATGTTCCTATTTCACTGCTTACCCTGTAAATAAAAATATAGTACTCAAACACATCAGTCTTAGCTCAGAAACGTATACCATGTCCCAGGCCTGCTCACTCCATGAAGACAGCCTGTTATCCTCCCTCTGCCCCTTCATCCTCCCTTCACATATGGCTTCTGAGCTACGAAAGACACTCTGCCCCTTCTGCTGCATCCACCTCTTCTTAGCCATCTTCTGGTGGAGGGTTGGGGTAAACGATCTAGGCACTTCTGGGGCAAGATGGGGCAAGACAAATGCTTCACCACACAAAGCAACCTCATACAACTTTGGCCAGAAAAGGAATAACTCATTTTGCAAAAAGGACAAAGAAAAAAACAAATTCTCTCAGGTTGGAGTCTGGCTAGGGCTTAGCCAAAATGCACTGTAGACACCGAAGAGGTGATCTATTTGAAGGGTTTCAAACAACTTGGCCACCCCCTCACTGAGCCAAAGACCAGAAATAAGGAGCTAGACATGGCTTTGAAAACCCACCACCTGAGGTCTGTAATCCAGGTGCCTGGCAACAGATGGCAGTACTCTGCCTCTCCTTACCCATGGCTTGGCAGGACTGCCAGCAGCAAGCACCCGTCTGTGCCCACCGATGCCGAACCTGGCTTTTGCCTCCTGGGCTGAGATGGCACGGCTATAACCGCAGCCAGCCTGAGCAGGCATCTGCAGGAACCGAGCCTGGGTTGCAAGACTCCTCTTCTGCCCTTGCCAGCTTGCTGGGAACCAGGCCCGCAACATGGCTGTCCTGGGTACACCTCCCTCCCCTGTAGCACCTGAGTCCAGGAGCTGTCCTGCAGCTCTCCCACCGGCACCCAGGGCAGGGAGGCTGTCAGGGTGACACTGCCAGAACAGTCTCTGAGGACAACCTGGCTCCTGTCAGGCTAGAGAGCCATGTCATTCTGATTTTTCCTTATTAATCAAAGTAAGACGTTTTGGTGGTTGCTTCATTGTTGTTTTAAGCTCTTCAAGGCTGGCAGTGGGTCAGATCTGGTTGCCACGTCCCGGCATGGCTGTCTCCACCCCAGGGGTTTGCTAAGAAAGGAATCAAGCTGCTCGGCCTGCCTGCCTGCCCTCTCGCTCTGACACAGGGTTTCTCAGATCCAGCTTGCTCATCCTCCCTCTCCCAGCAGCAGCTGCCATGGCAGGAGCTATCAGGCTAGGTGCTTGCTCCAGCTTTATAAAGAGAAAGCATCTCACAGCTTCCACCTCAGTTTCCTCAGCCCCCTGCACCTCCAAGTCCTTGTAGTGCTCATTCCACAAACCGTAGCTGCTTCTACTTGTATGCCCTCCTTCCCAAAATCCCTGAGAACCTCATCTCCTTTCTTTACCAGACATCACCCCTCCTACCCTATATCTACCCCACCCCTGTACCTGCAGATCCTGCCTTCACCTCCTGCAAGAGCATGAAGACGCTTTCCTCTGCCAGCCTGCACACAGGTAAAGTTAGCAGTTGCCACTGCTACCATCTGGTATGGCCTCACAGCTCTAAGGTGCTTCCTAACACTGTAGGGTGGGAGCTCTCTCTAGCAGCTCCCAGACACCTTCCTGACAAATGCCCGACTCTCCTGTGCGTAATTGGGAGTGTAGCAGAGGATGAATGGACTGGTACGGAGGGGTCTGCGAATAAGGCTTTATAATCTTCACTCCTGATTCTCTGGCAAATTCCCGGATGCCACGAGACAAACTAGTTTCTTGTGACAGATATTCTGACCTTACCTTGGACCTTGTCATGTTTGCTCTTTACAAACCTTTATCTGCTGGAGTCATGTGAGTAAGTGGGGATGGCAGCTGCCACTTCAATATTAAATAGCTTGTCCTCACACCTACCACGTAAAAGCCTGAAAATAGGAGCTGCAAAGGTTTAAATTCAAGGTCAAACACAAAATAAAAAAAGACTCCACAGTGTTTCAATGTTGTTGCTCTTAAACGAATTTCAGCATTTGGGGGCTGGAATAGTGGTTGCTACACTGCTTCCTCTCTGTGAGCTGCCATTGCCTTTTCTGTCACTGCAGGCTTGGGAAAAGTCACTCATCCCCGTGCACAGCGCGCTCGGGCAGGCAGAAGAGAAAGGGCAGAGAGTCGTTATTAATTGCTGCACGGTGGCATTTACACCGCAAGCTGTGACAAGTTCCTCAATTCTGCCTTGGGTGAGATGCCTGAGCATTCTCTGTTTGGACAATGATTTTAATTACTCCTCTGCTGCCCAGAGCACAAGTAGAAAGGTGTAAAAGCAGTGAGCACAAAACCAGGGCAGGAGCATCTGGACTCCGGAGCATCTGAGCATCTGCCACAGCACAGGGACTCTCCAGACTCCTCACCCTGCAGCCTCCCCAGGGACACACCCTCCCTAGATACCTTCTTGTGCAAAGACCATGGAGAAAGCTGCTCACCATGGCTCACAGGCCAGAAACTCAGGGCAGCCAGGCAGCATCACCTTCATGTATGCACAGCTTAGACTGCTGAATGGGGACAGGAGCACACACCGCTTTTGGGGAGCTATGAAGCGTAACCCCATGGGTGAAGAGTTCTTGCGTGCAAACAGGCAAGTGCCAAGCAGAAGACCTGAGCTGACAGTGCAATGAGCCTGTTGCTCAGGCTGTTTCTTCCTGGGGAGCAAGGAGGAGAAAAAAAGAGACATTTCCAAGGCACCCGCGGGTGAGAAAGCTGGCGGCATAGCCAGCAGTGAGGGATCACCATGGCAACTGGCAATGCAAGGCCTCAAGGTGGAAAGCTAAAATTAGGCAGCGGGAAGGGTTGTTTCTCATCTCTAGCAGCAACTGGCACTGAGGAGTTGGACCCCCACCACAGTGTAAGTGCAGATGTCAGGAGTATTTTCGAGCCCTTGCGTGAGCCCAGATGTCCAGGACCAAGTGTGGCTAGATGTGCCAATGCACAGGGCCACTAGCAGGTCAGCATGGGGGTCCCAAGGTCCTACCAGCTGCCATGCCGCCTTCTTAATGGTGGGATTCCAGAAAACAGTGTGGTGTCTGCAAGCAAGATACCTGAGTGACTGCACACACAAAGGAAAAGAGGCATCGTGGCTCCTTGGCCTTGGAAGGAGCTGCTCGCTGCAGTTCTCCTTTGACTGCTCCCTCCCCTGACCCTGGCTGAGCCACAACTACCTGGTGTCACCTGATGGAAATGGGGACTTCCCCAGCTAGCCTGTGAAAGCTGAAACCATTAACAGTTCGGCAACAAACACCTCTGTAAGGAAGAATTGGCTTCCACCTGCAGAGCAGAGCTGTGCAAGCAGCAGCCCATCCATGGTGCTCTGCTATCTGAAGAGAAGAGCCGGGACCCCTGTCATGACGGGGAACTGGGAAACGAGCAGGGAGATCACCCTGCTACGAGGTGGGGAGTTAGGATGCCTGAAAAGAAGCCCTCGGATTGCTTTTTGCTTTCTGCACATCCTTCCAGACAAAATCTCCTCTTGGAGATCTCAAAAGTCTTTTTCTCAGCAGTCCATCCTGCACTGGAGAAACACTACCTGCCATCCTGCTCCTACTGACACAAGCAAATCATCAGTAACTGTAGGTCTTTTTCCTCTTTTGGCATCGGTGTGTGGGAATCCATAAAATGACTGCATCCTTCAACATAATGCCCTGTGCTGTTTGCTGTAAAATCAAGGCTTTGCATTTTTGCCCTGCCCGATGTGCGAGGAAATCAAAGTGCTCTAGAGCTGTAGCACTAAAAGCTCCTCCGGGAGGCAATCCTAGGTATTATACAAACTTGAGTACTACACAGATAAGGCAAAACTAAAGGGCACCAAAATGTCTAGGGTTGCAAGACTTGCACAGATTGTCACAGCTCAGGAAAAGCAGCAGCAATAGCCGAGGGGGAGTTTTCAGATACAATCTGAATACAACTCACAATAGACTGCTTCCACGCAGACAGGGAGAAACAATCTTTTCAGCTACTTATTTCAGCCAGTCCTCCCCATGTCTTCCCATCCACATCCCTTTTACCTGTTCCCTGCCACAACTGACACAGCAGTAGGGATATAAGGGGTCTCTGAACATGCTGAGGTGCCACGTGTAAACAGCGCCGCCTACACAATTTCTAAACCAACTCAACACCCAGCCACGAAACCTGGCGCTTCATTCAGCTGTTGTCTCGGCAATGTTTTCTTCTCAATGCAGAAAGATTCAGAGATACAAGGCACTGGGTCAATGATGCAGAAAGCTGAGACAAGAAGCCATCTCTCCTGACTCCCAAATCTCTCTCCTCTCCTGTTGTGGGGCTGGAGGGAGAAGCACTGCATTGTGCTGCAATATCCAAAAAGAGAGAGCCGGGCAGCACGGAGGCTCAGAGCTGCTCAGGGAAACTCAGCAACTCCTGTACAGCGATAGCACCAAGAAAACATTTGGCTTCTGCATCCCGTTACCCAAATGCGCCTCTGGGCAAAACAGCTCTTTGGGCAGCGTGCCCTCCTCCAGAGGTCCAGGGAGAACAGATCCCACGTTTGCTGGAGGGCATGCACAGGCAGGCAGCCTGTCACCCCCTGTCATTTCTGCCACTGGCTCTGGCAGCACATTTGTCCCATTTTTCCAGTTTGCAATCAACAAGCAAAGCGCCCGTCCCTCCCTGCAAACCTGACCTAATTCCTGTGGCAGTTCCCTGGATCCTCTAACACTCTGGTGTGACAGGGCGGAAATTTGGCAACAGCGTAAACTGAGCAGCCTAGTGTGAAACAAGCAGGCACCCCCGATGCTGGGTTGGCCATAAATAGATAGGTAAGGTGAACATTGCAATTTCTCTTCCTTAGGGCTATTGCCTCAGGACATCTGCAGACTCTGGAAGAGACTCCACACAAATTACCTTTAAGTTTGACTTCGAAGGTTGGATTTTTTTTTTTTTTTAAGGTTGTCAAAGGTAAGACGGAGATAAGCCCTGTGCATGTTGATTGAACCATTTCTGGTTCAGCTCTCTGATAAAACCTGCCTCCTAGCACATCATCACTATTAAGATGGCACGCCAGGCTGTGGAGTGATCCATATCCTCGATTCTGGAAGGAAACCTGCCATCAGAGGTTGCTGAACCCACTGCTGCAAGGTCACATCAAAACCTAGCTGTACCCTTCTTTAGGTCTGGTGTTATCCAGTCCTGAGGTGGCACCCTCTGAAGCCACCCTCCTGCCCCCCTTGCCTCCAGGAGGCACATGGTACATGTCACAGAGTCACAGAATGGTAGGGGTTGGAAGGGACCTTCGGAGACCATCTAGTTCAACCCCCCCCTGCCAAAGCATGTTCTTCTAGAGCAGACTGGACAAGAATGCATCTAGGCAGGTTTTGTGTAACTCAGAGAAGGACCCTCCATGTCCTAGAGCTCAGACCAGCAAAGGTGTTGATGGGCAGCTCAGAAGGTCTGCAAACTATCCCCAAACTAGTTAGTTAAAAAGGAAAAGAAAATATGTTTGTGAGGCGAAGTCTGAACCAGTGCTCGATTCCCCAGGGCACTGTGGCCAGACACATTTGACAATGCTTCCAATCCTAACAATATCCTATTTGAAGGGTGTCAGCATGAGGTCTGTGCTGGATGCACGGGGCCCCAATACCATTAAAACTTCAGGATTCCTCCTCCCCCAAATCCTAAAGCTGTCCTGCGAGCAGCAGAACTAATGAAGTCCAGTTTCCAACAGCTCTCTCTGCACGGCCCGTCTGTCAGCTAGTTACAGGGCAGTGTATGGACTCCTTCCTCAGGGGGGGTCTTTGCAGGCCCCTCTCATTAAGCCAGTCACCTAGAGTCACAAAACCAGCTGGATCCCATTATCTCGGAGGCCTCCACTGCTTTATCAGCTGTGGCGGAAACAGGCTGATAGATTCAAGACTCGCTGGAGGCGAGACAGACAGGCAGGCACAGACAGCCTGCTGACATAGCTTTGCTTCCTTGGGGAACCAGGCTGCAATTCCTTTGCAGAGCCCCATGAAAGACCCCTCTGGCTCAGCCTCTTGTCTCAGCAGACTCAGCAGCATTGCTGCTTGCAGCCCTGGGAGCACGTGTTCACCCCAGCCCCCCTTCAGTCTTCCCCACGCTGACCCTCGTGCTGCCTCCCTGACATTTTCTTCGTGTCGGAGGACAGACCCCATCTCTCTTCTGCTTTCATCCATCCTTCGGAGCTTCCACTGCTGAGGTATTTCAGCCAGCTGTAATCCAGGGCTGCAAACAGCCATCTGGACATGTTGCTGGGAGCTGTTGCACTCCCTGTAGGACACATTGTCATAGAGGAGCACATGCCTCAATCCAGTTCCCAGTCGCCACCCCCCTTCCCAAATCTCTCCCTGTATCTCTTCCTATTCTCAGGTGACGTCCAGGACTGGCTCACTAAATACATCACACAGCAAAATGCGTCCCCTTAAAGGCTTTTGAACGCTTAATCGATTAACATTTAATGAACACGAAGCTAACTTTTGCTGATGAAAAACAATCCAAAACATACATATCTGCCCATGCTGGGAATCAGGGTGTGTTCCCAGAAAACTTGGATTCAGAGACAAGCAGGTAAGAGAGGAAGGGACCTGTAACCCCCAGAGATCAGAGGAGGTTCCCTCTCTGCAAAAGCTGTACCTCACCCATTTGTGTGTGACCCTTCCCGCCTTGCTGGCTGCCCAGTCTGTGGTCCGTGAACCAGCCATGTCCATCACATCAGAGCACTGAGCTGGAGAGCAGTGAGGCTCGGACTGAACTCTGTATTGAGAGGGGGCCATCAGGTCAGTGACCTCTGCATGAGGCTGAGAAAAACAACACTGACCACGGCAGCCTGCTGGTGGGTATTTGTCTGTGGCTCTCTCGGGGCGATGAAGACATCTGATGCTAGCACTGCTACAAACAAGACTGCCTGGGAAGTATTGCCTTGAAGATACAGAGAGCTCTACCTCCCCACTGACCCCAGTGGGTACACGGCCTGGCTGTCTGACAAGGACCGGCAGCCCTAACGCACCAGCCACGGCTTTCTCGTGTCCCACAGCAAGCAGGCAGGAGCTAGTGCTTGCCAGGAGAGGGAAGCAGGAATTGGGAGGAAGGAGGCTTTTCTCCCCCCACAACCTCATGAAGAGGCAAAAGACATCAGCCAAACAGCTGATTTCTCTTAGAGTGCGATGCTGCTAGCAGTTACGCAGCCAGGCACACCTCTCTCGGGGATCCACTGCTCGAGGACTCTGTTTTCCCTTTTAAAGTGGAAGGAATGTCTGTGCTTTGGCCCCCACAACCTCATATTTTCCACCGCAAGGCAATGACCGGTGAGGCCCCATAAGGGGAACAATGACATGAGAGTCTGGGGAAGAGGAAATCTCCACCTCAAACAAGTCTGGAAAATGGCTGCTAGAAGGAAGGGAGCTTGTGTCTGGCATCACTCTCGCTGCTGCAGCCTCACTCTGCTGCTCACCCCAAAACCCGCTTCGCACTCACAGCCTCAAAAATGTAATGGCCCAAAACTGCACTGTTTCTTAGCACTCTTCCCTCCACCCATCCCTGCAGCGCTTCTGGAAGAAAGGGGCTGGATTCCCTCCTGCTGCATCACACAGTGAAACTGCCAGCTCCTCTGCTGCCACCAGAACTTCCTTGCTAGCGCTGGCTCCCAGCAAAGGCAGGGAGGCAGGAGATCAGAGACTGATTTTGCACAGGCCAAGCCAGCTGGAGAAGCTTCAGCTGTGAGCAGGGCAGAGTCAGTCCCACGGGAGGAGAGGAGGTGCTGCTGCTGCTGCACCGCGGTTCTCAGGGGGAGGAATCCAGTTAATCACTTTGTATTTGGTAAGAAAATAACCCTCGTGCATAGGGAAGGATTTCAGTGCACATGAAAGGTCTTAAATTAAGTTAGTCCCCCCCTGGACCTGTGGGATGAGATTGGTATCACCCTCCTCATGTGACAGATTGAAAAAGAAAGGCCCAAGGGAGAAGATTTGCTCAAGAACTACCAGGGGGCAGCAGCTCAGCTCCCTTTGCTCCCTGGTCTGGGGCCAGAACCACTTCACAGGCATAAGTCATACTCCCTGTTGGGGTATGACCATCATTCCCAGACTCCCAAGTGCCCTGGGCCAGTCTCCATTTTGCTGTGGCTGGGATTCTGGGAACAGCAAGTCTCCACCCTGTTTTGTTTAAAACATAAAAATAAAAGCCTCACCGGCATTGACTCTTGAATTTCAACAGGAGGGGCTGTTCTGTACATGGGTAGAACACGAGAGAAGTCACAGCACCTTGGAAGCAGTCAGAGGGAGCCCTTGCTGACAGGAGGGTGTGAATGAGGAAGATGAAGAGTTCCTCCATGGGGCAGGGAGGCAGAGGTGTAGCGCTGTCTTGGCCTCCAAACCAGAGCAGAGCTGTGAAGCACAGACTCCTCCTAGCCATTAAACACAGACTTCACCCTTCTTCCTCTCTGAGCACTGCGGAGCCTAGCACCAGAGCCCCAAAATCATCTTCCCCCGTTTTGGGGTGCGTTTGCTCAGCAGCCCCCTCCCTTGCTACCCAATCTCATGCTGTGTGTGCCGCATACAACCTCAAATGTATCCTTTAGGCCCTAAATCCATGGTGATCCACAGCTCTTTTCTGTTATGCCAGTCCCTCTTTTTCCAATCCTTCATCCTGCTAATTTCCCACACTTAGAAGCCCTGCAGATTTTACTGGTCCTGCCAGTAAATTTTGTTGCCTCTTTTTCCAGCCAGCTGGGATGATTTATTTCTGAATGGGATCCAAATTTCTCAGCCATCACCTGGCTCCAATGGAGGGAAGGGAAGAGCAAGCAGTTGGAGGCAAGTGAGGATTTACAACCCTATGGCATCCCCTCAGCACTTCCAGTAACTGGATACACAAGAGGAACACAGAGTGCAGGAAATGCTGAGGTTTACCAGCAGCTTCTGGCTTCTTGTGCAAGAGACCTCAGTAGTTTTCTTCCCACCATTAACGCAATGGATTTGATGATTCCACTTCCCAGATCTGTGCCTTGGTCCTTCTTTACCCGCTTTCTAGCACAGCACATTGCAAAAAAGCAATGGATATCACCGTGCAATTGGAGGGAAGCACTGAATCAGCCTTGGTGTAGGAGGGAGAGTGAGAACAAAATTAGACATAAGCCAGTTTTGCACTTCCCATCTTCTAGCCTTGGTCAATACCTTGCTCAGCTCCCTGTTAACGCAGAGCAGCTTTGGGGCGGCTGCATTCAATGCAGATGGCTGCTGGATATGGCTCTGCAAGAGCAAATCTCCAGGGGGCAGTGCTCTCTGACACAGTAATTTTTCTCCTTTGAACCTTCTTTATCACAAGGGAAGTCCTCAGACCCCCTTTACACATGGGAACAGTGAGGAAGGGTCAGGTGGTATTTTTCTAGGCAGTTTTTTGGGCCTGTGGTCTTGACAGATCCTCCCCTTCCTGAAGCCACGCAGTCAGGAATGGTTATCAGACCCATGGGAAAATTTGAAAACACAAGCCAGGTAAAACAAACCTGCAAGAGGGGAGAAGGTACATCTGCCAAAAAGGCACAGCTCCATCAAAGGTTAAACTGTGTCCCTGTAGCCAGAGGGAGCTGAAGGCAAGTCTGGCAAAGCTTTGTCACATTACAACCTTCAAAATGCAAAGTAGGTTTTCAGGAGGTGGGCAGATGCAAAGAAAGTTCTCTGGGCTCTTGTAACCTCGGCTTTTACTACTGAAGACCTGACAACTGGCAGAAGGGTGTGTGCACCTACTCATTTGTATTGGAAAGAGGAGAGGAAAACACTGCTGTAAAAACGAAGTGAAAAATCTTTCCTGAGAGAGGAACGTGGGGAGGGCTGCACAAGCATACAGAGAGAGAGGCGCATGTGTTTTTCCCTCCTCTCAGAGACATCACATCGGCAACAAGGAAATCCCATTAAAACTGCAGAGGCAGTTATCCTGCAGCCCCACACCAGGACCACAGAGTAGCTGTGTTGGGCCATCAGGGACCCAGTGCAAGACGAACTGTGACCCCTGAGTTACAACCAGCTACTGCTTTTCAACTCTTGGTGCCCCTGTTACACCCCAAAAAGCCTTCAGCCCAGGAACCAGCACCTGAAACTGTCCCTGCACACAGCTAACAATTTCACACCTATCCTGAAGAGGTTTCCCTCTGTGATACAGAAAGCACTGTAAGTCTCTCTGACTTGCACTTAATGGCTGACCTCTTCACTGAGACAGCCAAGAGGAAGCTCTGATAAGGTGAGAAGGCCCTGAGAAAATTGGTAGCATTGCTATGAAATACGCTATAAAATCCAGTCACTATGGTAACCACCATGGCTGGAAGGAAAGAAGAAAACTTCTGAAGTCTGAGGGTTTCCAGCCTTCCCATGGATGTCCCCATGCAAGACGAACTGTGACCCTTGAGTTACAACCAGCTACTATTACTAAAAAAAGAGATAGGCATCACCTCGGACTATCAGCACCACAACTGTGTGCAGCCCCTTTGCCCCTAAACTGCTCCCTGCAGCTTGGACTGAGACCGCTATCGCTCAAGATGCTGGGTCAAACACTGAGGCTTCTTCTTGGGCAAGCTGCTTGTGCTTACACTCGTGTATCCTTGTGGGGCCCGTCATCTCATTCCTGATTCAACCCAGCATAAACAGAAGGGGAATGGGAGATAACCCATGCAGCATAGCTTATCAGTGATGAAGATGGATGGTATTTCCCCGACACCCCCCAGACCTGCTAGTTTACAATCTGTGTGGTCTCACGATATACTCATTACAACTGCAATCCCCCTCCCAGCAGCAGTATCCAAAATGAAAGGTAAACATGAACTGAGCAGTGAATAACCTCTGCTATGCCTATGAGAAATGGCACACCCCATATTCGTGCGTGTAGTCTCCGAGAAGCAGACTCAGTCAATCCCCACATCTCCCAGAGCAGAGCTCCTCTTATCACCCCATGGCCTCTTGCCAGGCTGACAGCACAGAGTCACCAGCATCTGCAGCCTGAAAGCAATTCTGTGATTAAGAAACAGTGATTGTTGATTGCCTATAATACCTAAATAAGGCTGGGTAACATTTTTCAGACAGAGAGCTAATTCACTGGAAAATGCAATCTGAGGTTGACCAAAACTATTTGGAAATTTGTGCCTAGTTCAGGGACCAGCTTTGGTTCCAAAACTATTTCTAAGATGAAGGGAACTATTTTCCCTTTTTTATTTTGACGTGTATTTCATGAAGTGTTGTATGTAAACTTAAAGATGAAAGAGAGCAAAATGAAAACATGTTTTGATAAACTTAGCAACTTTTTGTTTGGTCAGGGTTTTTTTTTTTCTGTTGAGAATAAAAAATGAATTTCAGCTGACCTGAAATGGAATTTTTGGTTTGACTCTCTGATTCAGCTCAGGGAATTGAATAAGAAAAATAAAATTATTCCCATGGCTTTATTCCTAAAACTTCATTATTTTGTGTCTAAAGCAACCTATTCTTCTCATTCTTTCATCCCCTTCCATCTGGCTGTTCGAGACCACGTCTGGAAATAACGAAGAACTGTTGCAGACATCTCTCTCCCCCTCTACAATCATGAATTTTTTTCCTGTCTAGTTGGGAAGGCTGTTGATGCTGACTCTCATGGTTTGACTTTAAAAAACAAACAAACAGAAAAATAAAGCCACCGCTCCATTTGGTGGTTATGATAACCGAGATAGATCTTGCTTCAGGGAAAGAAACAAACAGGGGAATAAAAAAAAACCAAACAAAAAGTCTTCTCTGCTGCGTCACTCCAGCAAAGCAAACAGCACTGATTTAATGAGGTAGCTCCCATTCCGAATTGTACCGGTGCTGCAAACACCCTTCTCCATCCCTGCTCTGATCTGGTCCCCTCTCAAATGCTCAGTCCCATCCCTCAGACCCCAAGGAGCCTGTGTCTGCCTCCATGCTGACAAGCACAGTTCTCAGCAGAGGAGAATATCATTCCCCCTGCTGGTACCAGCCAAACCCAGCAGGCGTCGGGACACTTGTGTGCAGAAGTTTAAACGGGAGTCTAGTTTCCGCACTACAGAGTGGTACTGAGACACTCTGCCTCACCTTGAGAAGCAGAGAGTGCCCAGAACTCAGGCAGAGATAACATGGCACTGCCTGCAGCTGGGGAGCAGGGTATCTGGGTCTTCTTCACAGTGTTCTTGTTTCCCAACGGGCCTAAATAGGCACCTAGAGGTGACTCGACTTGCAGAGACATAAACAACCCCAGTGCATCACTGCAGTCTCCTTAAACGGGGATTCTGAACTTCAATAGCCTGTCTGGGCCCAGACTAGTAAGGGCAGGCAACCAGTGCCAGCCGGATGAAACGACAACCCACGTGCTTACCCATCTCTCTTTTCTCTCTGCTTCGGAGGCAGCAACAAGGTGCCAGGGACTTGCTATAGAACTTCAGTACTGTTCTGGGCTAGAAGGAGAGGGCTCTGAATCCTGCTAGTGACCCTGAGGCTCTCCACACCTCCTGCAGCCTGAGTTCCTAGAAGAGGGATCACTGCTTGAACCATCTCCAAAAGCACGAACTATTCTCTAATACTTCTTGAGCTCTTCCCAGGATGTTTTGCTTTCTGCCCTGTGGCCTGGCCGGGCTGAGTTTCAGAGATGAAAGGCCATGACTGCGCAGAGATGCCGGCATCCTTATGCATTCCTGGCTCTCAGGCTTTCCTCGAAGCAACTGCGGGCGCGTTGCCGGGAAGGAGGAGCTGCCTCCCAGCCTGGAGAGACGGCTGCAGCTTTGCCAGACAGAGAACCTGCACCCACCAGGTATGCTGTGAGGTCCTGGGCACGAAGCCCTCTGGCTTTGGGCCAGTAGTGACCCCCCCGGGGCCCCCAACCGGCCTAGCAGAAAACAAGGCAGCTCCCCAGCTTCCCCTAAGGGCTACAACAGCCTTAAGGAAACACGGTGCAAAATGTAAAGGCCATGATGCTATCAGCACACAAACCTGCTTAATAACAACGTGGGTCTCCCACTTCTTTTGTCCCCACGGCTCCCAGAGCACCTCACACACTGAGCACATGAAGCATCACTGCCTACTGCTGGACACAGTATGCTATAGGGAGGAAACACAAAAAGCACTTGAGATCTTGGGCAGAAACTCCAGGATCTGTGCAATACCAGAGGTGCCAGCAGGAGTGGGGGGGGCTGCACTGCAGACACCTGTGTGCACCCCCATCTCCCCTGCCCAGCTTCGGCAGAAGCCCAACCCCAAGCTCACGGTCCCAGTATTGCAGCTCAGCCCCATCACAGAACTAAAGGGAGAGCCTGTCAGGGGTCTGACAGAATTTCAGGTCCCCACTCGTGGTTCCCACCTAAATTCTGGCACCGGTGCAGGAGCTCAGCCGTAACCCTCACAATGAACAAGAGAAGGGGGCTCCTCCCCCTTCCCTCTTGCTGGGTGAAGCTGGCACAGCTCTGGGAAGCTGAAGGTGGCTCTCAAGGATCACACCGGCCTGCAGCACAAGCTGCTGGCAGAGATAAGCTCAGAGCTTAGCTGCAGCCCTTGCTCCCTCACACACCAAGACAAGGAATTGTAAACACTTTCCCACCACAAAAAAAAAAAAAAAAAAAAATACAAACCCAAAAACAAAAACCTCCAAAACAAATCTGTAGAGAAAACACTGAACCAGCTGGACCCAGAGGGAAAAAATCTTGGGGAAATGAGAGGTTAAACTCCCCCGGTCTTGGGGGCATCTTGATGGCAGCAAACCAGAGTCACACCAACAGACTTGGAGTGGGGAACACTTAGAAAACCGTGTGACTCCCTCAGCTGGCCAATATGCCTGTTTCTCTGTGCAAGGGAGGGCCTGTTGCTGGGCCTGGCCTGTTCCTGTTGCCCATGCTCTGAAAAGCAATGTCCTTGTAGTTTGCATGTATCACAGGGTTCGAGGCCAGTACTCCCCTATTTTCCTATTTTTGCCATGACTCAGAGGTGGGCTGAATTAATAGCATGGACTTTCTCTGTAAGTATATAAACTGTACCACTGCTACATGCACTCAAGACAGATTACAGCCAGTAAAGGAAAACAGAGTAAAGAAGCGTCTCTTTCAGGGCATCTTTTTCAGATGAGTCTTTTCCCTCAGGCCTCCCTGAGATAATTATCACTCTGGTTTCACACCACGTGGGCTGTCAAACAGCCACCTTTCACACCACCTCACAGAAATCACAATGCAAAAAATCACAATGTGTTGGGGCCTGACCACCAATACAACTCATAGTTGTTGGAGGAGCTGCAGCTGGCACACATCTGTCCCTGCGTCCCAGTGCTGCAGGGACTCAGGTCCCCCTGGCACCATCCTTCCCACCCACAGCCTTGGCCTGGACAAGGGAATCCCAAGCAACAAAAGCACCAGCCTAGAGGGGAGATGTGTTGTGTTCCCTTCACACCACCACTGCAGTGTGGTGTTTTCAGCAAAGATGCTCTGGGTAATAAAATCAGTCCTCTAGGCTGTCTCTGCTGCGTAACCTTTCCTGCTGTCCACTGGTTGTTTAATTCCTTTCTTGAGTGCCAGACCTTCTGTTCGTTAGTCCTCTAGCTGCCAGCAGCTCTCAGTGCTCAGTGCTGTCAAAATGAAGTCTGCCTTTTCCCTCCCTTGATGGATTTTTACTCCTGTAACTTGGTACCGGTGGAGCCTTCAGTTTCCTCAAGGGCGTTTGTTCAGTCACGGTCTTTGAATCCCTTCTAATGCTCTGGAGTAAGAATTTGGGGTTTGGCTCTTTAGTCAAAAGGAAACTTAAACTGCATCTCCCTTGTATTTTAGCAATGATCACTTGGACAGCATGTCCACATTCTCTCAGAGGCACCAGGAATAAAAGCTTTAATCTTGTTTGCTGTTCAAGAGTCTCCCTGGAGACTGAGAAAAGATGTTCAGAAGACCCGAGTGGCAGGACTTGCCGGTAAAACACAAGCCACAGAGGCAGATCTCACTGTGTCCTGCCTCCTTGCCGAGCTCTGACTCCCCACTCCTTGCCTGTCCAGATGACTTTCCTTTCTCACCTTCCCAACACATTGGTCCTACTGCCCTCCAGCAACATTCTCCATCACAGATGCCTGCCTTTGAGTGACATTACAAAGCTCCCAATGGGATCACACACATGTATAAAGCACATAGGGATGGGGAGGCACCTCCTGAGTCACCAAGTCTACCTCCACACTACCACTGCCCTCTCTGCATACATTTCTATTTATACCATCCTGGTGAAAGGATATTATTTTTTGTCTGTCTCACATCCGATGAAAGCCCAATCTCAAAACCCTCTTACAGTTATAAGCCTTCCCCTAATGTCAAAACTGACTGTATTCATGGCCGATCCATACCTATCTATTTGTATTGGCATATGAATTAATTCAATGCTTTAACCTGAAGCATATGAATTCTCTAAGTTAAACAGCACATTTTCCTCCCTGGCATTTCATTCTCTCATCCTGCCCAGCATAAGGGAGGAAAATAGACAGCAATAACAGATGTCTGTCTTAATAAATAATGCTCCGTCATAAAAGTCATCTCTGCTTTGACTGTTATCAACAACAATTTTAAGGAAGCATGGGATCCAAAAATGTTCCATTGCAGTGGAAATCTGGGGTGCAAGCCAAATCAGGGGTGAAAATAAGCAGTTTAAAACCAGTTTACGGCCAAAAGAGGGTAAAGAAATGAGATGCATCTGTGGGTCCTGAGGGAACTGGCAGATGAAGTTGCTAAGCTGCTAGCCATGACACTTGAGAAATTGTGGCAGTCTTACAAAGTTCACACTGACTAGAAAAGGGAAACACCCATTTTTAAAAAGCGAAGAAAGGAAGACCTGAGGAACTACAGGCCGGTCAGCCTCACTGTGCTTGGTGAGATCATGGAGCAGACTATCTTGGAAACTATGTTAAGGCACACAGAAAATAGAGAGGTGATTGGTGACGATCAGCATGGCTTCACTAAGGGCATATCATGCCTGACAAATTTGGTGGCTTTCTGCATCAGAACATTGGTGGATAAGGGAAGGCAACTGGCATTATTTATCTCGACTTGCGCAAAGCATTTGACAACTGTCCTGCACAACACCCTTGTCTCTGAGACTGTCTCTTGGAAAGACATGGATTTGATGGATGGACCACTTGGTGGGTAAGGAATTGGCTGGATGTGTGGCCAACAACTCAATGTCCAAGCGGTGACCAGTGACAAGTGGTGTTCCTCAGGGGTCGGTATTGGGACCAGCACTGTTTAATGTCTTTGTCGGCGACATGTACAATGGGATTGAGTGTACCTTCAGTCAATTTGCTGATAACACCAAGCTGTATCGTGTTGTCAACATCCTGGTGGGAATGGATGCCAACTAGAGGGACTTTGAAAGGCCTGAGAGGTGGGCCCACACAAACCTCATGAAGTTCAACAAGGCCAAGTGCAAGGTCCTGCACATGGGTCAGGGCAATCAATCCCATGCGCCAAAACAGACTGGGTAGAGAATGAATTGAGAGCAGCCCTGAGAAGGACTTGGGGGTGCTGGTTGATGAGTCTCAGAAAGCCAACCACATCCTAGGCTGCATCAAAGAAAGCATGACCAGCAGGTCAAGAGAGATGATTCTGCCCCTCTACTCTGCTCTCATGAGACCCCACCTGGAGTACTGCATCCAGCTCCAAAGATCCCAACATAAGAAGAACATGGACCTGTGGACCAGTTAGAATGAGTCCAGAGCAGGGCTGCGAAGATGATCAGAGAGCTGGAACACCTCTCCTAATAAGACAGACTGAAGGAGTTAGCCTTGTTCAGCCTGAAGAAGAGAAGGCTCCAGCAAGACCTTATAGCAGCTTTCCAGTATCTGAAGGGGGCCTACAAGAAAGCTGGAGACGGACTTTTCACAAGGGCATGGCTTTAAATTGAAATAGGGTAGATTTAGGTCAGATATAAGGAAGAAATTCTTCACTATGAGGGTAGTGAAGCACTGGAACAGGTTTCCCAGAGAAGCTGAGGACACCTCATCCCTGGAGGTGTTCAAGGCCAGGCTGGATGGGGCTTTGGGTCTAGTGGGAGGTGTCCCTGTCCATGGCAGGGGCTTGGAGCAAGATAATCTCTAAGGTCCATTTCAACCCAACCTTTTCTATAATTCAAAACTGAATTTAGTATTTTTTGCTACAGCGCAAACTTAGCCAAGACTATAATCAGGACAATAAATCATGGCCGCCAAAATCCTGCTTTTTCCAAGGAAAAAGAATCCTCCATACAACAAGATGTGACATGCAAGATTAGGGATAAAGAAAGTAGAAATGATTTGCCCTTGATTGCATTAGCCTAGGAACGAACAAAACGACAGCTCCTAACATGAGGCAGCTTTAGTTGTGGTAGCTGTAGTTTCAGAGAGGGAGCAGCCCCCACAGACCAAGTTCCCTACTGTTCTGGAGCTGATAGCCATTATTAGCCATGCTGTTATCTCAGCGAGCGCCTCACAGAAAAAAAGGCAGCATTTCCCCCACATTTTAATCCCTCTCTAATAAACCATGGCTACATATTCTCAATTAAAACCACCATGCTCTTGGCAACAGTTCCCGCAGAGGCCTGGGACCTCTTCATGTATCTAACTGCCTGTGCCACCACAGACAGAGCATTTGGAAGGCTACAGAACAATTCCTTGGAGAAAGGGAGGAGGAGGTGGTTAGGGAGGCTGGCTCACATCTGACTCTCCCACTTCATTCCCCTAGTTGTAACTCGCACAGAAATAAAACACTTTTATTTTGGTGCAGCTTTTCGCAAAACCTCTTCAATGGGACCGTGTGTTCATTCTCCTCCTTGTTCCTTGAAGAGCCCTTGTGACCCTGCTTCCAAAAAGGCTGGTTAAGTGCAGACGGGCTCAGACACCCACACCAGCCCTTTGCCTCCTGAAGTTTGGGAGGGCATCCCGCATACCTCCTCCTCAGCACAGGGACCTCAGACACCCACACCAGCCCTTTGCCTCCTGAAGTTTGGGAGGGCATCCCGCATACCTCCTCCTCAGCACAGGGACCTCAGACACCCACACCAGCCCTTTGCCTCCTGAAGTTTGGGAGGGCATCCCGCATACCTCCTCCTCAGCACAGGGACCTCAGACACCCACACCAGCCCTTTGCCTCCTGAAGTTTGGGAGGGCATCCCGCATACCTCCTCCTCAGCACAGGGACCTCAGACACCCACACCAGCCCTTTGCCTCCTGAAGTTTGGGAGGGCATCCCGCATACCTCCTCCTCAGCACAGGGACCTCAGACACCCACACCAGCCCTTTGCCTCCTGAAGTTTGGGAGGGCATCCCGCATACCTCCTCCTCAGCACAGGGACCTCAGACACCCACACCAGCCCTTTGCCTCCTGAAGTTTGGGAGGGCATCCCGCATACCTCCTCCTCAGCACAGGGACCTGACACTGAGAAGCCGGAAGCCTCCTGCAAACCTTCTGCTGGCATCTCCAACAGAAGCCAGCAGACCACACAGACTTAGTTGTCCCCTCCCCAGCAAATAATGATACCTTCAAGACAAACTTGAGGCTCACTTTGGGAATGCAGGAGGGATGCAGAGGATGGAATAGAAAGGGAGGGAAGGAGGCTGCATTGTTGTCTCTCCACTCTTGGCTGCTTTTTGGGTAAATAATGGACTTCTGTCTCCAGGGCTGGTAATCAGCTCTAAACGCCCTCAAAGAAAGCAAACAACAGCACAATAGCAGAGCCCAGAAATAAATCCATTTCATTATAAATTCATTTTGTTTTCATTCCATTTTTCTTGCTAGTAAAAAATTTAGGTTATGCTAAGCACTTTCTTTTCCCAGCAATCTCTGCGGGCTGTCAGCTAATGCAACAGAAAGTTAAGCTTTTGACAGTATAATGGCTTTGTTATGAAAAAAATACAATTATATTCTTTCCCAAGACAAATTCTACGGTATTAAAATATCTGAGCAATGTAGCATTGTCCTCAAAGCTGCTGCCGAAGGAATTTTACACAGAGAGATAGGAGGACAAGAAGAGCTTTCACAGAAGATGTGTTTTACTGCACAGATTTCTACCGCTCAGAAATACAGAAGAGATTTTTTTTTTTGTTTGTTTTAGCAGGACACAACCCATACGGTGGATTACTCAGTTACACAAGCTTAGCTTTTGCTTCTGTGTTACTTGCAGTTGTGTCACCCAAAACTAGAAATCATAACCGTCTGAAGACTCCTCCGTGGCATGCATCAAACTATGTCAATTAATCAGTGCCAGTTCATCTTCGTACTGGTGTTTCTAGCAAACTTATGAGCAGCAACTAAGAATGCTAATCTGGGACTACAGAGAGAGAGTTTAGAGTACTAAAGGGAGTGAATTCATAACTGATATCACAGATATTTCAGTAATCCTCCACGTCTCAGCTAATCCCAGCAAAGCTGCTTGATGTTCAGCTGGTGACAGGAATATCCCCAGGCAGCAGGAGAAGCCACAAAAGACTGACTGAGAGAAACCCTCTCCTGAACCCCACACAGAAACGGAAAAATTGAGCAAACTGTGAAGTTCTGGGATGGGCACAGAGTGACAAGGCTTAGAGCCTGTACTTACCCTGGAAAATTAAATGGAGCCAGGCACTAGCAGGAAAGTCCCAGACCTCAGCTCAAACACCTGTGCTGTCAAAGCAGGAGCAGGGTCCCCAGTGTGGTCTGCAAGTTCTCAGACATGGTTTAGTGTTTAGCACAGACCACTAGTAAGGAAGAGTTAATTCACACATGGCCACCCTAATCAAGAAACAAGACAATTTAACAGCGTAGATGCGGGCCCTTCTGTCCCACTTGGCCTCACAGTCAGCAGACAACTCTATGTGTGCTTAATTTACTAATGCAGACATTGCCAAAGCCGTGGAAGAATCTCAGCCACAACCTACGTAGAGTCAAGCACCACAAATGGCAATCTAGTAACAGCCAAGACAAAGGCATAATTTTCCACGTATGTGGTACTTGCAAGACATTCTTGTGGCTGGAAAAGACCAAGGCACGCTGAGCTGCATCTGAAACAGCAGCACCAATCCACCTCCAACTTTGCTTGGGTTTGCATTTCATGGGCTGACCTCATTTGAAAGTCCAAGAGGGATGGAGAGCATGCAAACTGGCTGATTCAGAGCAATCAAGGTGTCACCTCATGTTATGGGTGCAACGGGTAGCAACCTTCCCCTTACACTTGCCCTTACAAAACCATCTCTTCCCTTGCCGAGAACTTTACCAGCAGTGAACTGCTCAGGTTGACATTTTCCACACCAGGTGTTTGCGTCAGGCTGACTTTTCCTTTTTAAAGTGTCAACAGAAAAAGGTCAGTGATTTCTGAGAACAAGATTAAGTAAGTTGTTTTGTCCATGTTTGAGGAATTGTTGAACTTGCTTTGCTCAGAACACAGAACAGTCCTCGGTGCCTCCAGAAGAGACTGAGTTTGGTGGGAGAGTCACCCTGGTGCCTCTTCCTTGTGGGGAATTGTCCACATCCCTCCAAGTCTGCAGCAAGTGTGTATGAGCATGCGTTTGTGGAATTCACCAGTTTGAACGCAGCCAGTGATCTTTCTAGCATCCCATGGCTCTACTTCTGAAACTTCAGTCAATGCTAAGAACAATCCTTTCCCTTACAGATCCCAATCACGTTGTCCAAACACTAGATGAACACAACAACCTAACACATTCTCTTCTGGGACTGCAGGATTTCACAGGGAGCTGCTGCTTGGGGTACAGCATGAAGCAATGAAATGCAAAGCAGGGGGACTGCATCTCCTTCTAAATGCTCCCTTGCAGGTCGTCGTAACAGCCAGCAGGACTGATGACAGAAGAAACCAGTAATTTGGGACAAATAATACAAGGGTGGAGAAAAGAGCAGATATTTTGCACAGAAGAGGCAAACTCAGGACATCACTGAGACTAGAGAAAAAAGGGCAGGGCAAGTAGGATATGATCATCCTCTGGAGCTACAGCATGATGTGACACACAGAATCACATAAACAGAGTATCAGGGATGGGAAGGGACCTTGAAAGATCATTTAGTCCAATCCCCCTGCCGGAGCAGGAACACCTAGATCAGGTCATACAGGAATGTGTCCAGGCGGGTTTTGAATAGCTCCAGAGAAGGAGACTCCACAACCTCTCTGAGCAGCCCGTTCTGGTGTTCCATCACCCTCACTGTGAAACAGTTTTTTCTCATATTTAAGTGGAACCTCCTGTGTTCCAGCTTGCACCCATTGCCCCTTGTCCTATCATTGGATGTCACTGAGAATTGACAGCAGGTCCCAGTGCGTGTTTCATATTCCCTCATCAAGTCAGCCCTGTGGTGGGATCCAGCTGAGAGCCTGAATGAGCACCAGCAGCAGTCTGAATGCACAAGTACTACAAGCCCTTTTGCTGTGAAGGTGGTTGACCTACTGACTGCTCCACTGATGAAACCTCTCAAGTCACTCCACAAGCACTGTGGCTCCAAGAGCCAAAACACATGGATGGCTCATGCCTCATCTCTGACCTACCACTGTTTTGTCTGTTGTTTTTTCAAGACAAAATAAAGAAAAAGAAGAAAGAGCAGTATAGACCTGTGCTCTTAGCAGTATGGACTCAACAGTTGCTGACACGTCTCTAGAAAGAGCATGAAGACCACCTGAGGTGATGGCTTCATTTGCTTGTTTTTGTCTGCAGTAAGAGAGATCTATCAATAGCCTACCTTACAGAGGTTTGATGGCAGCTTAAGTAATTAACCAGCAAATACTCTGGTGGACTGAGATAGATGATACAGCAGACAGCAAAATACAATTACAAATGCTCCGAGGCAGACAATGTTGAGGAATGCCAAACCAATAGCAGCCAGGTCAGCGCTGCTGGTCCCCGGTTTCTTCTTTCCCAGTAGCAGGATAGCATCACCCTACAGTACTCGCTCCTAGAAGTGCCAGGATCCTTCTGGGAATCTGGGTCTTGCCACTGCAAGGCACTGCCTCTAAGCTGATCACCCAAGCAGCACCTATCCCCCAACAGAAATGAATTTTATATGGCAACTGGGGCTGCAGCTCAGTGGATTTATACCCTGGAGCTCGGGAATGTGGGATGGGGGGCATCCAAGGCAAAAAAACCCAGGTGGTAGAGTGAGATAAATGACAAAGCAGTGGCTCACGCAAAAGTAAATGGTACCTGCACAGCAGCCATTCCTCCCTGAGCAGTGAAGGTGATTGTGCCAGACCTTGGGAAACTTCCCAGAAACCTGAAAGTTTATAGCAGTGGCAGAAGCGAAGATCTCTGCACAGACAACAGTCTCCAGTTACCAAAGCCAGCTCAGTTGGCTTGAGGACAGGTTATTTCCATGTTATTTCCATGGGTGGGTTTTTTTTGTTGTTGTTGATGGGTTCTTTGCTTGCTCGTTTAATGATGACACTTTCTGTATCTGTTTCCCCATATAACAGCAAGAAGCCAGACATCAGAAATTTTTTGCTAGGCCTCCCAAATCAGAGGGGATATCTGTGACTGTGTTTGCAAAGACAACCCTACCAATTCTTTCAACCACTGGGGTTCCCATGTACCACTCCTCCTTAAATCAGAGGTGTCCTCACTGATGATGTGAGGTTGGCTTCCCAGCCTCCCAGTAGCTACAGAAGCCTAGTGTTCTTCTATTTACCTTTTGTATCCAGCCCTGCAAGCCTCCTTCCTCGAAAAGAAAAAGAAATAATTAGCAAAACTACTTTGGTTCTTCTCCCAGGGCAGAGTTTTCCTTTCCTGACGTTCACAGATGCTGGAAACAGTGTGTGGGGAACATGGAAGGGAAACAAAAGCCTTCAGCCTCACTAGAAGCCCAGGCCACAGCACCAGCCTCACACTGCCTGAAAACATCCTCTCTGTCCGGGGGTGCTCAGCTCCTCAAAGAAAGGGCTGCAGCCACGCTCTCTCTTTGCTAGTAACGACACAGAAATGGCTGAGTTAATGTTTCTCTACAAATGCCCTTGTTTGTGGAACTGTACAGACGCCACGGAGACATCTGCGACAGGCTGAAACTTGGTGGATTACATGCTTTATGTCAAAAATCAAATCAAAGACAGGGGGAGCACACTGAGTTTGGACCCATTTTAAGTTAAACAAGCACAAAATATTTGGCACGTTTCCCTAGCTTAATGTAGTATAAACATTTTTGGTATTTGACAGGGAAAATTTCACATTTAATGAATGTGGAAAGAAGGTCACACTATTTTTGCAGTTTCAATTAAACACAGGACAGCCCCAGCTTCTGCTGCACCATTAGCAAGGTCCATATGCGAAGTTCAGCGGCAATTTTATAGCCAGTGCTGCACTGGAGAGGTGACAGGAGATACTCCTGTGGGACCGTAGGTTCTCCTGCAGCACCCAGTGAAGACAACTGGATTTTTGCCTTTATTTTCCGAGCTGAAAAAAAATGAACTCCAATAGACATAAAACTGAAGCAGACTAAGGATTTCAGAAGGCAGCCTCTGGCAAATCCAGCTACAGCAGTTTAAGACATTAGCTTGCACAGCTGTCTGCCAGCCTTGGCTGTCCACCTTGTCGGCCAGCCAGAATTTATTGCTCCTCTAATAAAGTCAGCAGAAAGAAATACATGCTTGTGCCTCAGCCACTACAGTTCACAGCCCAGTGTATTAGACTGAACTGCTGACGATCATTTGTTTTCAGTAAGATTGCAGACTTGCAGCTGTATATCCAAGAAGGGATATACAGACAGAGCAGACAAGAACAGAACAAAATGTCTCTCTAGCTGCAAATGGCTTAGAAGAGACTTGAAAGAAAATGGACAAATGAAGGGGCTAAACAACTTATGAAAGATGTTTATTCTACAGAAATTACTGCAGTGACTCTCTTCTGCATCCTTTGCTGTTGGCAAGACTGGTATGGCTATCTACTGCTCACTCCAGGGGGAAGGGACCTGTTGATGCAGAAGATAAAAGTCTGCAGGAGTTATCACTACTGCTCATGCCCCGACTAGCCCAGAGGCCACTGTGAAAGTAGGAGCATCGTCCATTGCCTCCAGCTAGAACCAGGTGTAACAAAGCTGAGAGATCTCCTGACCCTAAGGCCTGCACTTCTGACATCGCCCTCCCCTCTCCAGGGCTCAGCTCCAGGAATGACATCGCCCGAATGCATAAGCAGTCTATTCTTATAATTCCTAATGTAAACACACCTTCTCCCATGCAGAGGAGAGATTCCAGTAGTAAAATGGTGTGTATTGAAAGAAATGAAGATATGAAATTCAGAAGGGACAATAGTTTTGGTTTGGGTTTTTTTTTTTTCCACCAAAGGTTTAAGAAAAGCCAGGAAATTCACACACCCAAAGCATTTACTAAAATATGTCCCTATAGCTGGCTTTGACTCAAGCATATCAAGAAATCAATGGTAGCCTTTTGAATACTGAGAACAAATTGCTTAAGTACCTATCGTTGTGTATGTGCAGACATTGTTTTCACATGCTGAACGTCCCGCTTGCCTTGCTGAACAAAGCTACACGACATGCTACATGTACAAAGGTACTAGGAAATAAATGTAACAGGATCTGTTTCACCCCACACAATTTTAGAAATAGCATGTGATATTATAACAACTTACTGAGCCACAAGAAACAGATACAGAGTGCTGCACGCCACCTTGAAGTTTTGTAATTATTGAAAGAAAGTACTTGAAAACAATCAAAAAACTCCCAAATCCCCACTAGCCAAAAAAAGCCTCAAAAGCTCCTTGTTGCAGGTCTAAGAGGCCTCCTAGGATAAAACTTGCAAAGCTTGCCTCTCTTTTTCCCTGCCAAATGCTCAGATCCTGTGAGGGTGTAGAGATTTCAGGTCAGACACACACATAAGATACCAGCTCTAGAAAGTTATCTGACCGAGCTGAAGGAATGGTATGCGAATGCTCCTTTAGCCTATGGCAAAGGCAAGGTAAGGTAAATAATCCTAGCCTGCAATGAAAGATTTACTGCAATCACAGCATCTAACATCTTTAACACAGCCTATGCAAAGCCAGCTGCTGGCTGTACGTTCCTCCTTGCACTGTGAGTGCTCTAGCACTTACAAGACCCGTGTCATTTTCATGTGCTAACTCAGAAGACGGCAGCCCTGACCAAAGAGAGACTAAGACGAAGTATGTTACAGTGGACACAAAAGTCTACCAGACCTGTGCTGATCTGTAAGAGCTTTTCACTCACGGGGACTCAACACCAATTCTCACTCACCGAATGAGCCACAAATCCCTTACCTATGCAAATATTACTTGCTCTAGTGCTTGGTACCCTTGACGCTGTGAAATCTGAAATCTCTCCAGAAACACAGCCTAGTTCCAGCAGTGATCATTTACACAAGAAGCCTTTAACGTTGCAGGCGGCAACATCAAGACCAGGGTGCAGATGAAAATCAAGTATCTACAAGGGACAGCTGCTTGTGGCTGCTTGCATCTCCCTTCTAGGAATGAATGCTGGCTCTACAGCAAAGGTATCAAAACCGGTTATGAAGCAGTTCCTGATGTGTTGCAGCTCACTGCTTCATCCGCCATAGGAAAGCTAATCCAAGTTCAGTCATCAATACACACTGTGCCATCAGTAATTCAGGCCACGTTCTGTGACCTGTCCAGTCATCCCTGCTGCGTGATGGCAATTTCAGCCAAAGGGTGGAGATTTCCATGATCGCAAAGCACTTCAGCTGCCCAACTTTAATCTTGCAAGTCCTTTCTTATATATCAAAACACAATTGACTTTTATGAGCCTCATTATTCTCCAAAACACCAAGAAGTCAGCACAGCCCTGCGCCAGGGACCCTGTTCCTTCAGTTACATCAATGTCTCATTAAATATTGTCATTTTTTCCTCTTCCCATGACAACAAACGCGCTAAGCAATGATCCATGAGAAACATGCTTTACTTCTGCATGCTTCATGCGTGGACTTCACCGTGTTTCTTCATCTTACTGTGTCTCCATCTGAGCCAAGACACTGGTAATTTCCTCCCTTCCCCCTTCCCTATCGGAAACCATACAACTGCAGAGAGATCAGACTACAGTAACACTGGGACAGCAGCCAGCAGTACGCAGTGTGCCTGGCTTCTAGCAGCTAAATCCTACCAAAAATAATGATGCAAATACAGGTAACTCCTCCTCGAGACATCCTGATGTTTTCAACAACCTCTTAGGAACACATAATGCTGCCGGATGGGACAGAGACCAAAAGGAACAGATTTGGGACTCCTGGTACTTACTGTGTGAACACCTGCTGGCTAAATGAATAGCTCTATCTGAAAGTAGGGATAGCTGCATGCACGTTCTTAAACTGCTTCCCGAGGGCAGGCACAAACTGCACTGAAATAATGCAGTCATGAGGTGGAAAGCTCTCCTCAAGGTATCTCAAGCACCAGGGGTCCTACCAAAGCATTCACCTTGAAGTACTTGGGCCCAGATTCTTATCACAATTTAAGAGATGATCAAGTCCCTTGTTCCCTGTAAACCTCAGATATATTACCTGTCTTCAGCGTGTTGGGTGTCAGCAGCATTTCCAGTACCGCATGGGAAGACTGTGGGAAGCAAAATTGGGCCTTGCAAGTCCTACCAGGTAAGCACATCTTCACCCCTCCACCAACAAATGCAGTCAGTCTATGATACTACCCTGCCCACACACTGCGTGAGCATAAGCATGGACTCAAAGCCCCCCTCATGCAGAACTAAGCTGATGGATGTGACAGTCATGGTACCCTGTGTCCTTGAGTACATCACCTAATGCTCTCTGCAGTTCGTCTCTGCAATAAATGAGTGCTTGTAAACTCCCTCATCCCGTCAGGGGAAGCACCCCATGGACAGAGAGCCTTTCAGAGAGGTGGAAATCACCCTCCCCCTGCTGCTATACACTGCTGGAGGCTGTGAAGGAGAGGCCTTGCCAAGAGCTCTGGCAGCCTCTCGCTTTGCAGAACACAGGGAATTGCAGCAGGGACAGGTGAGCCACCCCTGGGCTGTGTCCAGCAGAAGCTGTGGCACAGCTCCATGCCATGCCTTACCCGAGGACCCCGGTACCTGCCAGCCAGGCCCTGTCCTCGGAGATGACAAAGCTGCCAAAACCTTCCCAAGCCCATTCCCCAGAGCCCACCATGGCTCACCCCCAACAGGGTCTGCACTAGAAAGAGAATCCCACCTGGCCACGCTCCTCCATCCTGGTGACCCACAGAGATCCCTTTAGGTTTTATACAAGAGGAACAATGGGGACAGACCACAGCTTCTTTGAGAAAGCATTAACACTCTCCTGCATCCAAAAACCAATGAGCAGCCAGCAAAGGGACCTCTCTTGCAGGGGCTCTATTCAGTGGCAGGGGACAGGATGGGGCAGAGAGGGAGACACCTCCTTTTCCCTCCCTACGCTCTGCTTTCCCACATTTTCTCTCCCATCTGTGGAAAGATACAAAATGAAGAGCAATGTTCCCCCTCCTCCTCCTCCTCAACCAGAATTTTGTGGAGCACAATTCAGTCTTCAGCTGCATAGGGGCAGAAAAGGAAGCTCAAAGAAAAAGCAGATTGAGAGGCACTCACCTTTCTCCAGGGCTGCTGACAGGCAGAGCAGCTTACAGCCACTGCGAAACCGCTCCTTTAGATGCACGTTGCAAGGAAATTTGGCTACAAGTTTAAAAATCACAGCCCCAAGGAACACAGGGCTTTGTTGCCTCTTGCCAGACTTTTATTAAAAAATGGGGTTTGAGCTCACATTAGAACACAGGGTGAAAACATCGCCTCAGGAGAGGGAACCACCTCCTCATCACTGACTGAAAAAAATGACTTTCAACCAGCTTGCCCATAGAAAAAGTGCACAGGCTTGCTTTATTTGAATGCCTCTGCTATCCGAGTAAGGCTGCCTTGCAGAAAGGTGCTTTAAAGCACAAACCTGCAGCCTAGACCACTTGGGTTTCCTGAGGTGTGAAATGAAAGGGACCTGAGAAGAAGAAACGTGGAGTGCCTTCTACTTCCTCTGAGAGGAGGAAAATCCCCCAGATGTTCACATTTAAAGACAAAGTTGGACATAAATAGAGAAACAACAACAACAAAAAAAAAGGGGTATTTTAATAACCCCTGAATCTTTATTATGCAGTTTTAGTACAGAAGCTTCCCAAGGTCCAAGTCAAGATCCATCCCAGTCTGTGACAAACTCAGATGTCAAACAGACATCTCAGAAGAGAGTCCATGCCCTTGGCACTGTAAGTAAGCAAGATTTACTCTTGGAAGAAACTCCTGTATTGTTACTTGGTTAGAAAAGGATCGTTTGAGAAGGGTGGAGTGAACAGCAAGAAATCTGGCTCTGCCTGCACCTCTCTAACTGTATCAAGTGTGGGTCAGACTCATGGGTGACGGCTTGAGTTGCCCAGAGGAGGGGCAGCCTGCATGTTCTTTGTGACCCCCAGGAGTGTTCCAGGATGGATGGATGTGCGTAAAACAAACCGAGTCACGTAACAGAGAGAGCTCTCCCCCCTGTCAAAGCCTTGCTCATCCACCAGTCTCTGCCGTGAGAGAAGTAACAGAAACCAGAGCAGCAGCAGTATATGCCGGTGTTCCTGTGGGACTTCACTGTGCGTGAAGCCACGCTCACCGATGTCAGAAGCCTTTAACAGCTTTCGGGCCCCAGTTCTGCAAACCATCACTGCTTGGTCTAGATACTTTAAGTGTGGGCATGCAAGACACCACACAGACTATGCTATCTGCTCTCCTCACCCTGGGAGCCTGTGCACCCAAACTGGCCCACAAGCCCATCAGCTAACTGGTCTGATGCAAAGGGCCCTGCGACAGCAGGGACACCACAGTCCAGGCACTGGTTGGGGGACTGTACAACCTCTAGCAGGGCTCAGCTGAAGCTGCCTGCCAGAGGACAGGCTCCAGCTGGCCAAAGCTCTGCAATACAGCCCTTTGCCTACTAGAGGGTATGAGCTGAGCACTCACCCCCCAGCCCAGCCAAATCTCACCTGTGGGGTCAAAAGGGTCGAGAAGCCTCTAAATATTGAGCTTTAACTGAAGTATCTATTACAGGAAACTCAAAATCAAGGCTTTAGCTGGTAATGACAGCAGCACATTTGTGTTCTGGAGGAAGACTCCTGTTACAAAAACCTTGCCAGCTATGCTTCTTGACGGTGCATGCATTAATGTATATGAACACCCCAACACTAAATTAGGTCTCATACTGTTTTTGTCATTCTTTTTACAACTTATGATGCCCAAGGCTGTAGAGATTCCCAGCAAATGGAGGCGCCGTGTCATTGCGTGGTGAGGGAGCACTACAAGGGTGGGAAAGGGGATGCAATGTGTGGAGCCCCATGGGTGAACATGGGATTTGGAGACATACCTTACCCAGGGATGGCTTGAAGAGCTCAGACGGTTCAGTTGGCCAAAGACAAGACTGGGAACGGCCCTTGTTGCAGACCACAGTTACAATGGTGGGGAACAGACATGCAGTACTAAAGGCCTCTGCTGTTTAGCAGATTAAATGCAAGATTCAGCATCCGGAGATCAAAACTAGACAAACGTCAGCCTGAAATGAGGTGTAACAGCATGTGGGTAATTAACCACTGCAGCAACATACCAAACGCAGTGGTATTTTCCATTTGTGGTAATTACTTAATCAAGACTAGATGTTTTTTAAGACACGCTTTAGAGTCCAGAGCAAATGGAATTAATAATAAAAGCTGGATATATGGGCTGTGTTATACAAGAGGGCAGAATTAAAGCACAATAGCTCATTCTGGTCTCACCATCTATTCACCTCTGGGGAAAATTGCCCCTTTTAGTGTCAATGGAGTTCATAGGCAACCATAGTTTTAGTGAGAAGACATGCTGATGTTTACGTGAAATAGTAATAATAATATGTTGTGTTTCACCCACACTCTAATCTGAAATTCTCCAAGCAACTTCACTGTCACTATGTCAGTAAGCCTGACAGCTCACTGGCTGATAAATTGGCATTATCATCCCCCTTTCATCCAGCTTGAACTTTTTCAGAGTAGCTAATCATCTGCTTACCTTTTTACATGGGAAACAGTACACTCAGGCTACCTGTTATCTTGGGCACCTACTGTTAGGCCTGTTGGTGACAAAACATTCCTTCAGGTGCCTTGCAGAAGGTCTCAGGGTGGGAAGTAGCTTGGCACAAAGAACTGCCTGGCAGCTCACAGCTCTGGATGCTTAACTCCAGTACAGCACTCCCAAACTCCTTATAACCTCCCTAGAAAAATTCTGGTAACAATGTATTTTTTAAAACCAGAAGTCAACAGTTAAAGTGTTGGTGGGGTGGGAAAATCAAGAGAAAACTTGGCAGTTGTTTTAACAAACATCTTCACATACAACAGACAGACAAAAAAACAGAGTAATTTCCATTAGTTACCATGACAACCAATGGAAATCGCTATCCCATCTTCTCTCCCTCGTCAACCTTTGACAGACCTGTCAGGGAAAGCAAGCCATTATGCCCTGTGTAAGATTCTCTCTACTTAACTAGAACATATAGCTCACAGAGAAATCTACATTGCCGTAATGTCAAGTGCTCCCCTTACAGCACATCTCCAGTTTCTCTCCTCTGAGATACAAATAGCTGGAGAGATGATGTTGCTTCTCTGAGAGCAAACACACTCCAGAAATACGATCCCCATTGTGAGACACCTCAGCTCTCCCACCTTATGCCCTTCTTCTCTCTCTCTGGCTCCATACAAACATTCAACCATCTCTTCCTTTCCATCTGTGAGCCATTGGCTCACATTTTAAATGTGGCTTGTACAAGCTCTTTTTGCACATCTTCACTGCCTGGTAAGAAACTGCTGCATCACACAGCAATTCTGCTCCACATTTTCTCTCTGTTTTCCTTACTATTGTTATCATTGCTGCTAAGGATAATGACCCTCTGCAACGCCTGCCTTCTACCTGAGAGCTTTTAAACTGAACAGGAACACATTCAGCTTCATAAGACCCTTCTGAGAGCCATAGCACAATCATTATCCTTATTTTACAGAAGTGAACACCATGGCTCAGAGGAATTAGGCGTCTTGCCCAAAGCCTACATACAAACCACGGCACAACGCTAAGAGTGACAAGTAGGTCTGGGGAGAAGAGTTTGTTTGCATTTTCTTGATGCCTAGAGGCTCTGAAGCTGTTTGAACCACATATGCTCAGAATCCCCTTTAGTCCCTCCAGCCTGCCAGAACTCCACAGCAAGTAAATAAAACCTGAAAAAAAAAAAAACAACCAAACCCAAACCCAACAGTTGTTTCTGTTCAATGCTGGTTTACTGTTGACCTTGCATCTGCAGCCAGGATGGCCTAACTCACCCCAGCGTCTGGATGTGTGCTGCTGCACCGCAGAAGATCTTGGCAGTGATTTGTGAGGAGGCATTAACACCCAGCTGTTCTCCTGTCTCTTTCAGTTTTCACATGTACAAAATTAAGAGTGGCCCAGGCACTGCACTGACACCGTGCGGTTTCAGGTTATTCAGGTACCACAACGAGATTCAACATTCAGGCAGTAGGATCTGAAACCCCCAAATAATCCACAGTGACTGCAAGTTTTCCTGCATTCTCCTCCACTCCCCCATCCCAGGTCTGGGTTGCAGGAGTTACCAGAAAATTGCTCTGTAAACGGAGAAAGTTGTCTGTGTGTGTGTGTGTGTGTGTGCGCGCACAGGCACCGGGTGTAATAAACCAAGTTTGGCCCAGTTTCCTCCACAACATCCTCCTGGGGGACTGCACACAGCTCTGAGTGCCAAAGAGGGGTGGACAAACCATAAAGCGCAAAACTGAGCAACAGCAAGCTGTTCTACAAGCTGCTTCCCATAGATTCCTGTCTTAAGGCTGATCGTGCTTGGTGGCTATGAAGGTGTGAGCTACTATGGAAGGGAAATACTCAATAAAACACTTCTCCGATCCATAGTATGCTGGAGCTGATGCTGGAGGTGAAGATGCTGGAGCTCCTCCCTCAGGTATGGCAGTAACTACTCTACCAGAGTCCCTATTTTAGCAAAATTTAGAGGAACACAGTATTTTGTAGGAAATTAATACGTTTTGCTAAACACGGCTAAAACTGGATGTTGGGTTTAAAAGTTACTCGAGAAGGTTCAAAGGTACCAACAGAGAATACGATCACATAAAGCTCCATTTCTTTAGGCAGCCAAGGAAAAATGGTCTGCTTTGACAGGAGGAAGGGAGCTACAAAGAGATTAAAAGAGGTGGGCTAAGCATGGAGCTGAGGGGCCCCATAAACCGGCTACGTGTACAAGGTGGAGAGAACTGCTCAGGAGAGGCACTGATTAGCATTGAACACAAGGGCGTAATTAGGACCTTTGGGACAGAATAAAAAGATTAATGGTCTGCTTGCTCATAGAAGAAGACCAAGAAGATAAACTTCCCGACTTTGAGATACTCCAGAGCATGGTATCATTTGTCACAGCACAGGAAGGGGGCATCACTTATCAGGGTTGTGTAAAACTGGATTTGACAAGACACTAATGGCTACAGTTTGAACAAGGAGCTACTAATCCCAGGGCACGCAGAGATACCTTGTAGAAAAAACAGCCTATTTTTCTAAAGAAAGATGCTTGGAATGATCCGGAAAAAGCATTACCACGTTTGTCACTAGCCCAAAAGCTTGACAAAACACATGGGAATCACCCTTCAAGCGTGGACAAGTCTCCCCATGTACACCTCTCAGGTGAACAAAGGCCTGAGGGTATGCCTCTCACCCCTCCTGGAAGTGCTCCTTTCAGCCAGGTCAGGCTGGTCACGCTGCCCTATCCGTAGCTCAGTAGCCAATGCAACCAAGCAGATACTGGACATAGCCACCAATGCATGTCACCGACCACTCTGCAGTCCCAGCCCTGCAGCAGGTCAAATATGAGAATGCTCCTTGCCAGGGAGAACATAGGCCACCTGTCCAGCCCAGGTCTTGGGAAGGGCAATGTGATGCTTCCTGAGCAAAGCTCAGCGCACGAGCAAGCGCAGGCACTGAGGCTTGCTCTTTAACTGTAGACTGGGCATAAATCAGGCAGTTAAAATAAAAAATAAAATTAAAAAAAGTACTCCCTCTTCACCCTTACACATCATCCTCTACCAATGGGTCGAGGCCCTAGTCCTGGGGACATGAGAACTGTTGCTCCCTGAGAAACGGAGCCTCTGTTGCAACCTGACTTCTCCGTTGTCTCTCCCCAGGGCAACTGGAGAAGGGGAGAGCTGCCTGAAGAAGATCAGAGTGATACTACTTCTGTGGCATTCGTTGTCCTGGGGCAGGAATATCCCAGAGCTTGCATCATACGGAGCAAACACGCTGTCCTCAGACAGGAATACCACAGCTTTTCTGCCAAGTTGAAGGCGATGCCTTTGACACGAATGCTTGGTCCCCTGCCACCTTAATCTTCTAGAGCCCTGGGTTTGAATGCACGAGCTGCAGACCAGAGCTGGGTCACAACCTTTTTGGTTATCCCTGAGGAATTTTACTCACCCAGACAATGAAACGATCCAGACATAGCAAAAATTCCCTGAGGAAATCGTCTCCTCCTACATATAGGAAACGAGACAACAATTCCAATCCCTCATACTTAACCTTCCTCAAACATAAACATGAAAAAGTAGCCAAAACGCAGGAGGGAAAGAAAGTCCCAGAGCAGCAAGGAGTACACATGCAAAGAGTTACGTCATGCAGAAGTAAAGCTCTTGGCTTCAGGCTACAATTACCAGCACTTAAATGGCAGGGGCCACTCTAGTGCAGAGGGGAGGGGGAGCTCCCCCCTGGGAACCTTCCTCCAGATAGATTCATTATCAGGAAAATGGCAACAGGCTCCACCATCAAAACCATCCCTGGACAGAGTGGCACTGGAAGCCAACCTGGCGTCTCGCCAGCATCTGCTGAACACTCTCTCCTCTGCCCATCTCAGATGATGGACAGAAACTCTCTGTTCTACCCCTCTAACGCTCAAGCCCCCAAATCCTCTGCCTTGGCAGTGGGTGACAAGGAAAGAGGGGTGAAGGGTGGCATTTTTGATGGCTAGGAGGCACAGCCAGCTCATGGGCTCTTGTGTTAGGACAAGGTTCACCAGTACATCTCCCCATCAGAGGCAGGTAGCTTTGCCAGCACACCCCTGTCACTTCACTCTTGGTTCCCTATTAGATAAGATTTTAATGCCCTCTTCTCCCCTCCCCTGACTTTGGAAGGCTTGAGAAGACTGTTTCAGGATTGAGTCTTTCTGCTGCCACAACTACCTCCTCAGCAAGTCTGTCCACTACCTCCCTAGGCCTCCTCACAGGCAAAGAAACAAAGAAGTTGCTTCTGGCTATAGATAATCTTTAAAGCTATCACTATTTCTTGAAACCTTCTGTGGCAGGGAAAAGCTGAGTGAGTACAGAAAGCTCTGGCTTTCCCAAAGCCTCTTGATCAGTCTGTATCAGGATCAAGCTAGTAGCAAGGATGGGGTCAGGAGGAACATGTATTGACTAGAGACAAGAAGCAGTGGGCAACAAGTAGCTGTCCAAGCAGTCCTTCTGTACTTCCAAGCCCAGTGCTATCATGGCTTAGAGCATAAGGTGTGCAACTCCTCTCCTCCTCCTACTGAAACCCAGCTGCTCTGACTTGGTGTTTTTACCCATTTCTCTCTATTGTTCCCTCAAGTTGGTTCGTTGCTTTAGCATTGCAAGGCCCTCTACAAGGATATGAAAAAAGAGGAAAAAAACCCCATATGCATATGCCTACAGCTTTAGTGCTATGTAACAAAGCTGCAGAATGAAAGGAGGGAAGGATAGAGGACAAGGAACAAGAAAAGCTGGTTCCTATGAGGTCCATGTTAAGAGTATTTAAAGAAAGTGGTTAGAGGTCCATCTATGGGATAGCAGTTGACAGAACGGTCAAAGGAAACTCTGTACAACCACCTATCCAATGCCCACACAGAGACGAATGAGGTGGTTCTAACAAGTCTTGTCTCTCAACGTCCTCATTTTCCTCATGAATTGACTATTTTCCTCAGAAGTACAGGAGACATCTCCCCTGTGACACAAAAACCAGATTCCAGTCTTCAAGCCGTTTCTTCAGCCAAACAAATATGGGATCTACCTACAGCTGAGCTAATGAGATACAAAATCCCTGCCTGATCATCTACCCTAAACCCTTTGTTCTTTCCAAATGTATTGGTCCAAGAGGAGCCTCCAAATTGTTTCCAAGCTATGTACCCTTTGACGTGATCCAAACTAGGTTCAGATGCCTCAAGAAATCCCACATATGCAGAGTGGAGCACAAGCTTGCTTTTCATAGGATCATAGAATGGTTTGGAAGGGACCTTAAAGATGATCTTGTTCCAAGCCCCCTGCCATGGGCACTAGACCAGGTTGTTCAAAGTCCCATCCAACCTGGCCTTCAACACTTCTTTTCTTCATCATCTCTCACAAGCAGCCTAACTCTAATCCACTGCCCCAAGCAATCACAGGCCCAGTGTTAAAACCAAGAGGAACAGTGTGCTAACTGAGACAGCTAAGGCACGGAACAGGGAGGAAGATTTCACAGAAACTTACATGAACTTCACTTCTGGGTAGATGGTTTGCACAGTAGAAAAGGGACATAGTCACCGATTACTGGTATTTTCAGCCCAGACCAGAACTGGAGCACACTCAAGAGAAACTAGGGTGAAAATGCCATGCAGTAGTTACTCACGTTGAAGTTATCTGTGCTTTGATATAGCCCTGAAGTCTCCAAGCCTGCTTATCTGCCATTTGTTTATTTACAGGTGCCATGCCTAGGAATTGCAATCAGAGCCCCATAGCACAAAAAGAAACAAGCCCCTGCTGTAACCAGCTCTCATCTAACTTACTACACCAGCTGTGGGCAAAATCTACAACCTCTGGGAAACTCCAGAGGTACGTATTCCCATGCCTGCCACCCAGATGCATGTCTAGAAGGAAGTACACTTCACAGCCTGCTCTTTTCTTTCGCTAAACTCAGAGACAATGCTGTGAGAGATAAATCTCTCAGAAGAAATGCTGGTTATTCACATATTAGCTTAGATATTGTAGTACAGCAGAATCCAAACCCCTGCAAAGATAGATGCAACCCAGCTAAATAAGGCATTTCTGGGAACCAGTCTCATGTAGCTCACAGGATATGTGGCACAAAACACAGCCTGGAGTCTCATGAGCCCGGAAAGACACATCTGGCCAAGATCTGTGACAAAACTCTCTTCTGTACAAAGAGAAACATTCCCCGTCTCGTGTAACACCACACAAGAAAGATCAAAGGTGCCTTGGTGCCTCCTGATGGGTAAGCAGCTGTAGCAATAACAGCAGCTGGAAAATCCAACGGGAGACTCTCAGCCAGTCCTTTCCTCCTGTGCTGGGAGCCAAGCTGCCTCCCAGGCAGCCCCCAGCAGCAGCCCCCTGTTAATTACCGGCAAGGAATTTGCACGCTGGCAGATAAAGTCATTCACTCAGCTATGGTGAATTTGCACAAAGCGGCTTGGACGTGACGGCAGCTCCATCCAAGAAGCAGCACCAGGGTGCCACACACACCTATGTGCTATGTGACACCGCTTCTGCTTCAGAGCTTACGCGACGCACACTGCTGCTCGGAGGTTACAGCCCCTTCAAAACAGCCCAGGAGGTCGTTTAAACACCCCTAGACGGGGCATTTGGCCAGCAACTTCACAACACAAGGTGACTCAGACAGAGCCGCTCAGTTTGTCACCCAGACTCCGATCCTTGGGATCACCCACAGCAGAGCAGCTGCCCAACGGGGCAGCACACGCCTTAAAAACCAGGCTTTGCACAGATGAGCCTTTGCTGCACGCCCAAGGTAGAAATCACTTTTCCCCTGCTTCCCCATTTAAAATACATATAGTGCCTTGAAGACAACGCCTGGTCTGGCACTCTAGGGCAGGATTTCAAGCAGGAAGATGCCTATCGCTCCAGAACCGGCTCAAGGAGAAAAATGGACACAATTATTCCTTCCACGGCAGACTGAAGATGTGTCTGCTAGACTAGACCTGGGAAGCTAGTTTTATTACATTAGTGGATTACATGTGACCGCTGGGTTTTATTGCAGGAAGTCAGCGCATCTTAAAAACTGCCCAAGTTACCCACATCATTGGTACCACAGTGTCTTCCCCNACTGCCACGGACAAATTATCAGTGAGAGGAGAAATGAACTATCTACAAAGTTTCTATCACTAAAAATTTCAAAGGCAAAGGTACCCTTCTTAAAATGATGGCTTCAGGGCCAAATACAGCTACGCTATCGCATCAGGATCTCAACTTCCATTTATTCAGTTTAATTTATTAATACAGCAGTTTTTAGTCTTCACCACTGCAAAAACGTGTGAAAAGCTTAACCAAAGCAAGCTGCCGGTGCTGGCCTGACTGTGTGAACAGCCCAATGGGAGGAAGCACACTAGGCTTTATGAAGACCAGCTGAACTCCCAGTTCCATCTGCCCGGGGCACATGAGCACTCTGCTGGCAAAAGGAGCAGAGGACTTGGAAAGGGTCGAGCGTTGCCCTCCTTCGCTTGCAAAAGCAGTCAAGTCAGATTGAGAGGAAGCTCCCAGGTGAGTTAAGCAAACAGAACTTGGCCAAACCCTTTGTCTTTTCTGCCCCTCCATCCCTTTTCAGCTTTTCACATGGAAATACTACATTGAGTGAAAAGGAGATAGGGTGAGATAGGTGAGAAACAATTAATCCCTTTGTAACAACAAATGTAGACACTGCAAATGCTGTGCTATTTGAAAAGGTTATAAATCTGCCCCCAGCTGCTTGTCATCAGTGTTGCTTTGGAGTTATAGCCCCCTCAAATCTGTCAGTAGATCTCCTTGCAAGACAAGAGCCTGTAGTTCTCCTCCTCTACCCTTTTTTAGCCAAAATGAGACAAGTCAGATTAAACTGTTCACATAAGTCTTTCCAAAGGCTGGCTCATCTGGCTAGAAATGGGTTACGGATAGTTTCAGAGAACAGATACAGGTCCCAGGGATTAATCTGAATCACCAGTAAACCAACAAGGAGCAGAGAGCAGGCCAGGGCAGTGACTTCTTCTCTTAGCAAGGCTGGATTCAGGAAAGGACTTCTACCCACAGCCCTCACCAATGCTGGTATAAGGCTCTTTGCTAACATTGAAAATCCATGGTGAAAATAACTTTCTTGATGATTCTGAATCAGGTTTAATCCAAACTGAAAAGAGGAAAAAAAAAGCCCTCACTCTTAATTTGAAATAAGTATCCTGGTGGGACACAAAATGCTGGTATAATTACAGTGGTACCACCAGTGTAAATGCTCCTGCACACCAGCCTTCAGACCTCATGAACACAGACAAACAGCAACTGGACTCCTCTCCAGTGTTAACTAGGCAACTTACTCCAGCGGGATATGAACAACTCATTAACTTTTAATACCTTCATCAGGCATTTCCAGCCTCTCCCCTTTCGTCTATCACAATGGATGCTTCCCAAAAACCACTCCATCTGCTTTGGAAAGCCCCATCTGAGAACACAAGCAACTTTACCTCTGTAGCATCCCTCTTAGTACCAGCAATCGGCTGCCTCGTTGAGGCTCTGACCCAGGAAAGAAAGAGATAAAAAGGGCTGTGTGAAACTGGTGGCTGGCTTCCATCCGAGGAGTACAGTTCACCGTCTATTGCTCTTGTGACTATTACTGAACCGGGCCAAAAAAAGCTCCCAAGTTTTGGCACGTCTCAGATTTTCCAGTCTGCACAAAGTCATGCCAGGAACATTTACTGAAGCAATTTCTTTCTTTCTTTCTTTAAAGACTCTAATTATGACCCTAACAATATTGTAGAAATTAGTGTTGTGCAAAATCCGCAGTACATTTCACATACAGTTTTTGCCGACAAAAGGATTAGAAGCTTAAGGATCGGTGTTAATATTCCAAACGTACTGAAAGGCACAAAGTGCAAACTGCAGCAGAAACAGGAGAAAGAGAGAGGTTATCACTTCCAAAATCTGGAAGAGGGAAAACCGTACAGGAAAATGCCATACTAATCTTACTAAATGCCAGTGATGCAGGAGAGAGGTAATAAGAAACATTTAGAAGCCATCTCTGAATTGCAAGCAGTTGACTCAAGCACAGCCTGCTCCTTCAAAGCCAAGAAGGTCTAGATACCCTAGGGGCGGGGGGTACTACCTGTGAGTGAACTGATGTTCACCACTCGGTAGCCACCAGCAACAAAGGCATCAAACTGAACCCCAAAACAAAAGCTTTCTGAGGTGTCAGTTTTCCCTGAAACCAAACCCAAACCTCAGTCATCCCTCTCGAGTTCCGCTGAATTTAGACTGGAACCAAATCAAAGTGTTAACTGGTTTGACACCTAGACCACTACCCCTGAAAACAAAGAATTCATTTATCCTCTTGAGCATTGACTGGTCTTTAAAGCCAAGTTTTGAACACGATGGCTGTACATTTTTCTTTCAGTTTGCAGATGGGGACACTGAGGCACGGAAACATGGCAGTACTTACACTTGGGAAGTTATCCAGGTACTCCAAATTAGAGCACATTAGGCAAAAAGCATGATTTAGCACTTTGACCGCATCAACATAATGTTACTGCCACCAGTGAAAGCAGAAATCAAGGGCCAAACATCTCTTGGCTACGTTTCTCCTGGTTTCTGACTCCAGGAGGCTTTACCTCACCCCACTGCCATGGCTATTTAGCTGTTATTATCATTCATCTTACGGACACTTCCTTCCTGCAGAGGTTATGCTGTACACTAACCAGAACTGGTTCAGGTTTATTTAGGGTTCCTACGAAAAGGAATAAAACCGCTCTGGCTTTTTCAGGACAGCGTTGGAGAAGACGCGTGGAAACGCTGACTACATAACTATGTCACGCCTCGGGAAGAAAAGTGTATTGCAATATTATCATGTACAGGCAGATGCGAAGCGCTGCCTCGCGCTACAGCTCAGTCCCGCTCCCCTCGGCTTTCACAACAGGCACTATCGCGACTTAAGAGCTATCACTTGGCAGCGTGGGCTCACGGCTGCCCTGTCT
>VXBJ01007265.1:349715-399531 GCA_013400055.1 Nycticryphes semicollaris
CCCGCCGCCCAGCCCCCACAGCCTCGGCCGGGGCAGAAGATGGGTGCGGGGGGACCCCCGAGCCCTGCGTTTTGGGATGAGTGAGCAGGGAAAGCGGCGAGCAGCCGCCACTCTCACATTGTCACAAAAATAAAAATTAAAAAAAAAAAAGGGGGGGGGGGGGGGAAACTGAGGGACAAGGTAGGTTTTACACTAGAAGAAGGGAAATTTAGACTAGATTTAAGACAGACATTTTTTACAATGAGGGTGGTGAGGCACTGGAACAGGGTGCCCAGAGAAGCAGTAGATGCCCCATCCCTGGACATATTCAAGATTAGGTTGGATGAGGCTCTGAGCAACCTGATCTAGTTGAAGATGTCCCTGCTCATTGCAGGAGATACTGGACTAGCTGACCTCTAAAGGTCCCTTCCAACCCAAACCTTTCTATGATTCTGTAATTCTCCGGTGCCATAGAAACCTACACCCCACCATGGTCCAGCCTTGAGGCCACACTGAAATCCTGGCCCTGGCTACAGCTGCCATTCCTGTCAGGATGCAGCAAGATTTAAAACTAAGGGTTTAAACCTGCATGTGTTAGGATCTAAGTGGCATGTGCTCAGTGGAACAGGCATCTGGGGTGTCGTACCAGGCACTGGAGCCTGAAATCCCACCTGTAGTGCCTGGTGGTGCTAATTTGCTTATAAATAGCAGTGATCCTCTTGTTTAATCTCAATCTCTGAGTTTCAGAAGCCTTGAATTTGAGAAAGCCACATACGACAATGTGAAGAGACCAACTGATCCAGACATATATAGAAATTTCTGTTGTTAGAGCAAGCAATGCCGTGATACCAATTGTCAAGGGCTTTTCCTCGAGTTTTGAGGTTGGTTGTAATCAAAAATGACACCGCTGGCTTTGAAATCCCACCTTGCTCTGTAACCAAGCATTCCCATAAGCCATCTACCTTCTTGCTCTGCTTTCTTCTGTGCCCTCAACACAAGCAGGTGCTGTGGGAGGTGCTGGTGTGCATCCCCTCATCTTCACCAGGACCAAAGATTATTTTAGCATTCTGCTGGAAGGAGTAAACTCTGGAAAAGAGTTGCCCTGTATCAGCCCACAGCTGGACTGTTTACTGTGACGGTGCCCTTTTAGCTGCCCTTCTTCAGGCTCTGCTCCCCTACTATGTTTTGGGTTTAGGACTACTGTTACTAATTTTTCATTTGTAGAGCATCCTCCCCAGCAAGTGCTGCTGGCTGTGAGTGGTACTCGCCTACAAAACTATCCTAAAGAGATACCTATTTATTTCACTGCTGATGCTGAGCAATGTTGTCTTTTTTTTTTTTTTTTTAAACTCACCTTTCACAATGTACCTCTTTGTTTGGCAGTCATTGATTGCCTTACCTCATGCCACAGTGCAGGCACAGTTATGGCTGAACTCAGCTGGCCTCTAGTTTGCAGAAGCATCATAGGATCAGGCTCACCCTGAGTCACCCTGATGGGAGTGCCATGCTAAGAAAAAAAAACGAGTGGAAACAGATAAAATACATTTCAAAAGATTAATCGATTTCTGGCCTCTTGATGCCTGGCTCTGCACAAGTGGTGCTACCTGAGGAGGTTCTCTATTTCCATAAGATAACAGTGACTGGTACCATTCTTGGGAACAGAGCACTAAGAGGTATCTCCCAGCTCCCATGCTCTGTCCCTAATACTGTGGGCTGTCACCTCATGTAAGTGTGCTCGTGTATATAGGACGCCATGAGCAGGTTTGGGTTTGGATTTTTTTTTTTCCTGTGTAATCAAAGGACACAAACACAAGCTACAGGATTCGTCATCTATCCTGCATTGGCATTCAGGTACACAAAAGCGCATTTATTCAAGTTAGTTTTATCATGTGGAAATGAGTAGCAGTGAAAACCAAAAAGCATCTCTAATGCTAGCATCAGAGTGTTACCGCAGGTTAACAGGCACCCATGGGGAAAAACAGGCGTTTCTGCACATATCCCTTTAAATCAGATAAAACTTTTGTGTGCAGACAGGACCTGAGTATCTCTCTTATTTAGCCCTTTGCTGGAAAGATGACAGTGACAGAGCCAAAGGTGTCTGTGGGAAAGTGGAGGTCTGTCATGTCAGGAGCCCTACCGAGGCAGGGAAAAGGTGTGTTATCTCTTCCATCACATGCAGCACAAAACAATCTCAGCACAGACACCAGAGCCTTAATGCTGTATATACATTTTATAACCAAATAGATGGTATCTAACAAATTGTTCACATTTATTCCAAACTTTCAGCATTTAAAACTGTAAAATGCAAAGGAGCGGCGCGTACTACCCGAGGGCATAAGAAATAAATCTGCCAGGAATCTTTACTCTTCATGATGGACCCATAACAAGGAGCTTGAATCAGAAGGACTACAATAAGGGGAAAGCAAATGCATTTACAGTTGTGGTTTCAAGCAGTGCCCATAATGGAGATGGTAATACATCACTGCTGGCTACACAACCAAAGCAGTATCATAAAAACTCTTTCAGCTAAAAGCTTCATTATAAGGGTGAATGATGCTTGCCTGAAATTTTGAAGGTTGCAATGCTCTGGTGGGCCAAAGAAATTGGGAATCATTGCTCTACAGGGAAGATGTTATTCTATTATGTACATCAATATTTCATTTCTGCTGATGCTTACTTTCCAGTCACTGCTACTTCTAAAACAAACATTTTGTTATGTGTGTGGGGTCACAAATTTTGGGATACACATACACATATGCCCAAGTGGCCACGCAACTGAAATTCAGTAACAAGCTGTTTGTTGCCTGAGGAGCAGAGCAAATGGAGCCTGGACTCATGCAAGTGTACATCTCATGGGTGGATACTTTCTCCTGTGCTTAATAAAGTGCAGGCTCCAACCGAAGCTTTCTCTGTTCTTGGGGCACTGTCAATATCATTCCTCTGGATTCTCTGGTGTCTCATGAGGGTTACTGTAATGCCACAGCCTCTCCCTTATTACAGCATGTACACACTTATACACCCAAAGTGATTGTATAAGCTTAATTTCCCAGGAAAACTAAACTAAACATGTGCCAATAAATTACTTCTTAAGCCCTCACCCAGCCCTTGTGGCTATACCATGATATCACCCTCTCCACATTACCTCACTCCCTTCCACCACCCACATCCTTCATGTCTCCTCCTTTCCCCCCTGCTGTACGAAGCATCAGCCCTAAGGGATGGGGTTGCGCTTGCAGCATTGTGTTGAAGTCAGTGACTGCCCTGCCTGCACAGCATTTTAGGTGACAATTCAAGAAATCAAGTTGTGTAGCAACTGACCTTTATGATGCAGCAGTAACCTATCCTGCTGCGTTATCCAGCAGCATTAGTTGGTGGAATTAGAAAGCAGGGGAGTATTTCTGAATAGCAGGTGTGTAAGTTTCTACCTAAGAAGGCTCAGCTCGTCGTCATGACTAGATAATCTTAAAGGTCTCTTCTAACCTGGATAATTCTATGTGGGACTAGAGGCATCCATGTTGTCTTGGGCTACGTGAGTGGTGCCTTCTCGTGGACCAGACTGCTGTTCTACACCACAGCCTGAGGAAGGGCCAAGGGACACCTGGGCTTTCCCAGCAGAAACTACCAGAACTGCAAGATGTGAAGGTGAAGCCTAGAGCAGGGTTACATGCTCAAAGGGGTAGGAGTCAGACCTGAATGAATACCGGGATGACCATAAGGTTGGTGTGAGTCCCCAGGGCTGCCACATGTGGATCATGCAGACATCTCATCGCCTTGGGTGAGAACTCAGGCCTGCAGCAACCTTCTCCACATGTCCCCATGATATGGCAGTGCTGACTTCACATCACCCCTGCAGCGTGCCATGTCCCGACATCCCTGAGGAGCTTTACCAGGACCTTGCTCCCAGCCTGTGAACAGGCAGTAGTGGGTTGGTAGGAGGGAATGCCAAAACATGCAATGGTAGGTGAATGGTGTGTAAGTGAGGAGGCAGCTTCTTAACCTGAATTCTGGGAAGATGCTGGATGACTATCCCAGCTTCCGAGATGCAGCACACCACCAGAACTCTTAAGTTGAAATAGGATGGGCCTCTAGCGTACATACGCAGCCGAACAAACTAACTCAGATCTAAGGCTTCTCTGGTTCAGGGAGACTAACTCAGGGTGTTTGGTTAGTTTTCTAATGCAAATTTAAACTCGGGTAAGAGGTAAGTGTGGTCAACCATGATACAAAGATATGCACATGACATACAGATCAGTTAAATCTTTTTTTACATCACAGTTATTTCTCATGTCCATACCACTGTCTTGTAGTTTGGTCACCTTCCATCTTGCACTTTGTTAAATACAGATATTTTTTCATATTCTTGTAGCTTTGCTTTTTACTTTGTTTCCTTGCTCTTGTAATTTCTCCCTGTAGTTTCCCCATCCCTTGCTCCTTTCCCAGCTGCAGCATTTGTACTAATCATGATTGCTTAAAGCTCTATTTCAGACCTGATGTAGTCAAGTGCTGTACCTTCCCCCTTCTCCCCCTTAGCAGACGCCTTTATTTTGCAGGTGTTACTAAGGACATTACTAACCAAAGGGCATACAAGTCTGGTACTAGCAGCCTATGCGGCTTGTATAAAATGCATTCTCCAACGGTTAATGCATTTAATGGGTTTTTGGATATTCCATTAGCTAGAGCAGTAAAATGCCCAAGTACCTTTGACAACCCGGTCCTTAAACTTTACCCTTGGTATCCCTTGTTCAAGGTGAGGTTTTCTAACCTAAGACAAGCTACAAAGGCATCATTTCCTCACAGAATTCATCCAGCCCCAGTACCCAGGTAAGCCATACCCACAAGCAGTGGGCAGAGAACTGCACCTGTGTCCAACCTGTGTAACCACATCCATCTTGCATTTGCCGTGTTCTGGCCAAGGCTGACTTTGATGTTCACAGTGCCTCGTAGACTTGAGCTAGACTCAGATCCAAGTCAGTGCAAGAAAAGAAAATCTGTCTCGAAACCTCAGTGTGGAAAGTAGTCCCTCTATCCTGAATAGAATAACATGCTTCTGTTTCAGCATGTTTCTTGTGCCACTTCACTCCAGCTGCTGCAAGGCCATCATGCAGCACATGTAAGTGAAATGCTTCTGCTTTTGACTTTGCTATTGCATATGCCCTTCGTAAAGAAGCTGAGGGCACAGGGCCCATTCAGCCTGGAGAATACACCCTGTTTGGAGCTAGAGATTAGGCTAGAGACTTCCTGAGGTCCCTTCCAACCTGAATTATCCAATGAACTTGATCAATCCTATAAGTTTGTTACAGTCTTCCGGTTAAAAGCTCTGCCACAAGACAATTCCTACCCAGCCAAAAGCAGATAGGTACTATCCCCTGAAAGACCCCCCACCTAGGATGCTATTATGGCCAAAAAGGTCAGAGCTGACAAACCCATTAGCTGTGATCTAGGGATATGACCTTGCCAGAATGTGATTCTTTACCTACAACGAACATGGGTCATGCCCCTGGAGGCTGGCATGAAGGAAACAGGGTTTCCTGGCTGTCCCATGGGCCCTCCTGGCACCAGCAAGACTGCCTTCTACCATCGTGGGGAGGAAGAGCTATCCTGGCTGGCAGATATGTGCCTCCACTGTTGTGTAGATGCTGGTTGGTCACATAGATTGGTTCACAGAGACTGTCCAGCATATTTGCTCTGGTGCAGAGGAGATGTGGCTTATCTGCTTAGACAAGCAAGAACCTTATTCTATCCCAATGAGGCTGTTACTAGCAAGACACCTGTATCCACAGTTGTTTTGTGGGCTCCTAGCCTACTTGCTACTGCCACAACTTGTTGGATTTGAGTCTCCAAGCCCCTCAGAGAGAGGTCTGATAATGCAACAGGCAACTGCAGGAGCCTGGGAAAATAAGCCCTGGAACTAGCGTGGAGGTAAGGTATGTTTGTCCGTTGTAAAGGCAGCTAAATAGGCCCGTACAATTCATAAGATGGATTTCCTGGTGTATAGCACCATATCACAAACCAACAGGCAGGTACATGCTGCCACAGAGGTACTCTTCAAGACAGAGTCCTGATTCTCCTCCACACCTGTTAATGCCACATGCACTTCACAGCATGTACCGTTATATATGACATTATTCTCTCTAAGTGAGGAAACAATCATCACTGCTTTCCAGTTCCTTCCCCATTATCTCCCTCATTCACTGAGAAGTTGCTAAGGTCACTTCTGGTGGAGCATAGAGTAAAGCCCAGGACTCTTCTGTAGCAGTATGAAATTTCAACAATTTTATCTGTCTGCATCATTGAACTTCAAAGATGTACTTGGCTCTGCCATGTTCGATGCAATGAAGCCCGGCACCCCATCCCCAAAACACTATTGCTGTGGAGTGAGCGGTTGTCTGCTACTGGCAAATCCTGATTCACACAATTAAGAGCATTTTCTCCATTAGCTGAAACAGTAGGGGGTTTGTGCTTATGAATGTAGCAGGAAATCAACCCAGGATATCTTGAGCTCAGGCACGGGCTTTTATAATCTATCAATTATATAGCAACAAAACACAAGTTTTCCACGTGCCACTCACTTGTTTCACCTCTCAATCGCTGCTGTCATGGAGGGGCAAGCTTAACATTTGAATGAAACATCCAGCAAAATCTCCCGGAGGCTTGCCAACGCCTGCCATCCTGATGTAAAGAAGCAAGAGCTCTCTCTTCACCAACCACAGGTCATCACCCATGGCTTTGCTGTAAGACCCACAGCTCTTGACTACCAAGTTGGAGACCCAAGTGCCAGAAGAGCCAGAGGGCATTTCAAGAGGATGTGTTGAGCAGCCCCTTTCCCACACTCTCTCAGCTGAGCCCTCCTCCCCTCCCTGCAGTATTTGAACCCTCCTCAAGCACTGCTTGCAGCTAAAGCTGAAAAGCTGTTCCAGCGCTGGGCAGGGGAGGTGCTGTGAAAGAGCACCTGGAAGAAGATGCTTCAGAGCATGCTGAAAAAGTGCCTGCTAGTGGGAGCAGATTGGTCGGGGAAATCAGCTTCTTCAAACTAAGCAAGATGGTGAGAAAGGTCTAGCAGATCTCCCACAGCCAAGGCAACAAGGCTAGATTGCACCTGGATTAATATTCACATCACAGGAGATGCTGGGGTATGTGGAGCCATCCCCTTATTGGGAAGGGAGGGCATGGACACAGAGCTAGTAAGCCTTGTGAGATGTGGGGGCATTTGTGTAGAGGCTTTTGTGTGCAGCTTTTTTTGTTACAGGTCAGAGACCTCTGAGGTGACCCTCTGCAGAGCAGCTCTCTCCGGGTATCTCCTAACCTGCATAATCTGTAGCTGTGTGATGGTGGAAACAGGGTACACCTCAAGATGCTATCAATCCGTTAGAGAAACTGCCACAGCAGATTCTGACTCTCAGTGCGTTTACAGGGCTGTCAGAGTGCATCTCAAAGTCACGTCCTATAGCTACCTACTCCTTATGCTTACATTACACATACACAAAAACCTCTCGTGTACTGTGCAGGTCAGGCACATGGTTCAGAGGACAAAATTTCCTCCTATCCACGCTGAATAATTTTGCAAGCTTTTTCTCATACTCCAAGGATGGGCAACTTGCTAGCACAGAACATGCTGCACACTTAGCTATTTGTCCCAGCCCTTGGCAGAGCTTGGGATGCTTGCTAGAAGGCTTTCAAGGATTTTTATGCCCAAAATGTAGTTGAATTGTGTGCGTTATGGTCCGTGAGGGCTGGGTGTGGATCAGCAACTCTGTGAGTCACCAGGGGTCTGTAAGACAAGTAGGAGAGGTCCCCACAGCCTTATTTAACTACAGACTGTTGCGGTGTTCAGTACACAGATTCAAGGTGGCTGTTCTGGTGGTCTATATGAGAAAGCTTGGGAGTTGGCAATGTAAGTTTGGACAGCTGATCTAGGACACAAACATTAGTTCAGGGACTCTTATAAAATGAGAAACTGCACTGTTAAGCAAGAAAATGTGCAATGTATTAGTAAACACAGCTCACCCTAGAGACTAGCTCTTGTCATTGCTTAGCAATGCTATGAAATCATACATTCCCCTCCCAGCCCTGGCCTAGGCAATGGAAATCAAGGGGTTTTCATTTTCTTTCATACAGAGGTGCAATGCCTGTCTTCAACCAGAGCTATCATTCCCTAGGAGATGCTAAGCTCCACCACAGAGGCTGGCAAGTGGAGTTGTTGAGCACCTGCAAATCAGGCTGTTGCATTAGATCATAAGTATGGAGAAAGTGTCTGACCTTAGACATCCATATTTGAACATGTTGGCCTTTAATTGCCACAACCAAGCTGCCCCAGTGGGTCAGGATTTATGCCAGACCTTTTACGTGTGAGAAGAGGATAAATAGCTATAAACAAAACCAATCCAAAGGAAAAGGTCACTGCTTTCAACCTGTGTGAGAAAAAGCATTTGGACTGAAAATATTAGTGACAGGAGGCAAAGCAGATAAGAAGCTGTGATTGCAAACTGGATGAGTTGTCCCAGGAGAATGGAAACTGAAGAGTGAGGTGTGCAAGCTCAGGTGTCATACTTGCTTAGTCTGGGCCAGTGCAGTGCTGCAGTGGGTGCTGAACTACGTTAGGTGGCAAGGCGAAGGAGGCGAGAGACACCTTTCTGGCAGAACAACAGACTAGAAGAGCTGAGCAAAACAAGGCATGAGCAAAAGGAAAGGATGAAAGCACCATTAGAGGGCTTGGAAAAGGGGTCAGACAGGTTCCAGCTGAATGGTACAGATTCAGAGGGACCTGCCCGGCACTGGGAGGCTGAGGGAGGGGGCAGATTCATGATGTAAGTTGTCACCTCCTTTTCAAATCCCAGCTGTACAACTGATGCTCATAATTCCATTGACTTTAACACTTGAGCAGTCTCACATTTTAAAATGGAGTCAGTTCATTGGATCTGAAACTTCACTCCATTTAAACGTCTATGCCCATGAGTTCCCACAGCAGGAGGTGCAGCTGTTTAGCAACAGCTCTGTTTGAGCCCAAAATGTTGAATAAAATCTCTTTACTGAACCTAGACCTCCAGTATCTTTCACAAGCTCACATCTATCTTCATTTTGTAAGGTATAAAATTATCTGCTCCAAACAAAACATCTGGTTTGGCAGTTTTGACTCCTGTGGGTACCTGTCCCAGTTTGGTGGGAGAAGCTTGTCAGCCAGGTGATGCAGGCAGGTCTGGATGGAGCCATGCTTTTTAACTCTGTCCCCCTGCAAAGCTGTACATGTTGTACACAAGAACTGGCCAGAAGCTCTGGGGCGGGGGTGTTAGAGGCCTCTTCCACCAGCCCAATCCCCAGGAAATGCAAACCTGGCAATGGCCTGGCTCTGAGTTAGTGTCAAGTCTGGAAATGACAAATTTACATAAGCTGTGAATTTACATATTTTTCAGCCATTTATGGCCTTTTCTGAGCCGAAATAAAAGCCATGGTCCCTGGAAAACTTGGGCCCATTTGTCAGCAAAGCATTCCAGAGAAAACATCACGTGTTCATTTCATGAAGTGAAATAAGATCTTTGTTCTGTATGCTTTTCCCCCTCCCTTTTTCTGAATGAGGCAGTTTTGTCCGGGGATTACAAGCCAATGTTCCAATCCCTCACAGACGTTTCCCATTATCAGAGCTGCCTCTTGTCCTCCAAATCATTTTCCACAGGACTCCTGTAACTTAGGCTGGGAAATGAAGCCAAGAGCTCAGAAGAAAGGACCCTATTCCAGGCTGCTGACAAGACTGAAAAATGCTGCAGGGTGTTGCTGGGACCACCCAGCCTGAAGCATCCTCAGCAGGGGAGCAGCTGAAAAAGATGCTAGTGGTGGGAGGAGGGTCACTGTACTGTACAGTCATTTAAACAGCTTAGTAAATTAACTTTGATGAGGTATAATCACACTGTGTGGAATTGACTATAGAGACTGGTGGTAGACAACTGTGACTGATGATCAACGCCACAGTATACAGCACAAAGGACCTTTGTGTTGCACCCTTGAGACCTACTCATAGTTTGTGAAACTCCTCTGGTCTGTGGGGTCAAATTGCCTCTGTTGCAGAAAACTACTGAAGGGGGTTGGAGGAAGGTATGGAAAGGAAAACTCAGATGAGGCTTTCTGTTTGGATTCTTCTTCCTGTCCCCTCCTCAAAGCATCATCCTCTGCTGGGGGGAATCACATGTGTGGAGCTGGACCACCTACTTACTGCACAGACCAAAGCAACTCCTTTCCTGCAGACAGAAACCAGCTACTGGAATGGCACCAGGGTCAACTCTCTAGGCTCCCCATCCCGTCAGGCTCAGCTGCAGAAGAGATCAGCAGGCCAGGAGGGCTCATCTGAAGAACTCACAAAGCCCATTTCTGCATCCTCACAAACTTTGTCTTAAGTTCCCTTTGGCCCATACTTAGGGCACCTTCCAGCAAGCTCAGCTCTAGGAACTGAAATAAAGCTACAGCAGAGATGTAAACAAGATACTTATATTGCTGCAAGAAGATTTGCCAGGACTCCTCTGCCAGCACCCTAACCAGGAAGGATTGAGGTTCTGTTGCTCCATGACCAAGGGCTGCCCTAGAACAAGGGAGGTCCAGACAGGGGTATGCTATTCCCCATGCTATATTTTGCATTTTAACAGGCTACTCTGTGAAGTAAGAGGCATTGGCAGGCCTGGTTTCCAGGACCATGACCCCTACCTTCTGGGCCAGACCTCATTTCAACCATATTGATGAATTTGGCTTACTCTTACTTGCAAGCCCCATTATTTCAACAAAAGTGTTGGAAAATTCCTCATCTCTCCCTTTTTTCCACCCTAAGCCTAGCAGCATGTCTCACCAAGTCCAAATAAATGCTCCAAGCACCTGGTTAGATGGCAAAAGATGGAGAGCAACTACTTCTTTGGCATCTGTTTGCAGAGCTTAACTGACTGTCGAAGTGAAGAGGAAGTGACCTGAACACCTCAGCCAGGCTGGGCCTCCATGGGGATTTGGTTTGTCCTGCAGAATCACAGAAATTCTGGCTTGGAAGGGATCTTGGTGACCTTGTAGTTTAGCCTCCTACCTGAAGCAGGACTATCACCAACACACATTTAGTTGACCATACCTCTCTCTAGTCAAGACTTCAAAATCGCTGGAGATGGGGATTCCACCACCTCCCTGGGCACATGTTGCAGTACCACATCACTGTCCCAGTGAAGCCTTTAGTGCTCTCCTGCAATCCCTAAATTTACTTTTCTAGGTCACCAGACATGGTGGTCCTCAACATCTGTAGTGGTGTCCATACACAGGAGATCAGCGATCCAAAATGGAGCTACCCACTGCTCTGAGAAAAATCCTGGACCTCTGGACAGATCTTGGCCATAGATGAACTCAATCAGTATTGAAAATTCTGGCACTACAGTCTGCTCGACATCAGGAATTAGCTTGAATTTAGGTTATGACTCCAAAATAGGAGTTATGGTCATTATATAATTTTGTACTCAGGCATTAATAGTGTAAACTTGCTACAAATGTAAAAAAACCTAAAATGCTGACAGAAAATGCATAACTAACTACATTGATTCTTTGCTATAAATTCCTCCACTTGGTGGGTAAGCAGGCATTTGACTGCACAGGGTCACCTTCTGCTCTTGTTCACTGACTCTAATCAGGAATAAGGTTGGTTAAAGGCCTCTTTGTTTTTGTTTGTTTGGGGGTTTTTTTTGAGCACAGATACAGCAACAGTAGGAAACTCTGGCAAATTTAGCAAAGGCTAATGGTGTACTGCCTCATCTACCTGATTTTCTCTTCCCTTTCAGGGGTCATATCTTGTTCTTTCTTTTCTTGCAAACCTTAAACTGCAATGGTAAGGTAAACAAAATTAAAAACAACTTAGTTACATTGTTTGCTCAGAGCAAAGATCAGACATTTTCGCCAAAGCAATGGCGATTTTTCTTTGGCTGCCAAGAAATACCGCCTGAGTAAAATCTCTTCAGAACAGAGGAGACACTCTGGTAAGGTGATAGATCATTTGTCAGTTCACACATGTTTCAGGAGAGATACGGGATGCCCAAGGTGAGATACCAGCTATTGCAACCAAGAAGCAAGAATGGTGAACGGGGGAAAAAGGGGAAAACCAAAAATAAATGCTGATGTTTGAAAAAACAAGACCACCATGACAGAACTGAGGCAGATAAATGGGGAGAATGCAGATCTGGAGGAATGCATCAGAGAGTGTGCAGATAGGACAGGGGTAAAAGCCCCGGCAAGGGAGAAATTAAAAAAGTTTTCTCTGTCCTTCAGCGGGAGGATGATACCAGTGAAGTTAGAGGGTAGTTAACAGAATTAGATCACATGTGACTCACCTGCATGGGACCTTTTTCTTTCAGAAAAATTGTGTTTCTTTACATTTCAATATCTTAATCACTGGTCCATGTAGAAAAGTTCAGGGTTGAATTCTTGCTGTCCTTTCAGGTTGCACAGTGCCTGCGCTGAAAAGCCACACTGACCTCCACTGAGCTCCCTAAGGCGTATCCTGGAGGTACAGCCCTTGCAAAGCTGTTTGCAGAGCACCTTCCATGGCAACTCTGGGGTAAGAACTGCCTCCCTCATTTTGGAGGACTCCTCTGACAACAAATTGCTGAGATGGTGCAAGGGCAGGGGGGGTCACAGGCACTTTTGCTTCTGGGCAGAGGTTCAGCTTCTCTAAATCTCAGAAACACCGGACTTCCAGACAGCAAGACAGCAGAGGGCACACTGCAATCACGGCAGGTACAGTTTGGCTCGATAGCAGCCTGTGGTTAGACCACACAGTAAGCACAGACAGATGTCTCCTGAGGTACTTGCTGTTTAGGGAAGAAGACGAGTCTGTCACCCAGAGGAGACGGGCATCAGGCCACAAAAAAAAAGGGAGGGAAGAGTGAGGAAAGAGATGTCCTAGCTGAGGTTACAGCGCAAGGGCTGTCAGTGGCCATGTACGGAGCTCCTGAGGAGCAATGGATGTGAGGAAGTCACTTGAGATTTCACAGCAATGCAAGGGCCAGTCTGAAATATCCTTCCAATCTCCTGATGGTTCAAAGCATTTAAACTTGGCAAGACTCTCATCTATCCCATCTTCCAGAACAACAAATTTTAAAAAATAACTAAACCAATAGCAACAACAACAAACTCCATGCTGTGGTATCAGATGGATGCCCACCAAGAACAACAATGAGGCCAGAGCCTTTACTGAAGGGGAGTAAGTCATAGCCTCTGTAAATGGATCTGCAGGAGGAGAGGACGCTGCCACTGTGGAGGAGTAGTGCTGCAGGAAACGGAGCCCAGCCACCACTGGTGACAGGGTGACCCAGCCCTATCTTTGCGGTCTGATTCCTTTCTGTATCTGGGGCTGGTTTCTCATTCCAGTCCCATTTTCTTTCCAGTCACTGTCTCCACTCCTCTGAATAGCTTGCTTTCTCCATTCAGCCCCCAAAGCACCTGCCTACATTCAGCTTTGAGGCTCAGTCTCTTACCTCTTCTCCCCAGCAATCTCCCAAACATTGATCTCCCATTCCCAGTCTTCCTCCTCCAGCTCCTTGTCCAGTCAGCTATCTCCCAGTTCTTTAGTCAGGCTCTCCACAGCCCCTCCACCTCAGCTGCTTCTGGCTGCGTCTCCTCACACTCCCAGTCAGACCTTCCCCAGTAGTCCAGATCCTATCATTCCTGTTCTACATAAACCTAGTCCTCCTTTGCCACTCACCATCACTGTCTTTTCTCTGTTTCAGCTCCACAGGGCTTGTCTCAGTACAACCCCTTTTCTTCCCATCTGGTCCTCACCTTTCTGATCTGCATTGCAGGCATATGCCTTTCCTTCTTCAAGCTGCTTGGACAACTGGCAAAGGCATCAGAAGAGTACAGAAATAACAGGCTCCCTACCTCCAAGCTGGGGATCAAACAGGCAAACTTGTCCACCCTGTGAAGAAACTGCTGCTGCCCTCACCAAAACCTATGAAGGTCCGAGCTGGTACCTGTCCACCCACCCAGTGCACGAGAAAGATGTAGCTCATCTCAGTGGCCTTAAATTGATGTGATGACATGGAAATATGGACACTGTGTTCCTTCTCAGACACAGTTCCATTTTACCTTCTCACAGCTGATTATCTTTCAAACAAGAGTACTGCTCTGTAGTGGAAATGCCTCATTTTAGTGTTTTTGTATGGAAAGATAATAAAAAAAAAAAAACCCTCTTAAGATAACTGGTTTTGTATCCTTGGGAAAAGCAATAGATAATCCACAGAGAAATGTATATCCTCCAGTCATTTCCTGAAGGGAGGTGGGAAAGGCTGGGAAACCTGATGGCTGCAGTCTTGTGTTCCTAATGATGGTACTTAACATCAGCTGACCTTCCTGATGGACAGGTAAGGTTGCATCAAAGCTTCCCATTCTTTCTCAGCCCTTCAGAGTGCAGAAAACACAAGCTACAGCCATTTATTTCCCTTTCCACACTGCTGCTGGCAAGGCTGATGTCAGTGAAATAAAGGCAGAAGGAAGTGGGCTGGAGCTGGGAAGGCTGAGTACAGCAGGAGGAATTAAAAAAGTTGTGGCTAAAGAGTTCAGCCAAGGCTGGGACACAGGAAAGGAAGAGAAAGAGAAGGCAGATATTTTGGGGGAACATAGTGGACTCCATCTGAAAAAAAATAACTGCTACTTCTTCACCATAACAGCCTTTTGAAACTTCTTCTACAGAAGAAAATACATTTCAACGGGCACATTTTTTTCCTCCTTAGAAATCTGACTATTGGTAGATCCAACAATACAACCCCTCTCTTACAGCGTATTACAAAACCCTGTCAGCTCCCGGCTGCCAAACATTCACCGTTTGTTTGTACTAAAATTTTCCATTCTTGCTCTCTGTCTCAGACATGTATTTCCTTTTAAGTTCTTACAGAAATAGCATCCTTGCTTTCTGAAAAGGGGCTTGGGAAAAGAATAGTTTTAACAGTGCAGACTTGTTTTTCCAACCATTCCAGAAAGGAGTAGAAATTCAGACAGTTGAAGCAAGAACTTTAGATTAGAGAGAAGCCATTGCCACTGTTTTTTTTTAGATCCTCAACTGACCACATCAGACCCCTCAGGAAACTGTGTTCGGATTTATCAACACAGATGCCAGTCTTTTGGGGCTACAGCTAACTGACAGCTGTGACTAACTGCTGGAAATAATCAGTAGACCCTGGCTGAAAACTGTGGATCCTGATTCCTTTGATTTTACAGAGGAGTTCACACTCCTGAATCTTGGCTGTCTAACACATTCCTTAAGATAAAATTTAAAAGCTCCTCCCCGACCCTTTTCTGACTTTCATTTTTCTTGTGATACTTGCAGTGTTTGCAGCAAGACTATGATGTTTGACAGGGTGCATAAGTCAGGGGGAGAAAGACACTTTTTTTTTTTTTTTTAATGTGGTCTCATGAAAATCTGTTCAGATTTTGGGTTGAAGTACAAAATGTCACAAATTTCCATTTCCCATCTGTGACTGGCATAGCACAGCTTGCATTTCTGGCTACTTGCCATAACTCCCTGACAGTTTTACCGCAACGTACAAGTCCTGGCCCTGTGTCCCACTCTACCACTTTCCAGAGAGCTTTAGTCCAGCTGATGTGTTGCCAGCAGAGAAGATGTGGCCAAACATGATAGAGGAAAACTTTTTGATGCTAATGGCTTGGTGCACGTGTATTTCTCCCCCACCAAAATGAAGAACATTGGCCCATGGTATCCTTGTAGCCAAAATGGGGTGGTATGGATTGGATGACTGGACTATGAAGTGAGTGAAAAAATAGGCTGGACAGGTGAGCCCGAAGTGCAGGGCTCAACATTTCAAAGTCTAATGGGAAGTCAGTTATGAGTGACATTCATCAGAGGGTTAACACTGGGAACAATACCATTTGACATCCTCATTTGCAGTAAGAAAAGGAGGCAGAGAACACCATAAAGAGTTCACCAATGATATCAAACTCAGAGAGGTGGCTGGCTGGTATGCTGGAGGGCAGCACTGCCATCTGGAAAAACCTAAATAAGCTCGAGAAGCAGGCTGGCAGGAACCTCATGAAGTTCAACAATGACAAATGCAAAGTTTTGCACTGCTTGCAAAAACCTCCATTCTGAGTGCAGGTTGGATGCTGACTGTCACAATGACACCTTTGCAGAAAAACGGCCTTAGGCTCCCAGAAGACTGCTAGTTGAACAAGACTCAGAAGTGTACCTGAGCAGTCACAGAGACTGAATACATACTGGACTGCAGAAGCAAGACAGCAAGCCAAAGGAAGGGATTATTTCCCTTTATTCAACACTCATGAGGCTGTAATTGGAGCACTGCTTCCAGTTTTGGTCTTCCTGGAGCATGACCAATATTGTTGTAGTGAACAGGGTCCACCAAGATGATCAGGGATCTGGAGCACTTAATGTATAATGAGAAGCTGAGGGACCTGGGTTTGTTCATATGGAAGACGAGAAGGTTGTGCAGGCTCTGCTTGCTGCCTTCGACAGAGTCAGACTTTTCAGATGTCCAAGTTGAAAGAAGAGAGGCAATGGATGTAGGCTGCAGAAAAGGAATTTAGATTTAACATCTAAATCTACATAAACAAAATCTAACAAAAAAAAATCTAATAGATTTTTTGGCAGGGTGGAGGGGTTCAGCATTGATACGGGTGCCCAGAGTAACTGGGGATTCTCCTCCCTTGGAGATTTTAGGACTCATCTGGCCCTGAGCAACCTTCTCTTACTTTAGAATTAGCTCTACTGTGAGGGGGGTGTAGTGGATTTAGAGCCTGATTCGGTGATTATGTGCAACTGTAGGACCTCACAAACAACAAGCCTGAGATTTGCTTAAGCAGCCAGAGTTTTTCACCTGATGGTTTGGCCAGGGTGGGAGATTGGCACATGGCTACAGCCGGGTAACCCATAACTCAAAGCCACAAAACTTCACTCAGTGGGAACACTGTCCTCAGCATTCAGCTTGTACTTGATTAAAGCCTTGATTTGCAGAAAGTAATTATGGAGCTGTTGTTGTTTAGGCTGAATTGGCCTACATCAGTGACAGGTGTTCTCCCCCCACCTCTTGCTACCAGAAGAAAAGGAGGAGAGAGATTTATGAGTTTAGAAGGCACTAAACTACTTTAATGAAATATTAATAATAAAATTAAAAGGAAATAATGAAATAGATGCAACATATACAAAACCATATCAAGCTCCCAGGATGACCTCACTGGCAGGTACTGGGGAAGTCCCAGACTGGACTCAGTGACAGATGAGAACTGGATTCCAGCTCTGGAGTCAGGAACACCACAGATTGGGATCAAAGGCAGATGAACAGACATGGTCCTCTTCAGATATGGGCCACTGAAGAAAGAGGAGCTGACTCTTTGATCCCTCAGCCTTTATACTAAGCATGGTGTAGATGGGATGGAATACCCCTGTTGGTCAGGTTTGGGTCACCTGTCCTGTCCACTCCTCCCTGCAGATGGAACCCCTCTACATTTTTCCGCTTCCAACCTTCTAAAGGGGCAAATAACAAAATAAGCTAACCTTGGTTGTTACAGCAATAAGTGTAAGCAAGAGCCTCTCTTCAAACCGTACAAACATTGGTCTTGTGACACTAAAAGCTAACAGTTTTCTCCACAATACTCTGTTCATTTCAGAGAGTTAGAAGAGGCCTAGCTAGGAAGTAAAATTACTGAACAGAAAGTTGGTTCTATTTTACCTCAAGCCGGGACAGGCGTATTCATCCTTTCCACTGCTACTTGTGCAGTATCCTGGGCCAGTGCTGTGCTGCATGGTCACCTGTCTGCTGTGAGAAGATCTGGTCACTGGGTCTCACAACTATTCTTGCTGAAGTGAGCTGAACAGAGTCACATGGTTTACAACCTGGAGCATATTCACAGATTCATTCCCATTGTCAGACACTTGTTCTGGGGACATGGACCCTCTTTCCCACCAACTCTGTCCCCTAAAACCAGTACCTGAGATATCTGAGCCCTCCCAGTTAAGTAACCCCACTCTCTGGGGAGCTCAGCCTGTAGATACCTGTCAGTTAAACCCTTCCAAGACAGTGTGGCAGGACTGAAAGCAGCACAAGTTTCAGAGAATAATTCCTTAATCTCACTAAACAGCTTGCATTCTTCAATGTCCTAAAACGTTCAAATTACAGAACTTTGAAAACAAAAAAAGCCCCGTGAGGCACTGGTGGTTTTCATGAGCCCAGCGCTTCGGGATGGGCCAGGACCCATTTGCCTTTTGCAAATACATATTGGATATGATGATGGTTAGCCTGCCTTTATAAAAAGCTCTCTTTTCTTTTCCCCACATGCTCAGGTTGAAGACCAGATGGCACAGTCTTGCTGTCCATTTCCCTCTCCTTGCAAAATTGTTGCATTTCAGTTGAGATGGTCCCAGATGAGTTTAGAAGGCACTAAACTACTTTAATGAAATATTAATAATAAAATTAAAAGGAAATAATGAAATAGATGCAACATATACAAAACCATATCAAGCTCCCAGGATGACCTCACTGGCAGGTACTGGGGAAGTCCCAGACTGGACTCAGTGACAGATGAGAACTGGATTCCAGCTCTGGAGTCAGGAACACCACAGATTGGGATCAAAGGCAGATGAACAGACAATGCAAAATACCACATAGTGTTTAAAGGGAAGATAAAACCCGTACCTCTTTCTCCTGACGCCTTTTGCAGATGAAGAGCCATTCCTGCTTCAGCGCTTGTTTGCCCCTTTGTGGAGAAGTGGGAAATCTGGGGGCTTCTCGTTAGGTTTTCAGAGAAACAGAGGAGCAGGCAAAGTTTTTCTTTTGTATTTTAGACTTTGGTTCTAGCTGGGCCACATTTTCAATTTTTTTTTGATCTGAAACACAGTTTTCTTCTCTGAATTAATGAATGTCAAAAATTGCAGGAGTCAGTCTCTGACACTTTTGACACTGAATCAAACACCTTAGGTCTTGTACTTGTCTTAGCTGCAGTTGCCCTCAGCAAACAGCAATCAGCATTAAGTCAACATTTCAAGCTTCCCTCCTACACCACAGCACAGTTCATGTCCACACACAAACAAGCATGCATGCATTCACAAAAGGATGCCAGAATTACTTGCTGAATCTTTCTTAAAGCTTGCCTCCCATCTACAAATGGGAAAAAGCTGAGAGCATGACATATGCTGCCATTTGCTTCAAATAAGGGGCAGCTGGAGGCAGCAGAGGACAAAAGAGGAAGAGCTTGCCATTACATTTAAAGTTTACTGTGTTATTTAGTGAGCACATCCCTTATGGGACAAATGGCCTCCGTGATGGTGACGAAGTTTCTAAGGGCAGCTCAGAAACTGTAGATGATAACAAGTATTAACAGTGCAACAACTCTGTGCACGTCCCTGTTGATAGTTCCTAATGGCCTTCCCCCCCCCCCAAAGACATTAATCACACAGACAGCACCTGACATCCCAGGGACTTCTGAACTGTCTCGCCCCACTGTCTTTGTCAGAAGAACTGCAGGCATCCTTATATGATGTCCGAATATTGCTTTCACATGATTCACCACAGCGCTGGAAAATTTGCTAGTTTATGGCGTAGCTAAACAAAACCAACCCTCTAACAATAATTTGCAATAAGCAGACTGTGGTATCTCTTCTACTGAGTGCATCAATTGTCAGTTGCTGCCAATAACACAAACCATGATTCATTCCTTGCAGTACTGTTTCCATTTGAGCAATAATGTCCAATATGTCCTTCTACCCTCTTTTCATACTATGTCAAAAATGTTTGTTTTCTTTTACTTTTTTTTCTTTTTAATAAAGGACTATAGAAAAATGTCCTTTACCCATCTTTTTTTCAGGTCCTCTGTATCCATTTTAGTAGGAACCACCGTTTCTTCTTACCTTTCAGTCTTAGTTGTTTCTCTGCAGACAACGTTTTTCTCGTTCCAAGAGTCTGCAATAGCCAGGGGAGCTTGTTATTCTTGTGCAGGTCACTCTACTCTCTTTGCTTCTTTTTAAAATCCAGTCCACGCTCTGCTTCTGTTGCTATTTCTGATAACTTATTTGTAGACACTGTTAAGTGTTGGACTATCACAATGGATCCCTTCCTCAAACTCTTCCTCCTCTTTTTCTCCTATTCTGTAGGAGATTTCAAGAAAAAAAGATATGCTAGAGAACTTGTCTTCCCCTGAATATTTTGTCCATTTCAATTTAAATCTTTCTAGTTTTAGAATTGCATGCTGATGACTTGGTGGTGCAGGAGTGTGGGGCTTGTGAAGAATATCTCCTAGGGGACTGTGAATCTCTTGCAATGCTAGCCTGTGGTCCAGTGTATGCCAGAGACAAATCTGACATCCAGACAATGGCAAACAAATGCTTTTCCAGGAATATAGTTTTGCAGCATTGGCTTCAGTTCATCCATATGCTACCAGAGTTCCTACTTTAACGATCTGATGTTGCATTTTCCTTGTTTTTGCTGATTTAGCCTGATTTTGAAGCAACTGCTTTGGAGGTCTTGTTCAAGATTTCCTTGCCGCTATCCCTTCTTAGTCTTCCTCATTTATACCCTTCCCAGTTCATAAGCTGTGCCTTTATGCTGCTAATGGTATAAATCTTGATAGGTATGTCAATATTCCTTGTGCAGTTGCTGACTTCTAGAGGGAAGTTGCTGTTCATTAGCTGCTTGCTTTATTTTGAACCACGTCTGATGCCTCCTCTTTCTGCAGTGTGGACAAAATAATTCAATTCCTCTGCGTGGATTTGCATTTTGCTGCAACTCAATTTTAGGCTGCACTCTCTACTGCTTGTAGCTAATGCTATTAGGTTTTTTTGTCATGTCTTTCTCTGGGTTTGTCATGCATAAGAATGTCATCAAGAGTGATTACAGCTCTTCACTGGTTCTGTGTTATTTCATGAATCTTTTGGGGCATAACTCCAGGACAGGCAGCATTTTAAGAGGCAGCCACTTAAAATGCTGTCTTCTTGAAGTCATTAATATCCTGCTCTCTTGGCCCAGTCTGAGCTGCTCGTGCTTAGATAGAGTGTTAAGTACATGGAGTATATATATATTTGCTGTAGGGAGCGGATAGGTGATCTCATCTTGGGTGTGTAAAGAGCAATGTTTTCTCTTATTGCTTTCTTTGTGTCTCAATCGTCTATGCAGCTATAGAATATAAAGATGTTTCTCTCTTTCCCTGTGATTATCGTGCAAAATCGCATGGCTTCCTCTGCTCGCTCTATTGTCTCTAGCTAAGTGCAGGCTCTGCTCCCCAGTCCTTTCTGAGTCTTGCCAGTGGTGGATGCCACCATGTGTGTGCCCCTGAGTTCATAATGTTAGGTAGCTGCTTCTTTCTTGCAGGGAGGGGTTGTACTGAAGGGAATCCCAAGGTATCCCCCCGGGTTGTCATCCTCAGAAATTTTTGATGATTCAATTTCCCTGCAGTGGCAGCAGGTAGCAGCAATGCTCAAAGTGGTGGGGCAAGCCTGAGGTTCAGTTTGGGACTCAAGACCCCAGAGCAGGTTCAGGGATCCCATCAGCAGGTACTAGCCTGGTGTGACCACGGCCATGGCACAGCTCATACAGGTGTCAAACGCGAGAGAGCCATGACTTAAAAGCAGTTCTCAGGCTAAGGAAGGAGAAGCCCCTAGGAAAGCCTGTGCTGGAGATCCTCCATGAAGCTTCTTCCAGATCCTTTTTTCCCAGCAACTCTGACCTGCCAGCTGGTCTGGAGCCACCAGCCAAAATCCTACGAGCGGGAGACTGAACTCAGGGCCCTTACAAACATGAGATGTGTGCTTGCCACTCCATCCTATGCTTTCAAAATCTAGAAATCCTTTCATTTTCTCTACTGTGAGGCAGGCTTTAAGACTTTTTTATCAGATTTCAGGGACTGAAGGCTTTTGGTCCCAGGACTGGTTTTGCTGGCATTTCTATAGCACGGAACTGGAGACGTTTGACACTGATATTTATCTGCATGAACCACTACATTTCCCTGCTGTGCCAAACGTAGGTCTCTGCATCCTGCCAGTCTCGCAGTGTCGGTCACGGGGTGGCTCAGGCTGTGCTTCTCCTTCACTCTGTCCCAGGGTGCCTGTGCCCCCATGAGAAGACCCAGTGTCACCTGTGTGTCTCCTAGCCCCCATTACTAGAACTAGAGGTACCCCACTGCTTTTTCTCCTTTTCTGTGCCATGTCAAGAAGAGCACGATGCCACTGCTGTTGAATTGCTGTCCTCAGAGGTGCTCTGCAGTCACACATGTGGGGAGAGATGTGCACCTTTCCATCTGCTCAAAGGACAAGCTCTTACCTGGATTCCTGAGAGCCAGGTTTGCTTGCTGCTTTGTGCATTGCAGTGCGTCACACTGATGTCCTGCTGGTGTACCACTGCTGCGTGCTTTGCCACAAATGCTGGATATATCTCAGGTGCTCTGCTTCCTCCTTCCTCTCTCAGCAATGCTTATGGCACTCTCCTGTCCTTGGTTCTCTGTTTTATGGGGTACCACCAGTTCATATTCTTCTTCTAGATACCTGTGCTCTCTGAGCTATCTCTCTGTTCAAGTGCTAAATGGCTCTTCATCGGTGATTTTTTTTGTGCACCTTTCTGGTTTGACAGTTTTAAGACCCCCTCCTTCAGCACACTATTCCCACCCTCTCAAAGCAGAGTTTTCCTTATAATCTTGGCTATCCACTCACCACTGAGCTCATCCTGCCTAGGGTTGTTTTCTTCTTTTCTTCTGGATAATTTGTGTTTGTGCAGAATTGTTTGCCTTCAGAGTTTCTGTATGTGCATTGTTCTCCTCCAGACCCTTGGTCACACTCTGCTCTCCCTAGGATGCTGCTCTCACCCTCTGCCCTCGTAGACGCTCTCTGCTTCAGAAAGTGCCCATCCAAGCTCTCTTCCACTCCATTCTTGTTCACTTCATGTCAGGAAGAAGCGAGGGCACTCAGGGAGGTGGTCAGGATCAAGGCTAGGGGTAGTAGCATCCATTCCCCTCTGCATCCTTCTGTTCTTATTGTGCTATGGTCCAGACACATTCTTTCTCTCTTTCCCCATCCCATCCATTTGTGCTTTTCCCCCTTCCAGTCTCACTGCCTCCTGTCTGTTTCCCCTTAGTTCCACACCAGTCCCCACTGCTCACAAAATGTTCTGCTTCAGCCCACCTCTTTCACTGCCTTTTCAGAGATTCCCTGTGCCCCTGTTCTGCTCCCCCCTGCTCCTTCCCCTCACCTCCTGCTCCCCCTTGCACAGCGCCCACATTTCTGCCCACATCAAGGAGGAAGCCAACATCTTACCAACTAATGCTTTGAGGATGTTTAACTGTGGGTCACCAGTAATCAGAGGCATCCTCCTCCTGCACCTCTCCCCAGTGTTGCAGGGCTGAGCAGTCACTCAGAACAGCACAGTTGCTCCAGTGACATTTTCCCAGGTTAATTTCCAGCTGAATAAGTGAGATGATCTGATTCATCCTGCAGCCTCTTGTGCCAGTTCCACAGAGGGGGAATAGGGGTGGACAAAAGCCCCCAGGAGAGCGGGAGAAGTGGGAGTGCTCCTTTTGTCAGCACTGCAGCATCAGAGTAGCTAAATAGGACCACGCACCGCACCCTAGGACAAGTCAGTGACAAGGAGATGCTACATGGCTTCTTTTAGCAGGCCGATGACTAGCACAGGTCTTCTGCCTTGCAGGGAGAGGATCAGACATCTTTCTTTCTGAGTAACAATATCAGGAGACAAGCATATGATGCAGTTTAGAGGTAATTATGCTCAAAAGCACAATCAGAAGAAAAAATGTGCCCTCTGGCTCCACAGGCATGAAGTCCAGCATCAGCAACAGTAAATATGGGCACTGAGCCATAATACAAATAATAAATAACACCACCAATGAGATCTGGTTTTCTTTTGTTAATCTGGGGAAACTTTACTGAGACATGGCCTCGCTAGGGGTATAAAATGGATGTAAAGTGAGAGCAGAAGGAAGCTCTAGGATTATGGCTCTTACTTCATGCAGAAAACACTGTTAAGGAAGAACTCCCTGAAATCAGAGGAAAGTCATTGTATTGCTTGGCACCTGCCCAAAGTGATTTCATTTTCTGTTCAGGATTAAGATGCATTAATAGCCTGAGGGCAGCAGTTTTCTTGCCAAAAAATGCCTTTCTTTCCCCTCCACCCCCTGGCTTGTTTTAAATATGAGGGCCTGCAGGTTAGGAGTGAACACCCAGTGAGTATTACTTGAATTATCAAATGAAAGTGCAGCAATATCATTTTCTTTTGAGCAAACACTGAGTTAATTAAAACATGCACTCTGAACTTGGCAAATTTCACATTATTCATGAGAAAGGTACGGGTCTGTCTATTGCAAATGCAAACTAAAAATAACCAGAGGCATAGCACCAGAATGGCAGCTGTTAAGACTAAGCCACACTAAAAGTTTTTCTGGCAAAACTCTGTGTCTAAGAGTGTCATTTACCCTCAGCTCACTCTTTACCCCCCATCAATATAATAAAGCTGGCAAAAGCCTTCACGTAAGTGTGATTATGCTGGCCAGAAAATCCTTTTGGCAGGAAAACTGTGCTCTCTTTGGGGAAGTGGCATAACCTGAATGGGCCAAAGCATTCCTGCTGACCGAATTGTGTCCCAGGAGGGAACAAGGCTGCTATAGCTAGTTGAAGGTGGTATTCAAATGCTGCAGTGAGAAGTTTCCAGCACTTACAGGCCTGGCCCAGCAGACTAGAGCTACCATGCTTCTGCCACCAGCTCATGGCCTCCTGTTTTTACACTGAGAACCTTTTTCCGTAGCAGGACCACAATAGCAGGAGGTTCATCTACTGTCACCTACATCTCTGCACCACTGTGAGTATCTGAGCAGCTCTCCCTTTGGATCTTGTCAGGAAAACAAGAACCCAGACAGCCAGTGGGCCTGGATAGATATAGGACAAAAAAGTCCAGAGTGCCCAGTGCCATCAAAGCTGACGCTGAGCAAAAGAAGCAGTAATTTCCATTTTGACAGAGCCAAAGCAATTTTTCCTTAAGGTTTTGTGCAAAGGACACTGCAAAGGGAGGGGAAGAATAGCACTTCTTTTGAATATCACATTAATAAAAGTCTATACACAGACTGAAGAGATGGCTTACTCTTTCTTCCCCTTCCCAAACTCTTTTCTATTGCTTTGCACTTTAATATGAGTTTAGTTGATTTGTGTAGTGACATCCCAGTATGAAATTTGCCTTCTCTCCACTGCACCTGTCACTCTCTGGCAGATTGATCTGAAAACATAAAGTCACTTTAGTCATCTGAAAATACTAGGCAAGATGTTTTCATTCCTACCTGTGTAAATCTGGGACAATCTCATCTGCTTCAACACATTCATTTGAGAGTTGAAGGGAGCCGAGTAGCTGGCTGAGAGGTACATGGGCTGTGAAGCTTGGCCGGCTTGCTGTACATGCAAAGCACCTCATGAGCAAAGTTTTTTTTTGTGAGACAACGTGGTCTGCTTGCTTAAATTCAGCCCTTATCCCTAGCTTGGAAGAACTGGAGGAATCCTTATAATAGAGGCTTAGAGAGGATCTAGTAGATGGAGGTGGGATGTTCTTGCAGTAGGTTGTGGCAGAGGCATAGCAAACTATTTTGTCTAGGTTTATGTTAAAGAATAAAATGTCTGCCCACCAGTAATTCTGGGAATGGTAGTTATACAAAGAAGGGTATATGAAAACTGTCTGGAGTGGAAGTAGGATGGCCAGTGGGATGACACTGCGTCTGTCCCAGAGCCACTGCCAAATGATGTTGGGGCTGCAGGAGCCGCAGCGGGACAAGGGAACTGTTGCCGCACATATTCTGCACTGCAGAGACTGTTTGGGACAGCAGCAAGTATCTCTGACCTGGGGCTGAGTATGAGTGTAGACAGGGGTTGACAGTGAGCCTACACCAGCAGTCAGGCAGGTATCTTTTCCTCATATTTCAGAGCAGGAGCTCCATGAGATGGTTTCTGTGGTATGGGCTGGGTGCTACACAAGTACTGCACAGCCTAGCTACACCACTTCTGGGAAGTACCTTTTCATCCCCAAAGAGCTGTTCTTTTCTGTCTGCCCTTGCCTCCACAAGGGAAGCATGTGGGGAATTTGCTGCATCTATTATGCGTTGGGTGACTACCAGAGGAGTGCTTGTCTCTCATCTGAAGGCATCATCAGCAATGGATGTCACAAGGCATTGTCTGTAATGAATGACACTCTCACAGAAATTGTAAGACTTCAGGAGGTGTGTTGGAAGAAGTGGGGGCATTAAGCAGAGTAAAGCATTTTCACTGTACGGGAAATTTCAACAAAAAGGAAGGTGAAACAACATCCAGCTACAAAATTAAAAAAAGGCAAAATACGACTAAGAAAGGAGATGGGGTTTGTCTCTAAAGGCATCTAGAAGGAGAGTAATACAGATTGTGCACTGAAATCCCCAAAGGATCATACCAGGAGCAGATTGGTATAGTTAACCTTGTAAGTGAAAACAAAACAGCTCTTCAAGAGCTTGCTGAAATAACTGTCAGGTAATAGCTGTCTTGGGGCATCCAGGTTTTAAGGCGATGCTTAGATTGATTGAGGAGACATCTGGAGGTATGAATGGGCAGAGTGCCATGCTCCTGTGGAGGACACCACATCTGATCCCGACAGCCTGGAACAGCTGGAGGCAAGGGAGATAACACTGTGGCTGCAGCTACAACATTGAAACTCATGGCAAAGTTATGCGCATTTCTGTTTCTATCACGCAGGTGGAGATCAGACTACTGGACCACGCCAGGGGCAGGATGTGAGGGGAGAGGCCAGTAATGCCTGTTGTAGGTGGCAAGGAGTCTTTGAAACATTTCATTTTACAGAAGACAGAGATAAAGTAAGCTATGGTTATATGTCACAAATCTCTCAGAAAGTCAATTAATAACCAGGAACCTCTTGGGCTGGATGCTGCCCAGAAAACGTAACCCCTGATCTGGGTTTCCACAGGGATTGGAGTGCTGACTGCATGTACCCTGTGTGAAGAAAGCCTGTGGCCTATGTCCTACATGTCATGGAGGTGTAGCAATCCCACCACATTTCTTGGCAGCTTTGCACCACTCTTCAAGGTGGGACTCACCCTACAGCAGCTGTCCCAGAGCCTTTTGAGGGCTAATTTTGTGAAGCAATATCAGCCTGCTCTAGCTGGATTTGCGACTGAAAGCTCTGTGAAGAGCAGATGGGACCAGAACAAGCATCAGCTTTGCCCAACCAACAGTGAGACTGAAAAAGACAGTGGCAGGAGATAGGGAGAGGCATCTTACGGTGGCAGCTCAACCCTAGCTCTCCTCCTGCCTGCCTTCGTACCACAGTCAGAGACATTGAACTTCGGTGCTGGGCCTGGCATGCTACTGACTACAGCACCTGCCTCTGCTACTTGGCACCAGCCTTGTCTCCAGGCTGTGCTATTTATTAAGGGTGTGAGTGAGCTGTGGCCAGTCAATAGGAAGAATACTTGCTATGCTTGAACCTTCTGCCCTCCTTGCAGGCTTGCTCAGCTTAATTTTTCTAGTTGGCTGAAGGAGAGCTGGTTTTCTGAACCTGATCTTCTCCATTTTCCCATTTTTTTTTCTCCTTTTCTCTTCAAGATTCTCAGCAGCCCCTGTTGCCTTCAGGGTGAATATTAATCCCATAAGCTCCCGCAGATTTTGTTTAGTTAAAGTCTCACCTGGGTAAACTTATCTATCTAGACCATGCAGAGACTGGTTCACAGAGACTTGCATCTGAACTGGGGAGGCCAAATGGGAACTGATTTTCCAAACCCCATCACAATAGTTGCCAGCCTGGGACTGCAGAACAAAATGACACTTGCTGAAAGCTGCTGCATTGCAGGCAGAGAAGTCTCTTGTATTGGCCCCAGTATCGCCATGGTGTTGGTGAACAAAGGCCATCCTCATCCCTCCATGCATGGGAGGGTTGTGACTTTGGCAGCAGCAGGACTGCCTGGAAGCTGTTATCCTCAGCTCTGGCCAAGTGATGGCCCTCTCCATGTCTGGTTGCATCTAGGTTACTAAATAAAACAGGATAAGGGGTCCAAGGGTTTCAGGGCATGGTAGGAGTCATGGCAAGCTGCTTAAATTCTTCACCAAAATAGGATGGCTGTATCCAAACCCCTCTTGCCTGCTGAAATGTCCATAGACCTAGAGAGGTCAAACACCAGGTAGGGTGCTACCTACATTTATGCAATAGGTTCTTCAGAGCCTTAAAAGAGAGTCCTGGGCTTTATTCCAGACCTTTTCAGGGGGCTCTGATGTGAACAGAAACTGAGATCAGACTCAGGGTTAAATAAATTCATAAAGAAATAAATGGAAACTGTCCCTTCACAAGCTCTTACTCAAATGGTGTCCCAGCCTTTTCTAGGCTGAACCTGGTTGGCACAGGCCAAAACATCGCCAGGGACCACACTAGCCATTAAGCTGTACAGATGTTTAGATTTACTAGTGTAGGTGAAGCTGAATGGTAGCTTGCTGCAATCAGCCAAGGGCAAACCGTGCTCCCAAAAGCAGGCTGTAACAATAAAACAGATTTTTTTTTTCTCACAACATATTTAAAAGAAAACTAACTTGTCTTAAAATGTAAAACATAGGACCGTGTGTATGCCAACCAGGATTGCTCATCACAGGGAAGGCATAAAAAATATCCGTGGCTGTGATGCCATGGTATCTTGTGGAAGCCCAAAGCTCATTTTATTCATTTTTCTCCATGCAACAGCAAACCCATATGCCAAGTGCTAGCTGCAAATTGAAGTGTCTCGGTTCCCTCCTGGCCATGGGAAATGTCCCAGCCTTGTGAACAAAGGGATTGTTTAAGACTGGAAGCAGACTGGCATGTTTCAAAGAAGGAACAGCTCTGAAACTATTTATTTTTCCTTCAACTTTTATCTTTCCCCCCCCAGTCAGTTCAGGCTGTTGAAACAAAAGAATTGCTTCTGTCATCCTGGGGAGCATCACTGCTTCCCAGAAGAACTGCTCATGCAAAGGCATAGGAGAGACCTTTTGCAGACTCCATCACCAACCTCTGCTGATGCACTTCATCGCTCACCTCTGCTGAGCCCGCCCTTCCAGTGCAGAGGCAGATGGGAGGTGGGAGCACAGTGGTACTGCTGAGATTCACATCAGCAGAGCCACCATGTCTTTTATCTTTCCTCCAGCCAAGCAGTCTGGGAAATGGAGGCGCGTGCAGGTGGGGCTCTCTAGGCATCACACATCTGTCATCAGCATCCTGTTGCACTGCAAAGGAAGCCCTGGAAGAAGAGTTGCTTTACTCTCAGAGATAAGTCTGCTTGCCTGTGTGGATGTGACAATCCAGACAGATGGCTGCCGGATCCGCCGAGGTCCCTGTGCTGGAGCTGGGATGAGGCAGAGAAGGGAAATGTTTAGGAGGGAAGTGGCAGAGGAACCAAGATAGGTTCCTTTCCCCTCCTGGGGTCTGCCTGGTGGGTAATACTAAGCTCACACTCAAGCCTGATGGGGACTTTCTGCTGCAGAATCCTGGGGCAGCCCCACCACAGCATGGAGTGCAACGGCAATCAATGCCTGGATCTGTGGGGTGGCCTGGCCTTGCTTGAAAAAGAAACTTTCTTTAGTACATTTCTTTGTTACTTTCTTCTCCTCTGACATCCTCCTGCTCTCTCCCTTTTTAGCTCTTTGCTAAAAAGCACAAGAAATTGAGAAAACCTTTCTTTTCCTCCAGTCATTCCCTGCCTTCTCCTCCTCCCTCTCCCATCCTGTCCTGCACATACAGGGCATTAAGAGCTCAGCTGGACCCTGGGTACCTTGCCCTTGCAGGACATGACGTGCTTCAAACACAGCTGGCTGCACTGTGCCCACATCTGCCAAGGACTAGGGGTTAGATGAGGCCAGGGAAGATATGGAAGTCTGCACAGGGCTTTGCAGACCACTGCTCTGGATATCTACCACTGTGCGTATGAAAACGCACGGCTGAATTCAGGGTCTCATTGCTGTAGTAACTGAGACACGTAGTTTTTGCTCCCCTCGCACCAGGAGAGTGGTTAGTAATATGCTATTTATCTATTACTGATCAGCAACTAAAACCCAACAAGAGCAAATAATTTATATATGATTTTACAAAGGGAATTTACAGGAAGGCAAGGAACTGAACCTCCTATTTCCAGTCTACCTGCCTTTTGGCAGCTAAAGCAGGTGCAAATGGCCAAAAAGAAGTGCAAAGTTTCTTTCAGAAGTTGAGAGTGTGCTTTGTGAGTGAGACGATGACAAGATGTTGTAACGTCTTGTATCAGCTAAATAACATGGATTTAATCGTTGCTGAGATGAGGACTTTTGCATTTTATTCTTGCCATCTGGTTGTAATGTGGACACAATAGGGGCCTTTAGGTGTCTATAGTCTATAGGATGCTATAGGAAATACAAGTGTCCTCCCTGGAGGACTGATATTGTTTATTAATCCATCTTCTAATGCCTCATATACAACAGATGATTGTGCATGAGTGACTAGTGACATAGTGACCCACTATATGCGGTGGTTTTGTGTGGCTGAAGCAGGCTCTCAGACAAAAAAAAAACCCAACCCAGCAGCAGGCTGCTGCCTGTGGTCCTCCACTGCATAGAAAAGGAGCATCTACAAAATCTGGATTCCCCATCAGCTGTGAGAAGACACAGACTTTCCACATGCTTTGCTACTGCATTGTTGCTATGATTTTATGGTGACCAGTGAACTGAGACAGTATTTTAATATCTAGTTATGAAAAACCCCAAAACTATGCAAGTTGAAACTACATAGGCCACATGTATTTGAGTGGAAAAGGCTGGCTCTACAGCTATTGTGAAAAACATAAATAATCGAAGGGATTAACATACTGAGTGACAAAAAAAACCCCTACCAGACTCCAAACAAGAAAATACTTCATGTAAAACTGAAAAGTAGATTAGAAACTGAAAGTACTCCTTTCTAGCAGATCAGAATCCTTAAAAATTGTTTCCAAATGGCAAGGATAGCTTTTGCTTCTTGTGCCAAGAGAAAAGCAGAAACTCCTCTTCAAAACAACCATTGGTTTTATTGTCCTGCTGGTTGCTTCCAGTATGTATTCTGAATTTTCTGCTTTTTGTTTTCTTGAACTTTCTATGGTCAACAGAAAACTTAGCAGCACTATGGCAAATATAATGTACTAGTAAGTGCAAATTTTAATTGAGAAGTAATTTGTGTTGCTATTAATCTGGTTGGTTTATTTTTTTTTTGCCTTATACTAAAAAAGTTTAGCTCAAATGGCAAACAAACAATTAGGGTAATAGATATATGTTTTCTAGCCTTTCATCTCAGATCTGACAACATCCCTATTTCACTGCTGAAGCTTCAGCAAAACCTCGATAAAGCCAATGAAATTTCAGGCTTTGCATTCCTACTTGGAAATGAAAATTAAGCATAAAAAATATTAAAACAACAAGCCAATAGTTTTAGGCTTTTAACACGTTTTGTGAAGAAATAAAAAGCACACATTTTTGAGCTCTGTTCCTGTTGGACACCTTTAAAAATAAATCTCAATCTACTGTTTTATCATTTGAAACCATTCTTCCCAGGTCCATTTGGTTTAGCGAGCTGAGCAGTCCGCTATGCATGGAGCTAGAGAAATAATTTTTTAGCTAACAGACTATCTCATCAGCCTTCCCTGGCAATTAATTTAGGTGTGACTGACCATATAGTCTTCTCACACGAGCTGTTTTAATTATTTCAAAGATTGCTATGCCCATACGTAACTCTCCTGAGTTCTATACCACAGAACATCCTAATAACCACTGAAATATAATATCCAAGCGCACACGCAGTTCCACTTCATGAGATACCTCTGCAACCATGGTGATGTGCAAATCTTTTCAGATATCTATAAGCATGTTCTCCATGGCTCTCCAACATCAGTAACAAGAGTTATGCCAAGCAACAAGCCCTTGGCTTGCTTAAGTAGAAAATTGAAATGAAGACACGGAGGATCCATGTGAGGAAAGCTGTCCTTGCTCTATTGCTCCATACCGCTGAAATGCTGAGGGTGAGGCAGAAAGTGGGAGATTGGGTAGAGTTTTCACTTGAAAAGTCCTTTTAAAGTCAGCAGGTCTAGTGAATTCAACTACAGCTAGTGATAACCTACCACTGAGCTGATGAGAAAACAGATCCAGGGACTTGATGCTGAGGAATTACTTGTCTTTCTATATCCCTTCCTAAGTCCCCATATCATAGAATGGTTTAGGTTGGAAGAGACCTTAAAGAGCATCTAGTTCTAATCCCCCATGCCAGGTGGCTCAAAGCCCCATCCAGCCTGGTATTAAACACTTCCAGGGATAGGATATCCACAACATATCCTCCCTAATCTCATTAGCTCCTGGCATGACCTTGTATGGTTTCCACCCAGCTGTCTGTGGAATGAAAGATGCAGGAGGAAAGTACTCAGCAGCCAATGCTTTGCAGCAGAAAGGGCACTGCTAACCTCCTCTAGTGGCAAAGCTAGTAGGAATGAAGAAACTTTGTGGAGGCTCTATGTGCCTAGGATCAACAACGTCATTTCATTCAGATTCAAGTAGTCTGCAAACCAGGGATCTCCAAACTTAGGTTGCAAGGTCACATTAGCAGGAGTGGATGCAACAGCAATGGCTGCTGCCTATGCTGTGCCATGCTGTACTTCAGCATGATCATAGAATCATAGAATCATTCAGGTTGGAAAAGACCCTTGGGATCATTGAGTCCAACCATCAGCCCTACTTTACAAAGTTGTCCCCTACACCATATCCCCCAACACCACATCTAAACGACTCTTAAAATATTCAGGGATGGTGACTCAACCACCTCCCTGGGCAGCCTATTCCAAGGTCTGACAACTCTTTCTGTGAAAATTTTTTTCCTAATTTTCAGCCTAAACCTACCCTGTTGCAGCTTGAAGCCATTCCCTCTCATTTTATTGCTAATTACCTGTGAGAAGAGACCAGCACCAGCCTCTCTACAATGTCCTTTCAAGTAGTTGTAGAGAGTGATGAGGCTTCCCCTCAGCCTGCTCTTCCTCCAACTAAACAGTCCCAGCTCCTTCAATTGCTCTTCCTAAGATTTATTCTCCAGGCCCTTCACCAGCTTCATTGCCCTCCCCTGCATTCGCTCCAGCACCTTGATATCTCTCTTGTGTCGAGGTACCCAGAACTGGACACAGTAGTCAAGATGCAGTCTCACCAGTGCTGAGTACAGGGGGACAATCACCTCCCTACTTCTACTGGTCACACTATTTCTAATACAAGCCAGGATGCCATTGGCCTTCTTGGCCACCTGGGCACACCGCTGGCTCATATTCAGCTGCCTGTCAACCAGAACCCCCAGGTCCTTTTCTGCCAGGCAGCTCTCCAGCCACACTGCCCCAAGCTTGTAGCCATGTATGGGGTTGTTGTGGCCCAAGTGCAGGACCTGGCACTTGGCTTTCTTGAAAATCATACTGTTAACATTGGCCCATCCATCCAATCTATCCAAGTCTCTCTGTAAAGCTTCCCTGCCCTCATGCAGATCAACACTCCTACCTAGCCTAGTGTCATCTGCAAACTTACTCTATATCCTTGTCGAGATCGTCAATAAAGACATTAAACAGAAATGTCCCAATACCGAGCTCTGAGGAACACCATTTGTGACCGGCAACCAGCTGGATTTAACTCCATTGAGCACCACTCTTTGGGACCGTCCATCCAGCCAGTGACGGAAGGGGATGGTCAGTTGCTCTAGCAACATTTAGATGCTGCGCTGAGGTTGCTCATGTATGATGTTTTTGCCACATTCTTTTAGGTGAAAATCAACCCTAAGAAGCTCATTCTTCAGTGACCTGGAGTTTGCACTCAAAGAAGCAGGCAAGGACGAAGGGAAAGCACTCAGGAAGGCATGAAGCCACAGTCCCATGGTGTACCACCGATGCCAAGAACAATGTGGCAACAAGAACCCATCATCATCACTGTGCAGAGGATTGCTTTGGCAGCATAAAGACATCATGCATAGAAACAAAAGCTTGACAGTTTGATAAACAGCTTTGTTACCCTAAATCACAGGTGTTGTTACTAAAATCCATTTAGTCTGGGCCCTCCCTGCAAGCAGTAAAACTCTTCGCTTGTCTTTCACATACATCTTCATCTGAATCAGCCTTATTTTTCCTCGTGAACTGTTAAAAGCTTCCTAAACCGTGCCATGCAAACAGGCTTGTTATAACGCCCTGAGAGAAAAGAGCCGGCATCAAAGTGCTTAAATGCTGATATCCCTGGCTGCGTACTTCAGAGCTGGAAAAGCAGAGCTGGGGAGTGGGGCATGTTCTCAGTGAGTCACTGGAGAACTCCTCCGAAATCTGCTGTCCTGGATGAACAATGGCGTGCCCTGGACAGGAGAGCCCCTGGCTGCAGCAAGGAAACCCTGACCACAGCAGGGGAGACCACGGCATGCAGGAGCTGCTTGAATTTCAGGGACCAAATATTTTGACTGGGGTCAGAGAGTAAAAATCCTGCCCTTGGACTGGAGATTTTGGAAAGGTTTTGTATGTACTTCAACGCTGTTCTGCCACCAGAGGGCATGGCTCCCTTTCCCTGCCAGGGGATCCATCAGCCAGCCAGGGCAGGGGGGTTGCCTACCGGCAGAAGTTTGATGTCTTTTTTCTTACACCTCCTGCTATACCTGCTTTTCAGCCTCTTGGCTAGACCTAAAGCCCTGTCTGAGAAGAAAAAACTACCTGATAACTTTTGCCAAGGCTTAAGGGAAGGTAAGACAAGCTGTTGCTTCTTGTGGCTTGGGAGAGCATTCGATACAGCTCGATCTTATGGGAAAACCCATGGTTTGTTTGGTGAACAGAGCAGTCTCAGTGATGTTTCCCAGTGCCGCAGGACAAGCCATGCAAGCCTGTACTGCCCTGTTGTCAACATCAGGGACTGTCCCTTTCTGAGGCAAAGATGAGATGCACTTTATGTCTGAAAAGCCCTATTATAGCAGGATGAAGAATAAAGAGTCCCAGGCAGTGGATCTCTCTCTTTTTCCCCCAGAGCTCTGGAAATAGGCTTGTACCAAGAAGACAGCACTGCTTCATCCCACTGGACAAACACCCTGCTGCCTGTCAAAGTCTGGGGCACGGGTAGGTAATGGCTTGCAGCAGTTCTTGACCTTGTGGGCAGTGAACGGGGTACTGAAGCAGATGCTCACTCCTTCTTCCTGGCCATTTCAGAACTGTGACACGCAAGGCAGAGAGTAATAGGACAGTGACCTTTTTCTGCGAAGATCATTTGGTAAACAGCACGTTTTATTTTGTTTCTTCTTCAGCAGTCATTGCCAGCACAGTGTGACAACCAGCATATCCTCTGCTTTGAGGCGACAACAGAAATCCAACCAGAGCAGCCACGGATTTGAACCATTTTCATCTTATTCTTTCTTTACCATAAATAAAATATTGGCTAAAAATATAGGATGTTAGTGATGCCTTTGGGAAGTCAAAGTAAGGTGAGCTCAGGAGCACTGACAGTAAAACAAAGAATAAATGCTGTATGCATGGTAATTTGCACTAGCCTGAGGCTCAGTCGCACTCAGTTTACAGTGAGGCTTTCCAACAGCCATTGGGAAGCAAAAAATTCTAGCTTGCAGCAAAACTGGCCACCTTTTCTCTAACAAATGTATTTCCGAACCATCATGGGTTTTTAATGCTGAATGAGGACTCAGGACTCATTTCCCAGATGTATTTCTCACTGATGAGCGTTCATCCAAGAATTTATGCAAATGCATTTCAGGTTGTGAGGTGCTGGCGGATTGCTTCCTGTTCCCAATAAGACACATATGACTGGTCTCCAACAATGGCATTGTCAATTTTTTGGCTTGCTGACTAGAGTTAACACAAATTTGTTTTTTAAACATTAGAAGTCAGAAGAAGCAAAAACTGAATTAGTGAAACTTTTTTGGTTTAGTTTGATGAAATAAGATTTCGTTTAGCCTTAGTTACTACTAAATTTGATCATGGTGAATACAATTGTTCAGATGCAAATATGCATGAAGTATAAATAACAGTAATTTTCTCTCCAGATTAACAAAAGTCCAGGAAACATGATCTTACCAGAGCAGTGACTTAATAATAAGGAGGAACAATAGTAAACACTATTTTCATTTTTTAGCAGATACAATGGATATGAATTGGAATTTAGCAATTCAGTTGTAAAAGCAAAATTAAACACTTGTTATGTCCAAGTGCCAGGCATCAGAGCCTGTTGAGCTGGAAAAGCTTAGGAGTCTGCAACCAGTGACTTAAGACATACAATTTTCCCAAACAACTAAGATTGTGTTCCCATGCAAATGATCAGGCTACTAAAAATACCAGGTGATTGAAAGGATCTGCTTTATATAAGGAGAAATGTATACAAATCAGCATTTTATGAAGGCTCACCATCAGGTGTCAGCAAGTCTTTTATGGGTGTCTTAAACATGTGTTTTCATCCTCTCTCACTGACAAGTTGTCTCTCTATGTGCACCAGATGCCTCTGAGGCTGTGGAGCTGCCAGGCAGCCCTGGGGACTCAGAAAGGGAAAAGCAATTATCACCAGTGAAGATGAACACAACATGGCTGAGGGGTGCCTTCCCAGGTGACTGGTGGAGTTCCTCCCATAGGATGCACAGAATTTGGGCACTGAAACTATGGGCTGCAAAAGCACTGCAAAAGACCAAGGCAGGGCCCCAAGGATGTGGTGGGCAGATGCCCACAGCGCAAAACAGCCACAACAAAACCTCCATGTTCAATCTTCAGCCTGGGAGCTGTAGTTCCACCACTAGAAGCAGTAACAACGAGAACCTATCATCATCACAATAAATCCCCTGTGATGTGGCCCATTATTTCATTCGGTATCTCCTGCCCAACATGAGGCAACCAAAAACATTTGCTCTGTCCCCTTTTAAATCTATATCCTCCAGTTGCCAAATGGCTCTTAGTCTTCTCTGCCAACGGCACAATATAGATGGTACTGAGGGACTTTTTTCTGGCAGCACTGTGGTCCCACTGCATTAATCTTCAATGAAGATGTCTGGTGCTATAAATGCCTCTATATGTATTTCCAAATGTTAGGCAATGTGAAGTAATCTGAAACGCCCCTGGGCAAAACCACTGAATTTGGAATGCAGAAAGGGCTGGAATGTCTCCTGACCTTGTGTGCTAAGGACCTACATCACTCAGATACCAAATTCTCTTTCTACCCAGAATTTTAGCCTGGGAAGATCTACTCTAATAGCCCTTTCACAGTGACCAGAGGGCATCCTTTACTGAGCTTCCCATGGATAAATTTTTGTTTCAGCTCTTAGATATTGGGCTATGCCTCCCTTGTGACAGTAGGGTCAAGCCTCAAGATGATTATGTTGCAGCCATGACACTCCATATATACTCCTGGGTTTCTTGGAAAACCGAACATGTTATCTCCATTAAGAAGTTCCAGAATATGGAATGTAGTCTGCTTGTAATTCTCCAAACTGTCAACAAAAGGGGATAAAAAATATTATCACTGTAGAGCCAGGGAAACTGAAGTAGGCAGGGGAAGACATTTCCCAAAGTCAGCAAGAGAGCTAAGAGTAAAATCAGGCCTCCTACTGCTTGCTGTTGGACGCAACCCACTAGGCTGCAGCTGGTAGTGGTAAAGGATAAAAGAGAACTCCCCACAAAGGAGAAGGACAACTATCACTGTAAGTGCTCACCAGTCACATTGGTTTAATGGGTAAGAACTACAGACCTGACTATGCAACTGATAAGGGCAATGGGGTCCATGAGCTGGACAGCATATCACAGGCAAAGCCTATCGTGCAGATTGATGGTAAATCCATCATCAAGTACAAAGCCTCTTGGCATTCCCCCGTGGGCATCAGGGCTGCACAGCCCTGGCCTGTTGAGTGCTCTTCTGCCTCAAAGAAATGGTGCAGAGCTTACCCTTTTGTAGCATGGAGTGTTGTGCATGGGCCTCTTGAAGCAGCCCTAAGAATGAGTTTTGACCCCATCATCAGATGGCAAGGTGTTTTGACATTTAATAATCCACCAAGCCTGGGGGCCGGCAGTGTATTTTCTTCTCTCTCCAGACCTCCTACGCATTGCATCTTTATGTCAGGCCCTGGCTACCAGAACAAGCAGAGAGAGACTGGTTTTATCCTTCTTTCTTTGTGCAGGGCCAAAGCACCAGCTTGTCCTTTATAGTGAAGGTATCTCTCCTGATGAGATGCCAGCATCTCTCCTGATGAGATGCCAGCCTCTCTGTGTCACCAACACCCACCAGAGTCCTCTGCCAGGAGGACAGGTTCCAGAACTCAGTCTCAGCTCAGCTCGAGATCTAAGGTATTCAGTGTTACCTATAGTTAAGCAAGGGCTGTGTAAGTAAGGCTCTTTTATTTTCATTTTCCCCCTATGTTGTTTTCTTTGGGAAAGTTAAACAGCAGCTGGAAAAGCTCTATTGCACCCCAATATAATTTTCTGAACCAGATGCTTATTTTAACACTGTACACAGAAACAATAGGAAGTTCCTCTGGAAGTGATGGCATTGCAGCTTCTTTAAAGTAATTGATATTTTGCTAGCAGCTATTTTCACCTGCAGAAAGGAGCTCAGGGTTAAGAATGAAAGTGTAGAAGAAGCATTACGGTCACAGCTCCAGTCTGGTCAGTGCTTCTATTATAAACTTTTATTTTTTTCCCTCTAGAAATATTAATCTGGGCTGAAACTCAGCATACTGAACAGAATTACTATTGATTCTTATTACTTTTACTGCTGCAGCTGAGACACATCTTGAAAATATATATTAAGTTTTGAATTAGACCAGAGATCCTTTCCTTTTTTAACCCTTCTGCTATTTTACTAGTTTGGGATTGCATTGCTCAAGTCTCCTCCCTATTCAGAGGTGCATAATTGTTGACTACATAATGTGAAAGTATTCTAGAGTTTAATAAAGAACAATAGTTTTCCTACAAAATGTTTGATATCCCCTATAGGAGTACAGAGCTTGTTTTGACTCTCTTTTTAGTCTCTGCAGGGCAGTGTGAACCCTTGTAGAAAAGATCTCCTTTTGCATGAAGTAGTTTTGCTGCATCACCGCTATTTATCTCTTGCTTTCTGCAGAGCTTCACCAATTTCATCTCAGGAAAGGCAGCTGAAGTTTCACATCAATAAGAATCGTCTCGGAACAGGACTCAAACACGCTCCAGCAAACCCGGCCAGACTGCAGCACTCCTACCAGACCAGCATATGGAGAGCCTCGGGAGGCTTTGGTCACTAGTGCAGAAAGGAGCAACCTAAAGTTACTTTGTGAAGTGAAGCACCACTTATGGATAATTGTTGAGAAAACAAATAGGATTTGCTCTTTGCCATTGGTTTTCTGCAGTTCTAAAACCAAAACAGGGATGTTCTCAGGAGCCAGCATTTACTGGATACCTCATGCAAGTCTGCCTTTGCTACACTCAGGAAGACACAGTGCAGCAGGAATTGAGTTGAGAAAGCATGAAGAACCAACAGCTTATGCGGAAAGGAGTTTTCTCATATTTTTATCATGATTACATTTCTCATTGTGGTTGAAAAAACATATTCAGAATAATAAAACCTGAGTCGGTTTCCTCTCTTTTAGCCCTCCCACTTTTCCCTCTTGTTTACTCCTGTTTTACTTAGCAACTGATATAAAGAGGAGAAAAGGAGGTGAAAAATAAACAAACGTAAATATCTTTTTAATAGAAAGGAGGGAGGGTGCTTCTGTTTCTGCCAAGCAAAACAGAAATGTTGCATCAAAACAGAAAAATCTGTGAAAATGGTTGTTGGGGGAAATTTTGTCAACACTATTTTTATTGGTATTTCTATCACCATCATCATTAACCCACTATACTTTCAGTGCTACCTCTTACTGCTGGGAAAGATCGATGATTTCTTCAGAAGTCCCAGAGTCAAATCCAAAGACCTCAATTCCTGAGACGGGGTCAAGTCATAATAACAGGAGGGTGTCACTCAGTGTCACAAGGGCAATTCCAACTGTGGAGCTGGTGATTCACCGCTCCTGTCCCTGGGCTAATGACCACCTTTTCCTCATCATATCTTGAACTTTCACTGCCACAGAGCTCAAACAACAAGCAACTCTCAAGCAAGAAAGTATTCCTTTATCAGAGGAAGTTGTCTCAAAATATCTATGCTTTGATGTTCCAGACAAGGGAGATCTCACCCAGTCCCTGACTTTTCCTTTCCTCCAAGAACAAGGTATCAGGCATGAACAAGCTAATGCTAACAGTGTTGTCAGCGCTAAACTGATAGTGACATACCCCTGCAGGAAGCTAGGCTGCATGCTGTGCCCCAAGGTCTCCTTAGGGCCATGGACAAAAGCCAGTATCCTCTGTAGGAAACTGCTTAAATTCACTACTGATCAAAACTGTGACTGTCTAGACTCTAGGACCAAAAAATACTTTTGCACTATTGCTACTGAGCAAGATCAAGATAATGCATTGTGACAGCTTCTCCCTCCAGGGAAGAGACCTCTCACCACAGCATCACATCTTGCATTTCGTACCTGTGCATCACACACAGGATATCAAAAAGTTCGTATGAGCAGTATGCTACATGAGCAGTGGGCCAGAAGAATTCGTCCCCAGTCTTTTCACAAATCTAGATGTAGCTGCTGGACACGTTTGATAAAGCTGGTGCCAGATGCAATACATATCCATTCAGACAAGACAGAGATGATGGTATTTTGAAGAAGTTGTGGTATGAAAAAATATGACAAAAATCCACAAGCTGTCAAGTGATGGTATTTTCTTGACTACTACCAGAGGCGGTACAGCCAGAGGTAACTCTGCTCTAAGGCTGCTCTGCAGGCCAGAAAGACTTTTTCCATCATTGCCTGACAAAAGAGTAGCATTGATGTCAGCAGCAGATCTCACTTCTTTGACCATCTGCAAAAACTTTGCCTAAGAACAAGAAAATCAAAGGCTTCAGCGTCATAATTTCACTGATCTTAAAACATATGCAGAACATTTTTAAGACAGAGGGCTCAGTTTCCTGCTTTGTCCAAGCTCTTTCTAAAGTGGAGTAAAAGAAGAAGTGGTCAAGGAGTTGAAGAAGTTCCACAAGGCAAAGAAAAGGGATGGGAAATGAGGTCCTTCTCTGTGCTTGAAAGGAGTTCTTTCTGTAAAGAAAAAGTACTTGGACTTTGGTTACTGTTGTGCAGAGTGATTTATCATATTTCAAATTTTCACTTGGATTTGAGACAAGCAGAGTTTGGTGTATTAGCTTCTCCCATGGGTCCCCACTTTTTGGTGGGGAGGACCACCATGGAAAGAAGTAGGCAGGTTGAGCAGTGAGTCACTGCCCTTGTTCCTTCAACTGCCGGGATGTGTTTAGTCCCTAGGGATTATGGATTATTAATTATGGAGAAATGAAGCTTCCATCTTAACGGGTCCAACAGAAGAGACATCCCAGCCACCTGTGAAAGACCTGATACAGACATAACAGCACTAGACTTTGACATTTCCCTTGGAATCATTCAGTTTGTGGCCATGCGCTGTGGGCAGCTCTGGTCACTGCAGTGACTGGTGGACCGTGTCATAAGCAAGAGAGAGCTGCCTCCCTGAAGCAGCTTGCAGCAAGACCAACACAGCAACAGAAGGTGGGGATACCTTGCCTGTGCCTGAGCAAAGACAAACTTGCTCCTGACAGTACAACACCACATTAAGAAAGAATTAACTGTGCAAGGCATCTGTACAGAGATGGATGGGTGCTTCTCCATAGCCTTCACCATGTCACTGGCCTGCAAAATTAAAAGGCTATATGCAGAAACTGAGTTTGATCTGCCCTTGTTCTAAGGAGAACTAACAAGCGGCATGATGGCTGCTTGCACTTCCTGTGGCTTCAGGCTACAGTAAGATTCTAAAGTCAATGAAAGCAAAGTATGAAGCACATGAATGCCCCTGCTCCAAATGTGTCGCGTATAGGTGGTTTAACACAGAGACAATGAGAAGAAACAGAGAGCAGGGTGCCACAAGGCTGGCAATTGCTATCTGCTAAGCATTTTGCAAGTGGTTGCCACCACGACTGAAGCTGAGTGAGATGCAGCCAGAAGAGAGCAGTGAGAAGACTGAGAAGCAAGTGAATGAGGCAGAGGAAGCTAGAATATTTTCAAAGTGTAGAGACCCTCAGCAGCAGTGGGAGTGTGGGAGGAGAGGGTTGGGTAGAGGAAAAACATCTGCAGGTAAGTAGCAGGGGAAACCAATTCATGTAATGGGATGAAGTGAGGGGCGAGTAGGAGATGGGGGAAAGCATTGTGTCTACAGGACCTTTCAAGGTCCTTTCAATCACAATTACACTGGGTGGATGAGGCACTGTAAACAGAAGTGCTTTATCCAAAGAGCAAACTTTTCTGCTAGGAGGTTCTCTAGAGAAGTACAGAGACATTAATTTAGGAGGTGATTTTTAACCTTGGCAGCTGCCTTACCCAGTCTCCTCAACGAGGCAGATGAAACCTGATGAATACAGGGTCTGCAATGCTAAGGGATATTTCTTGTTTAGTTAATATTCCTAATTTATACAATGATAACAAAAGATAAGGAAAGCACTACTCTGCCATTCTATTTTCATATGTCAGAAGTTTAAGATTTTCTTATTACCATCAGTTTTTTTCAAATATTGAAATACCCAGGCTGGACACTGTACCTCTTTCCCACTAGCTGGCATTCTGCAGCAACAGCCTTATTTGTATTCTGTCTTTTACTTGAGAAAAAAAAAAAATCACTCTGCATTGCCACAACTAAGTACTTACCCACTGCGATACAGAGATTGCCAAACAGTCACACTAAATTCAACATGTCCCTGCTAACATATTTTATTCATATTGATATTCTGTGATTCTGTGATAGTCTGCTTCACAGTATGTTCCCAAAGACTTGCATTAAAATTTAAACTCCAGACTTCCAACAAAATATAAAGCAAAATAAAATCAGTATCTTTTTGTACATAGCTGTACAATGGAACTGCCTCTCCTTCAAGGCTGATCTATCACAGATTTCAGGCTGGTTTTTTTTCCCTGCACAGGGCTTGAGTGTCTTCTTGTACAAAGGAAAAATCTGTGGCTTCTTAAAGAGTTATACTCTATAAAGTCCTGTTCATTTTCCAGTTAAAAATTAATTTCAGGCTGTGGAGGAGTTTTGGATTGAATCATCTCACAAAGTAAGGCTTCTTCCAGAAGCGTGTTCATGAGTGGACCCCACCAGGACACACAAAGTCCCTCACATGAAAACAACCTTTGGGGCACTATATTTCTGTCTTGAGGAGCAGGAGTGGCTGTATCTGTTGGGGATTAAAGTCTCACTGAACCCTCTTAGTTGGCTCTTTGCGCAGTAGCCTTCTCCTCACACTCCGATTTTGTTTGTGAAAGGAAATCCAGCTACATGCATGAAGTAACCTCAGGTAAGGTGTTGTAGGGAATCTGACAGCTTTGTGGGCCAGAGCCATTTTTTTGTAGGGCTCTCCCTTGCTCTCAGCAAGTCCAGGGTTTCACCTGCAGGTCTGGGAAGAATTTACAGGAGCATCCTCCGGGTACGATAAAGGCTGTGTAACACTTGGCACTCTGACACCCGTTGGATACTCCTTGGGCTGGGAAGTAACTGGGCTAACCTAGACTCTTTCCACAGCCCACAGGGAAAGACAGGATCTCAAGGGCATGGCTCACAGCTTCTCAGGCATGTCTCAGGGTAGGAGGACTCACCATCCTGACCTTCCTCCGTCATGTCAGAGAGATGCAGGCAGACTCCACAGTAGGCATAGCTACTTTTCCGATACTCAGACTGAACCAGTCAGATCTATGCTTTCTTTTGTGGACAAAGCAAAAGACCTGGGGAGAAATGGGGAAAAAAGAAATGTCAGCTGCTGCTGGTGATCTGTGTCAGGAGCATCAAGCCAGAAAAGATGCCTCACCTTACCCTGTGTGAGACATTTCCTGCAACACTTGGAGTTCCCTCTAACTGACTCTTACTGCAACCACTTTTTGAATTTTTACTGGCCTCACTGTGAATCTACCCTTGGTGCCACATATACTCCCTGTGGTCATGAGGCTGAGTGCTGGACCATGAGTGACAGTGCAGTCCAGGGATGGCAAGACTGGACTGCCTCACAGGGGAAGGCAAGCTGCAAGACAAACAAGGTGATCAGGGCAGGTGCAGTGGCAATAACCATGATCAGCCACAGCTCAGGGATGTCCAGACAAGGCCAAGGTGACAAAGGGAGGTCTGAGGTCAAGCTGGGAACTTGAGCCACTGCAGTCCAAGACTAGATGCAACATGCACTTGAGACAGCTCAGGCAAGAGCTAAGGCCGAGGGACTAAGCTTCAATGCTTCTTCTGGGCCTGCGGGTGATGGAAGAACCAAAAGTGGCTGGTTGGAGCAATGACACCTTGCTGATGACAGCCACCAAGAGGGGAAGCCTAGGAATAACATTACCTCTTGGTTAATTAAGCTCTTCTAACTCTTCAACAATAATGGGACTTATCCTCAGACATTCAGCTTCTTAATTGCCACCATACTTTTATTCTAAGTCCTCTTACTCTCCACTCTTTGATGTTAACATGCCTATTAATAGCCTCTCCCACAAGGAGTTGGGAGCAGAGGGAGAGCTAAGAACATTATATTACAAAATGTTACAATCGATGCCCTGTAAAGGAGTGGAGAAGAAATGCTCGCTGCCAGCTTCTCCTTCTCCCAACAGAGCCTTCCAGGTGGCACCAGCTCGGGTAGGCTGGCCACAGCTATAATTCAGTGTGAGTGAAAAATTTTATTTCAGCAGGAAAAGCTGAAACAGCAGAGGGCTTCTTGTCACTGTCCCCAGACAAGCCCAGGAGAGGCAGAAACGGTGTGTTTAATGCTGTCTCTCATTATTCCTGGCACTTTATGACTCATTAAGTGTTCTAGTTTTGTAACTAACTCCTGCTGAGCTCAACATTTGATACACATTTATGGGTGGCCTGTTGGCTGTAATAACGATTGAACTATTCATAATTCCCCTAACCATGTTAACTCCTTCCTTTGTGTGCCAGTTTGCTTTTAAACAGCTGTAAGAGGAAGATACTGGGGACTTCAGTTCTTAACGCAGAATGAATTACATTTATCTGGACAATTTATTAGCATAGCTATAGGCTGCAATTAGACACACTTGTCCTGAGCCTAGATAAACTATGCTGTGTCCCACTATCTTTTACATTGCTCCCCTTCTTTATCTACTATGCTTTTTACCATGGATTTACTGATGCAGATGGATGCCTGATACTCATTTCCCCCAGAAGAAGGTCAGCAGCACGTACATCAGTATTCATTCACTTCCATGGAACAGGAGACAAAAGACCCTTCTTGCCCATAACAGGTGGGAATTAGAAGTAAGGGACCTCTGTTTCTGAACCTTCTTGTGATATGAGTGATCTTGTCAGCTTCTTCCCTGTTTTCCAGTTTGCCTCCTTTGCAATAGGTCAATGAGAATTCAAAACAGAGCCCAGCAACATGTTGACCCAGCCTGGCAACTGATGCAAACAGGGCAACTGCAAGCGCTCAGCACAAGTTTGACAGACACAACTATTTTTCGAGATGACAGCACATTTAACCTGCCTCTTCTGAAAGCGTCACGCACAATCACCTCCAAGATAGGTAGACGGGCCTGTGATTTAGGTTAATTTTCCTTTCATTCACTTGAAGCACAGAGTCACTTAGCCTGGCCACTCCGAAAAGTTGTGACTTTATGTCTGCAGTGGAACAAATTCAGTCTGTGTATATTTTGGAGCATAACTGAAAAGTCACCAAAAAAATCACGCAAGTCTAAACTGAAGGTCAGTATCTTGGGTTGCTTTAAACTCAAGCTGGAAATTATTTGCAGCTTCACCCAAGAGTCTGACATAGAAATGTGGCTGATTTCAGACTTCTGATTTCTGAAATTATGCTGCGTGCAGGACAGTAGTCAAGATGGCCTTGTACTGGGTCTGGCTGGGATGGGGTTAACTTTCTTCACAGCAGCCTTGCATCTGTGGCTAAAATAGCATTGGTAACACACCAGTGTTTTGGCTATGGCTGAGCAGCGCTTGAACAGTTTTTTCTCTAATGACCCACCACCTACATCAAATATCTGTCAGCTGGAGATAGGCAAGAGCTTCAGAAGGGACATGGCTGGGATAGTGGAACTAAACTGACCAAGGAGATATCCCATACATTACGATGTTGTGCTCAGCAATAAAAGTTGAGGGAAAGGGGAAGGATGGGGAGACATTCATGGTCATTTGTCTTCCCGAGCAGCCACCATGTGTACTGAGGACCTGCTTCTCAAGACATAGCTGTGCATCTGCCTACCAATGAGAAGTAGTGAATTCCTCTTTTTGCTTTGCCTCAGTGCACAGCTTTTGCTTCTCTTAATAATTGTGTTTATCTCAACCCATGAGCTTTTCCATCTCATTTTCTCGCCCAGTCCTACTGAGAATGAAGAGTGAGAGAGCAGCTAGGTAGGTGTCTGGCAGCCAGTCAAGGTAAACCCATCACCGGGTTCTGGACAAGTATTAAATTTTTTGGCTGATTCTCTCCATTTTCGTTACTGCTGATTGCAAAGAAAACAAATTATGTAAACTTCAAAGGCATTTCCATATGAGAATTGTCAATTCGATTCAACCTTAAACATTCAATAATCAGCAGACCTGATTAAAATGAAGAAAAACACTTGGGGTCTTACCTCCTAAGTCTTGGCATTTGAACCCAAAAGGATGTGGTTTTATGAACAGTATATTCTAGTTGAAGCCCATGTTGCCATAACGCAAGTGGCCTCACTCTCACAAGTTTTATATTCCAGCTGCTTGTCTTAGGTCAACACTAGCAGTCAGGAGGAGAGTCAAATGAGCTTCATGATCTGGCTGGCAAAAACGGGGACAAAAAGGGTCCTATTCATTCTTGCAAAATATTTTGTTTCAAAGGTGGCTTGCAGTTAGCAGCCAGGCTGTCTTTGGAGTCTGAGATAGGGTGGCCCAGGAGGAGTGGATGATGCAGGAGGTCTGCACAGGAGTTCGGTTTCTCACTGCAGCATTTCTCACTGCGTGCAGCAGTTCCTGTCAGCAGGAAAAAGAAAAAAATCAAAACAGTCAGTGATTTCTGTCAAGTGCTTTGACTGCAGTATATCTGTCTTTGTCCTGCGTTGTTTTATGCAAGGTTTAGACACTTGTCTAGGGCTTTTACTGAAGGATAGTGTTTCAAAGTTAGAGACATGGCTGTTACAAAATAAAGAAAATGAACAAAATCACCTCTGGAGGAATGAAAACAACAAATTGCAATGCACAGGCATTAGTGTCAGCGAATATGCATCTCTGAAGGGATTTAGTTATTTTCTTACCCCATGAAACAAGTGACATCTCTCAGGAAAGACTCCCTGTGGGGAATTTGATCCTCTGGGAAGGGAGGGTAAGTTAATGATTAGAGATGAAATGCAAAGGTGTTTTCAGCATAGCGACTGGTTGCTCGATTTTCTAATACAGTACATTATGCTGTTAATGGAAATGTAGCTTTGCACCTTCTGTTTTTCTCCCAGTAGAATTAATTTCAGCACTGTTTGCGTGCCAAGCATGCACACTCACAGCTATGAGCTCCGGAGAGAGAGAGAAGGCACAGCTTGGACCTCCACAGATAAGATCACAAAGAGTCTGTAACAAGGCCAGGGAATTGAACCCGCTGCCTGTGCCGAGTGACTTCACCACAAGACCATCTTTGCTCTTGCCCGCAGGAACTGTCCCACACCATTACAGACAGACCTCTGGAGCCAGCCAGCCGGGGGAAAAGCATCTGGCTCTTTCAACGTCCTTTGGGAGATCTACAGGATCGGTAGTTTTCTGTTCCACTCCATCATGTAACAAAGAGAGGAAAAACACCCACCATTTCCCACTGAGCAGCTATCCCTTCCCAGTAACCCAACCTGCACCCCCGTGTCTGCCAGGAATCTCTGTTTCAAGGCTGCACATGTAATTTATTAAGAAATAAGACAGAGCAGGGAGGAACAGCTTTTCAAGAAGCAGGCCGTGCATGGGCAGGGAAACACAGGCTGCTAAGCGCTTGGGAACCCTCAGAGATGAAAGTTCCACAGGAGTGCCACATGGCAGTGCTGCTGTTATACCTACTGCAATGCTAAAGTTCTCCACACACTGGTCATGGAGAGGGGCAATTTTGCAGGTGAAGACAGTCACAGGGCTCACTATGTCTGATGGTCACGAAATGGGAAAGGGAGTAAATTGTTCCATGCAACAGGAGACACTTTCCCAAGCTGAAAGCCCAGGGAAAGGAAGCAACAGAGCCCAGAAGAGGTACTTCCTTGGGAGCTAACTGCAGCTGAAGTTTCCACTTGGATTTGCAGCTGCATGTTTGTGCAGAAAATGAGGGTGCAAAAGCTGGAGAAACACTGGGAGAATTTCTGAGAGGACTGCGGGCTTGTATTTGAGAGAGGGAAAAATACCTCCTGCAGTGTTGGTTTTTTCAAGGTACACAAACTGCAGAAATATCCAAGTCATATTTTGTCCTGCTGGAATCAAATCACAAAGCCCCAACTCCTAATTAGCTGCTCAAACCAAAAGAAGATTATCTTTTTTCCAAGCGCTGAGGTAAAAGAAGAGTGAAATCACGAGGTGCGAGGCAGAGCTTCTGCTCTATTGTTGTGGTGCCAGGGCACAGCATCTTATATAAAGTCAGCAATATTATTCTGTGTGTGCTTAGGAGTAAACTGTAATCCCTCACTCAACATTACTTCAGCCTGTAAAGTTACCCCCGTGTAAATGAGGCCATAACGATATATACACAGCCATTAACTTACTTGGTTCCAATCAGCATAACTGCTATTGTTGCTTTGTATAACCAAAAAATTAAAAACAGCAGAAAACTTTTTTTTACTGGCATGTTTGTTTCCAGAAAGACAACTTGCATATATTTTTAACATCTCTGGAGAACAAAGCCCTTAATACTGACCAGACAGAAACTTCCTGAAGTCAAAACCTTCAGGCCAGAGCTCACTATCTTTGCCTTAATGTATTCATCAGCAGAAGGCAATTTGTGAAGCTGTCAATAAAGTTTATCAGGGCAGTGTGTCACCACACAATAATTTGAAGGTTATCTGGTGGCATATCTAAGCAGGCCTTGGTTAAAGAATCAAAGAGACGTTTTGACGCTGAAAGTCACTGACAGTGGGATTTTGCAACTTCAGGCCATCTGTGATCCAATGCATATATAATGACGGATATTTTGATTAATGTGCATAGCCATAGGGCTGTGAATGATAGACAGTGCTTTGATGGCTGCCCTGACACCATTATTCCCTGGGCACTCAATAAATGCAACAGCAGGAAATTTAGGTATCAGGAAGAAATTCTTCACTGTGAGGGTGGTGAGGCACTGGAACAGGTTGCCCAAAGCAGTTGTGGCCACCCCATCCCTGGAAGTGGGCTTTGAGCAACCTGCTCTAGTGGGAGGTGTCCCTGCCCCATGGCAGGGGGGTTGGAACTGGATGGTCTTTAATGTCCCTTCCAACCCAAACCATTCTATGACAGCCCCGCTCTGCCCGGGAGCTCCTTTTGTTTCCATAGGCGAGTGGGGGTGACAGGCCCTTTAATCTGCTGGGACTGTCGCCAACAAAGGACCAACTTTCTCTGGACGTGACCGCCCCCCTCTGCTAGGCCTGAGACACCCCTTAACTCTTCCCCCCGCCCCGCCCTGCCCTACCGCCGGGGAGGGGAGAGGGACGGACGGACGGACGGTGCCTCCTCCAGCCGCCAGGGGGCGCCCCGACCAGGGGGCGGGACTCCTCCGGCTGCGCGAGGCCGATACAGTCGTCCCCCCCGCCCC